>JAKSXO010000004.1:109538196-109994186 GCA_024509115.1 Crotalus helleri | reverse complement strand
ACAACATACGTATAGACCTACACCCTTACATATAAGTAACACATCAATATAAATATTATAATTATTTGTACTTACCAAAGGATATTTGGGGCTCAACCGTGGTGGTAAGTCCAGCCCACCCTATATAGTTGCGTGCCTACAGTCTTTCTCAGGGGGTTGACGGGTGGTTTTAAAAATCTGGCCCCGCCATACACAAGGAAGGAAGGAAGGAAGGAAGGGAGGGAGGGAGGGAGGGAGGGAGGGAGGGAGGGAGGGAGGGAGGGAGGGAGGGAGGGAGGGAGGAAGGGAGGGAGGGAGGAAGGGAGGGAGGGAGGGAGGAAGGGAGGGAGGGAGGGAGGGAGGAAGGAAGGGAGGAAGGGAGGGAGGAAGGGAGGGGAGGGAGGGAGGAAGGAAGGAAGGGAGGGAGGGAGGGAGGAAGGGAGGGAGGAAGGGAGGGAGGGAGGGAGGGAGGAAGGAAGGGAGGGAGGGAGGAAGGAAGGAAGGGAGGGAGGAAGGAAGGAAGGAAGGAAGGGAGGGAGGGAGGAAGAAGGAAGGAAGGGAGGAAGGAAGGAAGGGAGGGAGGGAGGGAGGGAGGAAGGGAGGGAGGGAGGAAGGAAGGGAGGGAGGGAGGAAGGGAGGGAGGGAGGAAGGGAGGAGGGAGGGAGGAAGGAAGGGAGGAAGGGGAGGGAGGAAGGGAGGGAGGGAGGGAGGAAGGAAGGAAGGGAGGAAGGGAGGGAGGGAGGGAGGAAGGAAGGGAGGGAGGGAGGAAGGGAGGGAGGAAGGGAGGGAGGGAGGAAGGGAGGGAGGAAGGAAGGGAGGGAGGGAGGAAGGGAGGGAGGAAGGGAGGGAGGGAGGAAGGAAGGAAGGGAGGGAGGGAGGAAGGAAGGGAGGAAGGGAGGGAGGGAGGGAGGAAGGAAGGAAGGAAGGAAGGAAGGGAGGGAGGGAGGAAGGAAGGAGGGAGGGAGGGAAGGAAGGAAGGGAGGAAGGGAGGGAGGGAGGGAGGGGACTTACCGTGAAGACAGCCCAGGAGAGAGCCGAATGGCCTCCGCCGTGTAGAAGCAGCAAGACGGGACCCTGAGACCCGCTCTTGTAAACTCGAAAAGTGTATGAACAGTTAAGGATACGACAACCTTCTTTGGAAAGACTTGAGGTTTAGGGAAAAAAGGAGGGGAGATATAATACTACTACATAGAATCATAAAATCCCAGAGATGGAAGGGATCTTGGTGGTCTTCTAGACCAACCTGGATTCTGTCCCTCGGCCTTAACAGAGGGATAGAATCAAGATCACGTGAAGTGTTAATACCACTTTACAAGGCCTTGGTAAGGCCACACTTGGGATCCTGCATCCAGTTTTGGTCACCATGATGTAAAAAAGATGCTGAGACTCTGGAAAGAGGGCAGAGAAGAGCAACAAAGATGATCAGGGGGCTGGAGGCTAAAACATACAAGGAAAGGCTGCTGGAATTGGGTATATCTGGTTTAACAAAGAGAAGGAAGACCCTATACCATTTCAGACAAATGGCTGTCCAGTCTCTTCTTAAAAGCTTCCAATGTTGGTGCATTCACCGCTTCTGGAGGCAGGTGGTTCCACAGGAAGTTTCTCCTTAGTTCTAGGTTGCTTCTCTCCTTGTTGAGTTTCCATCCGTTGCTTCTTATCCTGCCTTCAAGCGCCTTGGAGAATAACTTGACTCCCTCTTCTTTGGGGCAGCCCCTGAGATACTGGAAGACTGCTATCCTGTCCCCCCTCGTCCTTCTCTTCATTAAACTAGACATACCCAATTCTAGCAACCGTTCCTTGTATGTTTCAGCTCCAGACCCCCTGATCCTCTGCACTGTTTCCAGAGCCTCAACATCTTTTTTACACCGTGGTGACCAAAACTGGATGCAGGATACCAAGTGTGGCCTTACCAAGGCCTTGTAAAGTGGTATTAACACTTCACGTGATCTTGATTCTATCCCTCTGTTAATGCAGCCCAGCACTGTGTTGGCCTTTTTGGCAGCTGCAGCACACAGCTGGCTCCTATCTAAGTGACTGTCCACTTATTAATTCTTAAGTTTATTTCTCCTGTAAAATAGATGCAACTCTGTCTTTTTATATATTCCCCCCTTTTTTCTCACCAGAACAGGAAAAGTGAAGTTTTTCTTCCCTTTAACTGTTTATTAATCGTTGGGTTTATCTCTCCTGTAAAATACATGCAACCCTGTCTTTTTACATTTTGCCTTCAAAATGGACGTTTGGTTTGGTTTGAGAACGAATTCAATTTATTTCCATTCTTCCTTATGGGAAAAATGTCTTTGTACTCTTCGTTTTGGGGACCCGTGAAGGATGAGCACCAAGGTACCCCAGTATTTAAAAAAAAAAGGAAGCGATAGCTGGCCGACCCTGGTTTTGCATTTTTCATTTGAAAGCCGTTCCTGTCTAGCAAGGACCAAATGGGTCCTTCAGCGGAGCTGGGAGAATCCGTAGCCTTAAATATTGATGGCCCCGGGACCGCGGAGGAGGGCCTTCTCTGTGATGGCGCCCACGCTTTGGAATCAGCTCCCCCCGGAGATTAGGACCGCTCCCACCCTGTTGGTCTTCCGTAAGCTACTTAAGACCTGCCTTTTCCGGCAGGCCTGGGGTTTATAAAACCTTACCCCTGGATGATTGTTTTTGTATTGTTGTTTGTTATGTTTTATGTGTTTTTTATTGTTAGCCGCCCAGAGTCCTTCGGGAGTGGGGCGGCTTATAAATTTTAAAAATAAAAATAAAATAAATAAAATTCTGCAACTGGAAGAAATCAACCAGAGGCCCAAAGGAAAGGATATATCCTGGCCGGAGTCCGTCTCCACCACCACATCTTCCATAGATTCGAAATATTGGCTCCAGGAAACCGGACTGAAATCGCGCTTTCTGCCAGGGCTGAAAAAGAAAAAGAAGGCATTTAATTTTGATTTTTAATTTTGATTTTTTAAAGGCGAGTCTAAAAGAGAGCTGGGCATTTGATGGCCCCCCCGGACCACCTCCGGCCCTTTGGCGGTCCCTGTCCAGCCAGTGTGGTTTGCTTTTTATTGTGAATGAAGGCAACTTTTTTTTTTCCAATTTACGTTTATGCAGGCATGAATGCCTATGCGTCTTCCCTCCCCTGTTGGGTTGACAGTCCCAGTTTCCCATGAGATCCCTTGGGAAAATTAATGGCGGAGGAGGAGGAGGAGAAGGAGGAGGACTGTTGGGTCCTTGGTGCTCTCTGAGTTGGATTGTTTCCTTGCAGACGTTTCGTGACCCAACTAGGGAACATCATCAGTGGTAGAAGGGAGTAGGGGTTGTGGAGAGGAGGAGGAGGAAGAGGACGACGACTGTGGGGTCCTTGGTGCTTTCTGAGCTGGGTGGTTTTCTTGCAGACGTTTCATGACCCAACTAGGTAACAATATCAGTGCTAGAAAGGAGGGGGGATTGTGGAGAAGAGGAGGAGGAGGGAGGAGGAGGAGGAGGAGGAAGAGGAGGAGGAGGAGGAGGAGGAGGAGGAGAAGGAGGAGAACTGTGGGATCCTTGGTGCTTTCTGAGCTTGGCAATTATCTTGCAGACGTTTCATGACCCAGCTAGGGAACATCATCAGTGCTAGAAGGGAGTGGGGGAGGAGGAGGAGGAGGAAGGAGGAGGAGGAGGAGGAGGAGAAGAAGAAGGAGAAGACTGTGGGATCCTTGGTGCTTTCTGAGCTTGGCAATTATCTTGCAGACGTTTCATGGCCCAACTAGGGAACATCATCAGTGCTAGAAGGGAGTGGGGGAGGAGGAGGAGGAGGAGGAGGTGGTCATTGAGATCCTGGTGCTCTCTGAGCTTGCTTTCTTGCAGACATTTCATTATCCAGCTAGGAAACATCATCAGTAATACAGAGATATATCAGTGCTGTAGCAAGTGCTTATACAGGTAATCCTCAACTTACAAGAATTCATTTAGGGACTGTTCAAAGCTACAACGGCAACTGAACAAAGGGACTGACCGTTTTTCACTTACGGCCGCTGCGCATCCCCACGGTCCAACAATCAAAATTTAGGTACTTGGAAACTGACATGGGTCTAGGAAGGCTGCCGTGTCCCGGGTCACGTAATCGTCATCCATGATCTTCCCAGCACATTCCACGGGGGAAGCTAGATTTGCTTACTACCATGCGGTTCACTTATGTGTAGTGATTCGCATAGCAACGGTGCGAAAAAGGTCCTAAAATGAAGAACTCCTCTCTGCATACCCACTCCCTCCTAACACTGATGATGTTACCTAGCTGGATCATGAAACGTCTGCAAGAAAACCAGCAAGCTCAGAGAGCACCAGGGACCCCACAGTCCGTCCTTCCTTCCTTCCTTCTTTCCTTCCTTCCTTCCTTCCTTCTCCTCCCTTCTAGCACTGATGATGTTCCCTAGCTGGGTCATGAAACGTCTCCAAGAAAACCATCCAGCTCAGAGAGCACCAGGGACCCAACAGTCCTTCCTTCTTTCCTTCCTTCCTTCTCCTCCCTTCTAGCACTGATGATGTTCCCTAGCTGGGTTATGAAACGTCTCCAAGAAAACCATCCAGCTCAGAGAGCACCAGGGACCCAACAGTCCTTCCTTCTTTCCTTCCTTCCTTCCTTTCTTCCTTCCTTCCTTCTCCTCCCTTCTAGCACTGATGATGTTCCCTAGCTGGGTCATGAAACGTCTCCAAGAAAACCATCCAGCTCAGAGAGCACCAGGGACCCAACAGTCCTTCCTTCTTTCCTTCCTTCCTTCCTTTCTTCCTTCCTTCCTTCCTTCCTTCTCCTCCCTTCTAGCACTGATGATGTTCCCTAGCTGGGTTATGAAACGTCTCCAAGAAAACCATCCAGCTCAGAGAGCACCAGGGACCCAACAGTCCTTCCTTCCTTCCTTCCTTCCTTCCTTCCTTCCTTCCTTCCTTCCTTCCTTCCTTCCTTCCTTCCTTCCTTCCTTCTCCTCCCTTCTAGCACTGATGATGTTCCCTAGCTGGGTCATGAAACGTCTCCAAGAAAACCATCCAGCTCAGAGAGCACCAGGGACCCAACAGTCCTTCCTTCCTTCCTTCCTTCCTTCCTTCCTTCCTTCCTTCCTTCCTTCCTTCCCTCCCTCCCTCCCTCCCTCCTTCCTTCCTTCCTTCCTTCTCCTCCTCCTCCCTTCTAGCACTGATGATGTTACCTAGCTGGGTCATGAAACGTCTCCAAAAAAACCACAAAGCTTAGAGAGCACCAAGGACCCCACAGTTCGGCTGCAAGCTACAAATATTTTCTCCTATCAAATATCTTTATTATTATTATTATTATCATCATCATCATCAATCATCATCATCAATCATTATTATATCTTAACCTCAGGATACCAGGCCAAATCTGGAAGATTGGGAGAGAGAAATCCGAGGCCGGAGACATTCCGCAAGGACAAAAACCAGCACAATTTCCTTGTTTCAGAGTCCAACATTCATCTACCTCTTCGTAAACCCCGCCTAAAACTCCGGATGCAAAATTAACCTTATAGATAAGCAGGAAATTGTGAGTCACTGATCATGCTGTACAGGTTAATACTGTACGGCACCCCAAAATTTCTGCTTCCGCTAAGCCAGAACGTTTGTTGAGTTTTGCCCCATTTTTACGACCTTCCTTGCCACCGTTGTTAAGCAAATCACTGCCGTTGATAAGCTCGTCAGATGGTCGTTAAGTGAAGCTGGCTTCCCCCGCTTGATTTCTCTCATCAGACGGTCGCAAAAGGGAATGGCGTGATTCCCAGGCCACTGTGACCGTCGTAAATAGGAGCTAGTTGAGAAGCGGTTGGATTTTGATCATGTGATCAGGCTGCAACGGTCGTAGGTCTGAGGTCCCTTTTTTCCCAACGGTGTTGGAACTCAAAGAATCGCTACTCAAGCTACCGGTACCTATACAGGCCTGTCTGTACTGAAAGGCCAGGACAGGGGTAGGCCACCTTGGCTCTTTTATGACTGGTGGACTTCAACTCCCAGAATTCCTGAGCCAGCCATGCTGAGGGGAAAGGGAGAGGTTTCCATGCTGAGCCATGCTGGCTGAGGAATTCTGGGAGTTGAAGTCCACAAGTCATGAAGGGGCCAAAGTTTCCCCCATGCTGGCTCAGGAATTCTGGGAGTTGAAGTCCATGAGTCATGAAGGGGCCATAGTTCCCCCATGCTGGCTCAGGAATTCTGGGAGTTGAAGTCCACCAGTCATGAAAGGGGCCACAATTCCCCCATGCTGGCTGAGGAATTCTGGGAGTTGAAGTCCACGAGTCATGAAGGGGCCATAGTTCCCCCATGCTGGCTGAGGAATTCTGGGACTTGAAGTCCACCAGTCATAAAAGGGGCCATAATTCCCCCATGCTGGCTGAGGAATTCTGGGAGTTGAAGTCCGCAAGTCATGAAGGGGCCAACGTTTTCCTCATGCTGGCTCAGGAATTCTGGGAGTTGAAGTCCACGAGTCATGAAGGGGCCATAGTTCCCCCATGCTGGCTGAGGAATTCTGGGAGTTGAAGTCCACCAGTCATAAAAGGGGCCATAGTTCCCCCATGCTGGCTGAGGAATTCTGGGAGTTGAAGTCCACCAGTCATAAAAGGGGCCATAATTCCCCCATGCTGGCTCAGGAATTCTGGGAGTTGAAGTCCATGAGTCATGAGGGGGCCATATTTCCCCCATGCTGGCTCAGGAATTCTGGGAGTTGAAGTCCACGAGTCATGAAGGGGCCACAGTTCCCCCATGCTGGCTCAGGAATTCTGGGAGTTGAAGTCCACGAGTCATGAAGGGGCCACAGTTCCCCCATGCTGGCTCAGGAATTCTGGGAGTTGAAGTCCACGAGTCATGAAGGGGCCACAGTTCCCCCATGCTGGCTCAGGAATTCTGGGAGTTGAAGTCCACGAGTCATGAAGGGGCCATAGTTTCCCCATGCTGGCTGAGGAATTCTGGGAGTTGAAGTCCACCAGTCATGAAGGGGCCACAATTCCCCCATGCTGGCTGAGGAATTCTGGGAGTTGAAGTCCACGAGTCATGAAGGGGCCATAGTTTCCCCATGCTGGCTGAGGAATTCTGGGAGTTGAAGTCCACGAGTCATGAAGGGGCCATAGTTCCCCCATGCTGGCTGAGGAATTCTGGGAGTTGACGTCCACGAGTCATGAAGGGGCCATAGTTCCCCCATGCTGGCTGAGGAATTCTGGGAGTCCACACAACTTAAAGTTGTCAAGCTTGAGGTTATAACTCTTCTTTCTCTCCTTCTGATTTTACTCCCAGGTCCCAGCAACACAGGCTTCTATTTCCAGAGGCCCCCTTTTTTGGGGGGGAAACAGAAAACCTTTCTGGATCCCCCCCCGCTTTTCTCATCAAAGCAATGGGAGCAGCTCTGCTCCCCCCAACCCCACCCCAGCTGATGGTGTGCGCTACTCTGCCCCCCAGAACCTTGCACCCACCCCCACCTCTGCAGACTGAGCCCCCCCCCCGATTACATAAGATTTTTTTTTTAGATAACCTTTATTGTCATTTTTTTCCCCTGTGGGCACAACGGCACAAATTAAAAATGAAATTTAGTTGCTCCTTTTTAAGAAGAGACTGGACAGCCTGAGCAGCGGGTTGGACTAGATGACCTTCAATACCCCTTCCAACTTTATTCTATTCTAAGAGACTGGACAGCCATTTGTCTGAAATGGTATAAGGGTTTCCTTCCTGAGCAGGGGGTTGGACTAGATGACCTCCAAGGTCCCTTCCAACTCTATTCTATTCTAAAGAGACTGGACAGCCATTTGTCTGAAATGGCATAAGGGTTTCCTGCCGGAGCAGGGGGTTGGACTAGATGACCTCCAAGGTACCTTCCAACTTTATTCTATTCTAAGAGACTGGACAGCCATTTGTCTGAAATGGTATAGGGTTTCCTTCCTGAGCAGGGGGTTGGACTAGATGACCTCCAAGGTCCCTTCCAACTTTATTCTATTCTAAGAGACTGGACAGCCATTTGTCTGAAATGGTATAGGGTTTCCTGCCTGAGCAGGGGGTTGGACTAGATGACCTCCAAGGTCCCTTCCAACTTTATTATTATTATTATTATTAATATAACATTTAAAGCATGCTATATATCAGTGATGGCGAACCTTTTAGAGACCGAGTGCCCAAAAACTGGCCCCGCCCCGCTCTACCCCCTGCCCCGCCCCCACTCTGCCCCACCCTGCCACTCCCGCCTCCATGCCCCCCCCGCACAGATTGCCCAGGCAGCCCAGCAGCGCCATGGTGGCCACACCCTCTGCCAACGCGCGATGGGGCATGAGGGCAGAGTCTTGTCTACGCTGCCTGGCTGCCACGTCCTTGGCTGCGCTGCTCCGTGTGGGCCACGCTCGGGGGCGACTCCAGGGAGGCCGCTGGTGAGGAGGGGGTCGCGGGTGAAGGCAAGGCTGGGGCAACGGCACGTGTGCCCATAGAGAGGGCTCCGAGTGCCGCCTCTGGCACCCGTGCCATAGGTTCGCCACCACTGCTATATATGACATATGTAAAGACCTACACCAGGGGTAGGCAAACTTGGCTCTTTTATGACTCGTGGACTTCAACTCCCAGAATTCCTGAGCCAGCATGGGGGAACTATGGCCCCTTCATGACTTCTGGACTTCAACTCCCAGAATTCCTCAGCCAGCATGGGGGGAACTATGGCCCCTTCATGACTCAGTGAACTTCAACTCCCAGAATTCCTGAGCCAGCATGGGGGAACTATGGCCCCTTCATGACTCGTGGACTTTAACTCCCAGAATTCTTCAGCCAGCATGGCGGAACTAGGGCCTTTTCCTGACTTGAGGACTTCAACTCCCAGAATTCCTGAGCCAGCATGGGGGAACTATGGCCCCTTCGTGACTCGTGGACTTTAACTCCCAGAATTCTTCAGCCAGCATGGCGGAACTAGGGCCTTTTCCTGACTTGAGGACTTCAACTCCCAGAATTCCTGAGCCAGCATGGGGGAACTATGGCCCCTTCACGACTGGTGGACTTCAACTCCCAGAATTCCTCAGCCAGCCTGGCTCAGCTTGGAAATCTCTCCCTTTCCCCTCAGCGTGGCTGGCTCAGGAATTCTGGGAGTTGAAGTCCACGAGTCATAAAAGAGCCAAGGTTGCCTACCCCTGACCTACACCCTTACTTATAAGTAACGTATAAATATTAATCGCTGCCCCCCCAAGCCTGACCCCCCCCCGCAGCATCTCTCATCCAGGTCTTCTCAACCCCCCCCTCCAGGCAGGCTGGAGGGGGTGGGAGTCCATTGGGGTGGGGGGTTTAGCCCTGTCCTTGGTGCTGGTTCTCCTGGGGATATACCCCCTCCCCTTGTCAAAGGGAGCTTGTTTGAGGCGGGGGTCCTGGTTGGCTGGGGATGATGGGAAAGGGATCTCCGCAGGACAGGAGGAGGGCAGTTGGGGAGGGGGAGGCGAAGGTGGGGGTATTTCAAAGGAGTGTGTGTGTGTAAATTAGAAGGACCAGTCCCAAGGGGGGGGGGGCAAAATGAGCAGTGGTCCAGATGAGGGGGGGGCAAGAGAAGAGACCCTCCCCATGATCCAGCTTGGCGGGGGGGGGGAGAAGGGAAGAGACCCTCCCATAGATTAATCTCACTTGGAAGCCCGGATTTTGATCTGGGTGACCTATAAACGGAATAAATCCAATCCAACGGGATCGGGAACGTGGGGAGGGGGCTCGCAGGGCCCCCCCCTCCCCGGCCCTGCTGGCAGGGGATAATGGGAGATGTAGTCCAGCGTCCTTGCAGGGGTACTAGGGTCATCCCCCCTCCCCCTCCCAGCCCCCCAATCCTCCCCCCTCGGGCCATGCCCCCTCCTCTGCTCCCCATTGAAGAGGGGTGCTCCCCGCCGCCCATGACGTCACCGCCGGCCTCCCCGCTTCCCTCCCGTGACGTCACCGCCGCCGCCGCCGTCCTACCCCATGCGCATCTTGGGAGGGGCCTGGCCGCTGCCTCCGGCGGGGCCCGGCGGGCGAGGGGGCAGGCGGCCGAGCTGCAGCTGCTTCTCCAGGGCGGACATGGCGAGGGGGACGCGGGGCCCGGCGAGTAGCGCAGCGGCCGAGGGGCGTGGAGGATCCGGCCCCCGCCTTCCCAGAAGGAGCCGCCGGCCCGCCGCTCCCAGCAGCCCCTCCGCGCTCGCCCGGAAGGGAGGGGCTCCCGCCCCGAGGCAGGACGGGAAAGGCAGTCCCGGCGGGGCTGCGATCGGGGCACGCCCGGCGACGCACGTCCGGAAGTTGCCGAAAGGCACCCTGGGAAGCGGAGTATTAAAATGGAGTACGGGCAAAGAGGAGGCTGTTCGACCGACCGAGAGAGGCTTGGTGGAGCCATAGAGATAATAATTAGAGTGATCTAAACTGGCAAGATCGGTTTTTTTTCGCCATGTATACCTGTGTTGTTTCTCTGAGTCATATATCTATGTGTATATGAGTATATGTATTACTATTACCATTATTGTTGTTGTTATTGTTTTGTTGTTATATTTATTTTGGTCTCATGTTTATGCAGTGTAGGTTGGAGGTGGTTACCCTTGGAGAATTGTCTGCAACGAAATGTTATTTTAATGTATTAATGTACATTTAAATTGACAATAAAGATGTTATTCTATTCTATTCTACACTATTCTATTCTATATTTCTATTTTATTCTGTATTTCTATTCTGTTCTGTTCTGTAATTCTATTCTATATATCTGTTCTACTCTATATTCTATTCTGTATTTCTATTTTATTCTATATATCTATTCTATTCTACTCTATTTTTTATTTCTATTCTGTTCTGTAATTCTATTTTATATTTCTATTCTATTCTGTATTTCTATTCTATTCTGTATATCTATTCTACTTTATTCTGTATTTCTATTCTATTCTGTTCTGTAATTCTATATTTCTATTCTGTTCTGTATTTCTATTCTATATATCTATTCTATATTCTATTCTGTATTTCTATTCTATTCTGTTCTGTAATTCTATTCTATATTTCTATTCTGTATTTCTATTCTATTCTATATATCTATTCTATTCTACTCTATTCTATTCTATATTTCTATTCTGTTCTGTAATTCTATTCTATATTTCTATTCTCTATTTCTATTCCATTCTATATATCTATTCTATTCTACTCTATTCTGTATTTCTATTCCATTCTATATATCTATTCTATTCTACTCTATTCTATTCTGTATTTCTGTTCTATATATTCTATTCTATTCTACTCTATTCTGTATTTCTATTCTATTCTGTTCTGTAATTCTGTTCTATATTTCTATTCTGTATTTCTATTCTATATGTCTATTCTATTCTACTCTATTCTATTCTGTATTTCTATTCTATTCTGTTCTGTAATTCTGTTCTATATTTCTATTCTATTCTATATATCTATTCTATTCTACTCTATTCTATTCTGTATTTCTATTCTTTTCTGTAATTCTGTTCTATATTTCTATTCTATTCTGTATTTATTCTATTCTATTCTATTATCTACATTCCCTATTTTATCACTGGAGTCATTGTACAGGTAGTCCTTGACTTACCACCACAATTGAGACAAATATTTCTGTTGCTAAGCAAAACTTTTCTAAGTGAATTTTGCTCCATTTGACCACCTTCCTGGCCACACTTGTTAGGTGAATCACTGCAGTTGTTCAATTAGTGATCCAGTTGTTAAGTGAACCTGGCTTCCCCCACTGTAAGAAGCTCACAAAAGGGGATCACATGACCCCGGGACACTGCGACCGTCATAAATATGAGTCAGTGGCCAAGCGTTCAAATTTTGATCATGTGACCAAGGGTCGAAAATGTGAAAAATGATCGTAAGTCCCTTTTTTTAGTGCCCTTGTAGCTTTGAACGGCCACTAAGTGAACTGTCGTAAGTTGGGGATTGCCTGCAAATACGGAGAAGCTTGATAGCCAAATTGTTTGCATGCAAGCAATTCAACACTGAGGAGGGAAGAAAGAGGGGTAAGGCCCAATCCTCATGGAAAATTACAGTACAAGAAGTAACTTTGCATGTCGGCCGTACAACTACAACTCCCATGCTCCAAGGCCAGACTGCTGCAGCTCTTATCGGAATCATTGGGGAATTGGCTTTCTTCCCCTGACATCAACAAAAATGCAGTCTTGCGGTAGATATGCCCCTGCCCTGGTAAAGAAGGGATTAGGATTAAAATATAATATTTCCCCCAAAATTAATTGCACTGTTTTCTGGCTCTATAATAGTGTTTTTCAATCTTGTACTTTTGAGGTGGATGGCTGACTGGGGCATTCTGGGAATTGAAGTCCACATCACCTGAGTCCATACAACAGGGGTCTTCAAACCTGGCCCTTGTGTGCCTGGCTGAGGAATTCTGGGAGTTGAAGTCCACAAGGCATAAAAGGGCCAAGTTTGAAGACCCTCCTGGACTTCAACTCCCAGAATTCCTCAGCTAGGCATGCTGGCTGAGGAATTCTGGGAGTTGAAGTCCACAAGTCATCAAAGGGCGAAGTTTTTTTTTTTTTTAACCAACAAGACAAAACAGAACAAAGCAAAAGATAACACACATACACACACAATATATACTCCTCCTTTTTTTACAGCAATTACGTAACGGTAATCTAATATTTACATTTCCCCCTTCTTCTTCTTTAAATATTTGTCCTTATAGCCCCATTATTTCTTATTTACATTTTTCTTCCTTCATGTTCTACTTCTTACTAAGAATAATTCATATTATTATGAATTAACGCTGGCTGAGGAATTCTGGGAGTTGAAGTCCACAAGTCATAAAAGGGCCAAGTTTGAAGACCCCCCCTCCCGGACGTCAACTCCCATAATTCCTCTGCTAGGCACGCTGGCTGAGGAATTCTGGGAGTTGAAGTTCACAAGTCTTAAAAGGGCCAGGTTTGAAGACCCCCTGCCATACAGGAAGCCTACACATGAGTCCACACATGTTAAAGTCCACGCCTCAAGCCCGCCCATCTTAAACGGCTCCAAGTTGTGGAGAAAACCCCCCCTGCTCTATCGCAAACTGAGTGTTTCTAAAACTTAATTTTTCCGTATCTCTATGTTCCCTCGCAAAGCCTTCTGGGAGTGGTAGTTGAAGCGGCGACCGCTCGAGGCCGCGGCCCTCCCGCCATTTTCCCAGCAGGCCGCGCGGCGGCGGCGGCGCCCGTTGCTAGGCAGCGGCTCCGGGCCTAGCGGCGAGGATGAAGCAGAAGAAGAGCAAAGGCGGGCCGGGCCGGGCGGCGGCCGGCCGTCGTCGGACGGGTGGGTGAGGGAGGTCGAGGCCGGGCTGGGTCCGTCCCTGTCGCCTTCCCACAACCCCAGCGGCTGACCCGGGTTCGCAAAAGGCTCGGACGTGGGAAGAGACGCTTTGCTTTTTTCCTCTCCTGCAAAGGATTTCCTTAAGAATTAGACGAAGAGGCGGACGGGAGACCACCAGGAGACCCCAAAGGGCAGGAGAATGGGAGGGACACCGAAGGCGGTGGGAAACCACTTGTGAAAAATGTCGTGTTTTTATGCACTCTTAAGGAGAGCCAGAACTGATGGAATGGGGAATGGCAGCAGGCTAGATAACCAGGAGAACTGGTTTTGAGTTCGAATTCTGCATTGGGTACCAAGTGAGCTGGCGGGGGGGGGCAAGGTCAACGAAGGCAGAAGACGTGGGAACAGATGCTTTGTTTTGTTTGTTTTTCCTCTCCTGTTGCTGCGAAGGATTTCCCAGACGGAGAGTTGGATGGGGGACCACCTGGAGATCCCACAGGGCAGGAGAATGAGAGGAAGACCCTAGAGGAAGGCGGTGGGAAACCACTTGTGGAAAATGTCGTGTTTTTGTGCACTCTAAGGAGAGCCACAGTTGATGAAATGGGGAATGGCAGCAGGCCAGATACCGGCAGAAGTTTGAGAACTGGTTCTGAGTTCGAGTTCTGCCTTGGGTACCAAGTGAGCTGGCGGGGGGGAGCAAGGTCAATGAAGGAAGAAGATGTGGGAATAGATGCTTTCCCCCCCCCCCCGTGCTGTTGCTGCGAAGGATTTCCCAGACGAAGAGTTGGATGGGGGACCACCTGGAGATCCCAAAGGGCAAGAGAATGGGAGGGACACCCTAGACGAAGATGGTGGGAAACCAGTTGTGGAAAATGGCGTCTTTGTATGTACTATAAGGACAACCACCTTGATGGAATGGGAAATGGCAGCAGGCTACATAACCAGGGGAACTGGTTCTGAGTTCGAGTTGTGCCTTGGCCACAAAGTGAGCTGCGGACCCCCACTGTCGACGAAGGCAGCAGATGTGGGAGGAGATGCCTTGCCTTCTCTCTCCTGTTGCTGCAAAGGATTTCCCAGCTGAAGAGATAGATGGGGGACCACCAGGAGATCCCCTGAGGACAGGAGAATGGGAGGGACGCCCTAGAGGAAAGTGGTGGGAAACTCCTTATGCACTATAAGGAGAACCGCCTTGATGGAATGGGGAATGGCAGCAGATTAGATACTGGGAGAAGTTTGGGAACTGGCTCTGTGTTCGAGTTCTGCCTTGGGGACAAAGCGAGGTGGGGGGGCACTATCGATGAAGGCAGACGACGAGGGAATAGATGCTTTGCTTTTTCCTCTCCTGGCTATTGCTTGAAAGGATTTCCCAGAGAAAGAGATGAATGGGGGACCACCAGGAGATCCCATAGGGCAGGAGAATGGGAGGGCCACTCTAGAGGAAGGCAGTGGGAAACCAGTTCTGGAAAATGTCGTGTTTTTATGTACTAAAAGGAGAGCCGCCTTGATGGAATGGCAGCAGGCTGGATAAGCAGAACTTCAAGAACTGGTTGCCAGTTGCCAAGCATCTGAATTGATCACGCGATCGCGTGGATGCTGCAACAGTCGTACGAGTGAAAAAAACGGTCATAGGTCCCTTTTTTCTGTACCTCTGTAACTTTGAACGGTCACTAAAAAAGGGGGGTTGTAAGTCAAGGACTATCTGTATCTTTTTAAAAAAAAAACCAACTTTTTAATAATAATAAAGTTGGAAGGGACCTTGGAGATTATCAAGTCCACCCCCATGCTCAGGCAGGAACCCTACACCATCTCAGACAAATGTCTGTCCAGTCTCTTCTTAAAAACCTCCAGTGTTGGAGCATTCACCGCTTCTGGAGGCAAGTAGTTCCACTGATTAATTGTTGTAACTATCAGGAAGTTTCTCCTTAGTTCTAGGTTGCTTCTCTCCTTGATGAGTTTCCATCCGTTGCTTCTTGTCCTGCCTTCAGGCGCTTTGGAGAATAGCTTGACTCCCTCTTCTTTGGGGCAGCCCCTGAGATACTGAAACACTGCTATCGTGTCTCCCCTCGTCCTTCTCTTCATTAAACTAGACAGACCCAATTCCAGCAACCGTCCCTTATATGCTTTAGCCTCCAGTCCCCTAATCATCTTTGTTGCTCTTCTCTGCCCTCTTTCTAGAGTCTCAACATCTTTTTTACATCGTGGGGACCAAAACCGGATGCCGTATTCCAAGTGTGGCCTTACCAAGGCCTTGTAAAGTGGTATTAACCCTTCACGTGATCCTGATTCTATCCCTCTGTTAATGCAGCCTAGCACTGTGTTGGCTTTTTTGGCTTTTTTTTATTGCTCTGTAAGCTGCTCCATAGTTGCCGGAACACTGAGATGGGTGGCATATAAATTTATTAATGATGATGATGAGGAGGAGGAGGAGGAAGAGGAGGAGGAGGAAGGGACCTTGGAGGTCATCTAGCCCACCCCGCTGCTCAGGCAGGAAACCCTATACCAGGGGTAGGCAACCTTGGCCCCTTCATGACTCGTGGACTTCAACTCCCAGAATTCCTGAGCCAACATGGCTCAGCTTGAAAATCTCTCCCTTTCCCCTCAGCATGGCTGGCTCAGGAATTCTGGGAGTTGAAGTCCACGAGTCATGAAGGGCCAAGGGTGCCTACCCCTGCCCTATACCATTTCAGACAAATGGCTGTCTAGTCTCTTCTTAAAAACTTTCAGGGTTGGAGCATTCACCACTTCTGGAGGCAGGTAGTTCCACTGATTAATTGTTCTAACTGTCAGGAAATTTCTCCTTAATTCCAGGTTGCTTCTCTCCTTGATGAGTTTCCACCCATTGCTTCTTGTCCTGCCTTCAGGCGCTTTGGAGATGTTTATGAAGATTAACAGAGTAACAGAGTTGGAAGGGACCTTGGAGGTCATCTAGTCCAATTCTTTGCTCAGACAGGAAACCTTATACCATTTCAGACAAATGGTTGTCCAGTCTCTTTTTGAAAGCCTCCAGTGATTTCTGGTGGCAAGTCATTCCACAGGTTCATTGTTCTAACTGTCAGGAAATTCCTCCTTAGTTCCAGGTTGCTTCTCCCCTTGATGAGTTTCCATCCGTCGCTTCTTCTCCTGCCGTCTGGCGCTTTGGAGGTCATAATAGTCATCATCTAATTTAATTTGCGCTCTGTTCTTTCTCTGCAGCTCTCAGCGATATCTCTCCTTCTACCAGTTTACCGCCTCTGGTGGAAGGAGCCCTGCGCTGCTTCCTCAAGCTGACCGTTAGCAAAATCCTGTGGATGGTCGCCAAGCCGCCGGTGCCGTCCCTGGTTCGGGTGAGATGGTGGGGAGAAACCAGCAACGGCACCGTCTTCGTTCCCCAGGATGTTTCCCAGCCGGAGCAGAAGATCCTGAACACCACCACCTGCTACCCAGTGCGATGTGGGCCCAAGCAGTTTGCCTCTTACCTGGCAGGTAAGAGCTGGCTCTTTGCAACTCATAGGGTGACCGGTTGAACGGGTGTGCCCTGGATGTGCTCAGTCCACAGAGGTCCTCTGGAAAGGGCCACACATTGGCTATTTTTAGGGTGGAAAAGAGAAATGGTTAAGTGCAATTGAGAAGTACGAGAATCGTAACATCTTCAGTGCTAGAAGGGAGGAGGAGGAAGAAGAAGAAGAGGAAGAAGAGGAGGAGGAAGACTGTGGGGTCCTTGGTGCTCTCTGAGCTGGGTGGTTTTCTTGCAGAGGTTTCATGACCCAACTAGGTAACAACATCAGAGCTAGAAGGGAGGAGGGTGGGTGGAGAGGAGGAGGAAGAGGAGGAGGAGAACTGTGGCATCCTTAGTGCTCTCTGAGCTTGGCGGTTTTCTTGCAGACGTTTCATGACCTAACTAGGTAACTTCATCAGTGCTAGAAGGGAGTGGGGTTTGTGGGGAGGAGGAGAAGGAGGAGGAGGAGGAGGAAGAGGAAGAGGAGGAAGGACTGTGGGGTCCTTGGTGCTCTCTGAGCTGGGTGGTTTTCTTGCAGACGTTTCGTTACCAAACTAGGGAACATCGTCAGTGCTTCAAGAGAATCGCAAACGGAGTGTTTCTAAAACTTAAGTTAAAATATGTGATTGTACTTTTCCTTATTTTATCCTAAATCCCCTATTTCCTCCCCCCCCGTCCCCCTCCCTTACCATAGGCATATTGTTCCTAATTTTCCCTTATCTATATAAACTCAATAAAATACTGTTAAAAAAAAAAGAGAGAATGGGGTTTGAAGAAGAGGAGGAGGAGGAAGGACTGTGAGGTCTTTGATGCTCTCTGAGCTTGGTGGTTTTCTGGCAGACATTTCATTACCAAACTAGGGAACATGATCAAGGCTTCAAGGGAGTGGGTTTTGAAGAAAGAAAAGAAAGAAAGAAAGAAAGAAAGAAAGAAAGAAAGAAAGAAAGAAAGAAAGAAAGAAAGAAAGAGAAAGGAAAGAAAGAAAGAAAGAAAGAAAGAAAGAAAGAGAAAAGAAGGAAAGAAAAAAAGAAAGAAAGAAAGAAAGAAAAAAGAAAGAAAGAGAAAGAAAGAAAGAGATGGATTAATGCAGGAGTCTTCAAACTTGGCCCTTTTATGACTTGTGGACTTCAACAAACAGAATTCCTCAGCCAGGCGTGCCTGGCTGAGGAATTCTGGGAGTTGAAGTCCACAAGTCATAAAAGGGCCAAGTTGGAAGACCCTTGTTCAAGGGAGTAGGTTTTGAAGAGGAGGACTGTGGGGTCCTTGGTGCTCTCTGAGCTTGGTGATTTCCTTGCAGACGTTTCATTACCAAACTAGGAAACATCATCAGCACCAGTAGGGAGTGAGGTTTGCTCTCAATTTATATTCTAGTCTAGTGCCTTGGTCAAGGAGCAAACAATACCCAATCAAGGAACTTCCAGACAAGCTAACAGCCAACACCCCAGCCCAGGAACCACCAAGACCGCTTCCACTAATATCCCCCCTTCCCTTCTAGCACTGACAATGTTACCTAGCTGGGTCATGAAACGTCTGCAAGAAAACAAACCCACTCAGGGACCCTCAAAGACACCCCAGTTCAACTGTATACGACAGATACGGTTTTGAAGTCGATCCATACCCTTCGAATTCGTATGTTGCTTATCCAGTTGGACCAATTTGATCCTCTTTGCTGGCTTCCGACAGATATGGGGGCTCTTCTTTTGGAAGTAATGAGCAAATCAGACCACCTTCCGATCGGACGGGTTCAAATCAAGGGGCTGGCTCAGCTCTCCCCCAGCCACCCAATCAGTGGATTTTTCACCATCGTTTCTCCGTCGTCGGAAAAGATGGGAGAGCTGCAGGTGAGTCAAAATTCTTTTTTTTCTCTCTCTCTCTGTTGCGCGGCCTCAACTCCAAATATTGTAAATAGGGATCAGTTTAAAATGCACACAGTGTCAGGTCAACGCTGCTCACGTCGGATGTTTTTCCACTGACAACAGAAGGAAATGTAGCCATCTTTTCCTTTTTGCTTTTAGAGTTAGATGACGCTGGGAAGGGGGGATATGAACGAGAGTCCAGCTAGACATAACAGCTCTAGACCTAGTATGAGAAACAAGGTTACTGTAGCCAGAAATGATAAGAAATGGCGGGCTGGAGAACTGGAGGGGAAGCCTGCGTTTCAAGCTAATTGGGGAATGTGATTTATGACTGCGAATTGGAGGGGGGAAATTGTGCTTTGGTACTATGTGCTCTGGGGAGGGGAATTCAGATTTTGGCTTAAGAGTCTTTAAGGTAAACAATGCCTTGAAGTTTCATCTGTCGGAACCATGACATTAATTAGTAATAGTCTGGATGTTCTAAAGCAACAGACCCCAACCTTTCCAGTTTTGTGGACCGGTGGCGTTGGCGGTGGAGAACGGACGTCTCTGCATATGTAGCTCCGTTTGCACCAGTTGCTGGTGTGTGTGGAGATTTGCGCATGGGCAGGCACCCTTACCGTTCACGCAAGTGGAGCGGCGTGAATGCGCTCACCCACTGCTTGTGCAGACTGGTTCTGAATGGGCCTTGACCTGGAGGTTGGAGACCCCTATTCTAAAGCAGTTGTTTTGATTATCTGGAGGATTCATTTTATCTGCATCCCACTTTTACTATTCTTACAGATAACTTAAGGCAGCGAATATATCCAATGCTCCTCTTTCCTCTTTTTCCCCACATGAACCTTTTGGAAAATGAGTTGTCCAGGATCAGACAACTCAAAAAGGCTGTTGAATGTTGTGCAAGGGTTTAGAAAATATTAAAACTAGATAGATAGATAGATAGATAGATAGATAGATAGATAGATAGATAGATAGATAGATAGATAGATAGATAGATAGATAGATAGATAGATAGATAGTAGGTAGGTAGGTAGTAGGTAGGTAGTAGGTAGATAATAGCTAGGTAGATAAAGATAGATGAAGATAGATGAAGATAGATAGATAGATAGATAGATAGATAGATAGATAGATAGATAGATAGATAGATAGATAGATAGTAGGTAGATAGTAGGTAGATAGTAGCTAGGTAGATAAAGATAGATAAAGATAGATAGATAGACAGACAGACAGACATGATGGATGAAGAGATGGTAGGATAGATATAGATAAATAATAGATAAATACATAGGTAGGCAGGCAGGCAGATAGATAGATAGACAGACAGACAGACAGATAGATAGATAGATAGTAGGTAGGTAGGTAGTAGGTAGATAGTAGCTAGGTAGATAAAGATAGATAAAGATAGATAGATAGATAGATAGATAGATAGATAGATAGATAGATAGATAGATAGATAGATAGATAGATAGTAGGTAGGTAGTAGGTAGATAGTAGCTAGGTAGATAAAGATAGATAAAGATAGATAGATAGACAGACAGACATGATGGATGAAGAGATGGTAGGATAGATATAGATAAATAATAGATAAATACATAGGTAGGCAGGCAGGCAGATAGATAGATAGATAGACAGACAGACAGACAGACAGACAGACAGACAGACAGACAGATAGATAGATAGATAGATAGATAGTAGGTAGATATAAATAAAGATAGACAGACAGACAGACAGACAGACAGACATGATGGATGAAGAGATGGTAGATGATAGATATAGATAAATAATAGACTAGATAGATAGATAGAAAGATAGACGTAGATAGATAGGCAGAGAGACCTAATGGATGAAGAGATGGTAGATGATTGTTGTTGTTAATTGTGAAGTCGTGTCCGACCCATCGCGACCCCATGGACAATGTTCCTCCAGGTCTTCCTGTCCTCTACCACAGGGCTTTTCAACCTTTTCACCCATTGTACCACTTTTAGGATATGGCAATATCCAAGTACCACCAGTCGCCTAGCAAGGTGTCAAAAACTTGATGACAAAAAAAGGAAAAAAGTGATAAAGTACAGGTAGTCCTCGACTTACAACAGTTCACTTAATGACTGTTTGAAGTTACAATGGCACTGAAAAAAGTGCCCCCCAAGCCACAGCCGAGCAAGACACCTGCCTGCCCGCTCGGATGCGCTCTTCCTCCTGTCCGAGGTTTTCATTGTTGTGAGCATTTCTGTTGAGGATTGGCAGCGCGGGTGGGGTGGGGGGGTGTTTGGTTTTTATCCCCCCCCCATCTGCTGGGTGGTTGCAGCAGGTTTTGGTCACTTCACATGACCCTGGGACCCTGTGACCGTCATAAATATGAACCAGTTGCCAAGCATCTGAATGTAAATCACAAGACCCTGGAGAGGCTGCAACATTCCAGCTGATCGGCGCTTCTTCGGGGCTCAGCAGAAGCGCCAGGATCAGCGCCGAGCTTTAGCTGGATCCTGGCGCTGATCCTGGCGCTTCCACTGAGCCCTGACAGTCCCGAAGAAGCGCCCATCAGCTGGAAAGCGGCACTGATCCTGGCGCTTCCGCTGAGCCCCGACAGCCCTGCAGCTCCAGCCGTCTCTCGCTCAGGCTTGTGCGGTGCTGCCACCGGTTCAGCTCATTCCCCTCCCCCGCTACCCCTTTTCTAGGATGGTTGCGTATCACCTGCCAGGTGCCAATGGACCACAGGTGGTACCTGTACCACTGGTTGAAAAGCCCTGCTCTACCATCTTCTGGAGTCCATTGAAGTTCACGCCTCCTGCTTCAGGGACTCCCTCCAGCCACCTCCTTCTCTGTCGTCCCCTTCTTCTATTGCCCTCCATCTTTCCCAGCATTAGGCTCTTCTCCAGGGAGTCCTTCCTTCTCATTAGGTGGCCAAAGTCCTTGAGTTTCCACTTCAGGATCTGGCCTTCTAAGGAGCAGTCGGGGTTGATCTCCTCTAGGACTGACCGGTTGGATCGCCTTGCAGTCCAAGGGACTCGCAGGAGTCTTCTCCAGCACCAGAGTTCAAAGGCCTCAAGTCCACGAGTCATAAAAGGGCTACGTTTGAAGTCCCCTATGTTAGACAGAGTGTGAATTGGGAGCTGTTCTTACGGGCTTGCTCAAATGCCCCACTGCAGATATCCCTGCATCTGGAACCTCTGTCCGATGTGTACGAAAGCAGTCACACGGTCCCCAGCGCACATGCGAACAAAGATGCTGCAGATTTCAGCCACTCCCTTGCTCCGTCCCAGATCCACAGACCAGGTGGCACACACCTTCATGGAGGAGAGTCCATAGGCAGCAGCAGAGCAAGTACTCCAAGGTACGCTTTTTTTTTTTAACTCTTCTGTCAACTGGGATTTTAAAAAAATCAGCCCCAAAGGTTCCAAAATGTATATTTCCTATCTTTTTGGAAAAAAAGAACTGCTGGCTTTATAGGATAGCCATGCTTTTAATATTGTACATATACGTGTATGCATGTTATGTTATATTTTAAAATAGAATAGAATAGAATAGAATAGAATAGAATAGAATAGAATAGAATAGAATGCAGGATAGGGTAGGATAGGATAGGATAGGATAGGATAGAATAGAATAGAATAGAATGCAGGATAGGGTAGGGTAGAGTAGAATAGAATAGAATAGAATAGAATGCAGGATAGGATAGGATAGGATAGAATAGAATAGAATAGAATAGAATAGAATAGAATAGAATAGAATAGAATAGAATAGAATAGAATAGAATAGAATAGAGCTTTAATACAAATCTAAAAGTACCACATTAAATATTTCCTCTCTTTTCCCCTTAGCATTTACTGTCTCATATTTAAACTAATACAATTCTTATTATATTGATTAAATAAAAATAACATTCTTACATTTATCCATAATTTTTAGCTTACACACATCCTAGTTATTTAACATTCGGTCTTTATATAGACAATCAGTGTCCTAATTAGTTTTTCCCAATTTTTAGTTTCCCGTTAATATTTGAATCTGACCTCTTGTTGTGTATAATGTCCAAATTTTGACTCACCAAATTTCCCTTTATCCAATTCATCACAAGGTCTAATATTCAGGATCCACCTCTTATCTATTCAGACGTACTCTATTTCTCACCATCTTACATCATCTGATGAATAATACAGTATAACGTTCTTATTTCCTATTAATTTCCCAATATTTCTCCACTCTCCTCCGTGGGGGGAGGTTTTTCCATGGACCGGAGGGTGCATGATTTTGTGTGCTGCCTGCCTCCCACGGATGGGGCTTTGCTTGTTTGTGCAGACCGGTTGCTGGTGTGCCACGGCCTGGTACCGGTCCAGATTCCGGGGGTTGGGGACCCCTGTACTAAGATAACCCCAACGTCTGAAACCACCGCAGGGATCCCAAACCAGCCTGAACTGAGTTTCCCGGGGCGCTTATGTTTCAGGGGAAAAGATCACTTATATTTCCAAGAGAACTCGGAGAATATCCCGAGGAGTATTTCTGGATCTCAACACCACCCGAATTGCGTCTTGAACGCAAAGGATCCCAAGCCACAAAGGGTGTTTTTGGACAGCTCTGATCCAGAGGCACAAATGAAGTCAGGCAAGGAAAGCGCAGCACCTGTCCGTGTTCTTCCTTGCAACAGTCCAGCCACAAAGGATCTCCTGGCAGGTAAGCTGGTTGTTGTGATTCCGTGCCAGCCTGTGATCCCGCTAGTTGAGTCTGAGGAATCAGAGGAGGAGGAGGGGGGGGGGCTCTGATGAGCTGCAGGACTTACAAACTAATGAAGAGTCTGGTCCTTCCACTCCTGATCCAGCTGAGAGCCAGCTGTGCTGCGAAGCTGAGTCGGACTCGGAGGAAGCACAGCTGGAAGACCTCAGAGACGCTCATAAACATAAACAGGTCACACGAGTAGGACAGAGGGAGGCAATGGGGCGACTCCAGGGGAGGAGGAGAAAGCAGTGAGAAGCCACACCTTGGGGGCTGCGTAACAAAAAGGGAATGTGTGGGCAGGAATGGTTGCTGGAGGCAGCGCACTTCAGTGTCAAGAGATCATGGTCTGTTTATTTTGCCTGTGAGTTATTTCCTGTTTGACTCGTGGGCCGTTTTGCTTTTGGACAAGGTCTCCCGTTGGAAAAGTGTTCTGTTGCTTTGGTTTTCTGGGACAATTATCAGGTCTGTGACTCAAATAAAAAGGGTTTATTTCCCAGTCTACTGTTAAAAGAGGGGTTGTCTATGTGAAGTAACAAGGATGTGTGTAGGCTGGGACAGAACACTGGTGTGGAACACTACCGCACAGGCGGTCCTTGACTTAACAACCATTCATTTAGTGATCATTCGAACGTACAACAGCACTGGAAAAAAAAGTGACTTAGGATGGTTTTTCAGACTTGCAACCATTGCAACATTCCCCACGGTCACGTGATCAGGATTCAGACACTTGGCAACTGGCATGTACTTGTGATGGTTGCGGTATCATGTGACCCCCTTTTGTGCCTTCCGGAACAAGCCGAGTGAACGGGGAACCTGGATTCACTTAAGATTCACTTAAAAGGCCAACACAGTGCTAGGCTGCATTAACAGAGGGATAGAATCAAGATCACTTGAAGAGTTAATACCACTTTACAAGGCCTTGGGAAGGCCACACTTGGAATACTGCATCCAGTTTTGCTCACCATGATGTAAAAAAGATGCTGAGACTCTAGAAAGAGGGCAGAGAAAAGCCACAAAGGTGATCAGGGGAACTGGAGGCTAAAGCATATAAGGAACGGTTGCTGGAATTGGGTATGTCTAGTTTAACGAAGAGAAGGACAAGGGGGGACATGATAGCAGTATTCCAGTATCTCAGGGGCTGCCCCAAAGGAGAGGGAGTCAAGCTATTCTCCAAAGCTCCTGAAGGCAGGACAAGAAGCAACGGGTGGAAACTCATCAAGGAGAGAAGCAACCTGGAACTAAGGAGAAACTTCCTGACAGTGAGAACAATTAACCAGTGGAACAGCCTGCCTCCAGAAGCGGTAAATGCTCCAACACTGGAAGTTTTTAAGAAGAGACTGGACAGCCATTTGTCCGAAATGGTGTAGGGTTTCCTGCCTGAGCGGGGGGTTGGACTGGATGACCTCCAAGGTCCCTTCCAACTTTACTACTATTACTATTACTAAGAACCGTTGGAAGTTACAACGGCACTGAAACGGGATTTATGACCGTTTTACACACTTAGGACCATTGTAGCATCTCTGTGGCCACAGGGGTCATAATTCAAATGCTTGTCAACTGACTCGTATTTACGACAGTCGCTAAGTGTCCCGGCGGGTGATCCCCTTTTGTGACCTTCTAGCAAACAAAGTCAATGGGGGGGAAGCCAGATTCACTTAACCACCACGTTATTAACTTAACAACTGCAGTGATTCACTTAACAGCAAAAAAAGTCCGTAAAATGGGGCAAAACCAGTGGCGGGATTCGAATAGGTGAACCACGGTTCTCTGTGTGGATGACGCTTCCGGAAGTCCGTTCTGGGCCCGGGCAACAAAAAAATGAGCTACCAGTTGCGAACTGGCTGAATCCCACCCCTGGGCAAAACTCACTTAACAACTGTTAAAAATTTGGACTCGTTTGTGGTCATAAATCGAGGACTATCTTTATTTCAATTTTTTTCTCTCTCTCTTTTAAAGGCCGTATTGCATTTGAATCCCGGAAAGAGGATCACGGTCAGCCAGAGTGGTTGGTTCCCTTTGTTTTTAATTTTAATTTTGTTTTTCATGTTCTCTTTCTTCCGAAGACCTTTTGGAGCGAGGGAACCGCTTGCGAAATGCGATGGCTGTGTCCGCCATGACAGCCACTCCGGATCCCGTCATAGAACTGTACGAAGCTCGACCTTCCGTAAAGCAGGACCCCTCCCGACCAGCTGGAAAGTGAGTGTGGGCAGGCAGGAGGGAAGGTTTGTGTCTCCAGCGTTTAATAAATAATAATAATAACAATAATAGTAATGTTGGAAGGGACCTTGGGGGTCATCTAGTCCAACCCCCTATACCATTTCGGACAAATGGCTGTCCAGTCTCTTCTTAAAAACCTCCAGTGTTGGAGCATTCACTGCTTCTGGAGGCAGGTGGTTCCACTGGTTAATTGTCCTCACTGTCAGGAAGTTTCTCCTTAGTTCCAGGTTGCTTCTCTCCTTGATTAGTTCCCATCCATGGCTTCTTGTCCTGCCTTCAGGCGCCTTGGAGAATAGCTTGACTGCCTCTTCTTTGGGGCAGCCCCTAAGATACTGGAAGACTGCTATTATGTCCCCCCTCGTCCTTCTCTTCATTAAACTAGACATCTCCAATTCCAGCAGCCGTTCCTTATATGTTTTAGCCTCCAGTCCTTTAATCAGAATAGGGAATGCCAGAGCTGGAAAGGAACTTGGAGGTCATCTAGTCCAACCCTCTGCTCAGGAAATCCTACACCATTTCAGACAAATGGCTGTCCAGTCTCTTCTTAAAAACTTCCAGTGTTGGAGCATTCACCGCTTCTGGAGGCAGGTGGTTCCACTGGTGAATTGTTCTCACAGTCAGGAAGTTTCTCCTTAGTGACGGTTTTTCGGAGTAACTTGAAGCCGAGGCAAAATCGATCTGTTTTAATTTGTGTGATATAGGTATTGTTCTTCACCTCACTTTAAAGGATCACATTTTCTCTCCACAAAATGCTTTGGGTTCTGATATTTTGTCGGGATTCCTTTCCTTTTTTTAATTCTAATATTATCTCCAGAACTCTGAAGAATCACGGCCTTATGTGTGAAGACCCCCTTGACCCATTGCGGGAATGTTCAGAATTTGATTTGGATGCTGAAAAAAAAGCCATTGAGCTCCTGCTGGGCAGGTGAGCTAGATTGGTTTGGCTCCCGTTTGAAACAAAATGCCTCAGGAATCTTGCAAAATTTGTGTTCCTGGAGCAGTCCTCAGATTACGATCACAAACATTCTGTTGCTAAGTGAGGCAGTTGTTTAAGGGAGTTTTTACCCCCTTTTGCGACCTTGCTTGCCGCAGTCGTTAAGTGAATCGCAGTAGTTGTTAAGTTGTTAACGTGGTTCTTAAGTGAATCCAGCTTCCCTCATGTCACAAGGTGGCTAAAGGGAATCACACGACCCCGGGACACGGCGACCGTCATAAATGCGAGTCAGTTGCCAAGCGTCTTGAATTTTAATTGGGAGACCCTGGGGATGTTGGGATGGTTGTAAGTGCGAGGACTGGTTATAAATCACTTTATTTCAGTGCCATTGTAACTTGAAACCAGGACTCTTCTGCAACTTTAGGCCTTGTGGACTTCAACTCCCAGAATTCCCCAGCTAGTCACGGCTGACAGAGGAATTCTGGGAGTTGAAGTTTGCCTGTCTTAAAGTTGCCACGTTTGGACACCCCAAGGGTCTTCAAACTTGGCCCTTTTATGACTGGTGGACTTCAACTCCCAGAATTCCTGAGCCAGCATGGGGGAACTATGGCCCCTTCATGACTCGTGGACTTCAACTCCCAGAATTCCTCAGCCAGCATGGGGGAACTATGGCCCCTTCATGACTCGTGGACTTCAACTCCCAGAATTCCTCAGCCAGCATGGGGGAACTATGGCCCCTTCATGACTCGTGGACTTCAACTCCCAGAATTCCTCAGCCAGCGTGCCTGGCTGAGGAATTCTGGGAGTTGAAGTCCACAAGTCATCAAAGGGCCAAAGTTTGAAGACCTCCGACTTTAAAGAGTCACTAAATGAATGGTTGTAACTTGAGGACCACCTAGATAGAATACCGTAGCCTTTATAAGAAGTGCACCTGTGGAATTTTGTCTTCCTTTATCCGCAGTTCTGATTTATCTCCGGATCATCTTGTGGACGTGGCGGGCTCTCCTCCCGGGTCTCTTTCGCCCGCGAGCCACTTGTACGACAGTGAATTGAACGACCCTCACTACGACCAGAGTCTCTTGGAAAATCTGTTCTATGCAGCTCAGGTGAGTAGAAAAGGTGTGTGCAGGGCTGAACGCAGCTTTATGGGGTAATAGTCAGTCCCCTATTATTCCAAGTCCCCTCTCTGGCTAGAAAAGTGTTACTTTTGACTTGGCAACTGTTAAGACTTGTGGACTTCAACTCCCAGAATTCCTCAGCCAGGGGCTCCAAACTTGGCAACTGTCTACAAGAAAAGAAGCCAGCTCAGAGAGCACCAGGGACCCCACAGTCGTTTCCTTCCTCCTCCTCCTCCTCCTCCTCCTCCTCCTCCTCCTCCTCCTCCTCCTCCTCCAACTCCACCCCCTTCTAGCACTGATGATGTTACCTAGTTGGGTCATGAAACGTCTGCAAGAAAACCACCCAGCTCAGAGAACATCAAGGACCCCACAGTCTGTCCTTCCTTCCTTCCTTCCTTCCTTCCTTCCTTCCTTCCTTCCTTCCTCCCTCCCTCCCTCCCTCCCTCCCTCCCTTCCTTCCTTCCTTCCTTCCTTGTAGCAGTGATGATGTTACCTAGCTGGATCATGAAATGTCTGCAAGAAAACCACCCAGCTCAGAGAGCACCAAGGACCCCACAGTCTGTCTTTCCTTCCTTCTGTCCTTCTTGCCTTTGTTCCTTCTTTCCTTCCTTCCTTCCTTCCTTCCTTCCTTCCTTCCTCTTCCTCCTCCCTTCTAGCAGTGATGATGTTACCTAGCTGGTTCATGAAATGTCTGCAAGAAAACCACCCAGCTCAAAGACCACCAAGGACCCCACAGTCTGTCCTTCCTTCCTTCCTTCCTTCCTTCCTTCCTTCCTTCCTTCCTTCCTTCCTTCCTTCCTTCCTTCCTCTTCCCTTCTAGCAGTGATGATGTCACCTAGTTGGGCCATAAAACATCTGCAAGGAAGCCAAGCTTGGAGAACACCTCCACAGTCCTCCTCCTCCTTGCTCCCCCTCTTCTTCATCCTCCTCCCCTCTGTAAACCCCACTCCTTTCTACCACTGATGACGTTACCTAGCTGGGTCATGAAACGTCTGCAAGAAAACAGCCAAGCTCAGAGAACACCAGGGACTCCACTGTCCTCCTCCTCCTCCTCCCTTCTAGCACTGATGATGTTACCTAGTTGAGTCATGAAATGTCTGCAAGAAAACCACCAAACTCAGAGAGCACCAAGGACCCCACAGTCCTTCCTTCCTTCCTTTCTCCTCCTCCTCCCTTCTAGTACTGATGACGTTACCTAGCTGGGTCATGAAACGTCTGCAAGAAAACAGCCAAGCTCAGAGAACACCAGGGACTCCACTGTCCTCCTCCTCCTCCTCCCTTCTAGCACTGATGATGTTACCTAGTTGAGTCATGAAATGTCTGCAAGAAAACCACCAAACTCAGAGAGCACCAAGGACCCCACAGTCCTTCTCTTTCTCCTTTTCCTCCTCCTCCTCCTCCTCCTCCTCCCTCCTAGCACTAATAACGTTCCCTAGCTGGGTCACAAAACCTCTGCAAGGAAGAAGACAAGGTTAGGGAGCACCAAGGACCCCACACCTTAGCCCTGAGCTACGAGTATTCCTTTGTAATGTTTGTTTTCCTTGATTATTTTCCTCAGAAATCTGACGGCAGTTTCAGTGACCTGTTTAGTGACGAGGAGGAGGAGGCTGTTTCTTCTGGGAAACTAAGTCGGCCGCAGGACACAAAGCTGCAGACATCACCAAAGGCTTTCGAATCGAGTCCTCGCAGGCGGAAAGGGAAGGCCTTGCAGACGAGAGCCAGGTAAAACCGTTGTTCCGGAATCCTCTTTCTGCCACGTGCAGCCTCTGAGGATGTTCAGTTCAGGTCTCATCCTTTAACCCAGGGGGTCTTCAAACTTGGCCCTTTGATGACTTGTGGACTTCAATTCCCAGAATTCCTCGTCGGCCAGGCATGCTGGTTGAGGAATTCTGGGAGTTGAACTCCACACCTTTTAAAATGGCCGAGGTTGAGTTACACCAATTTAGCTCTTTCTGAGTTAGCATTATTTTCCCCTCACATTATGTCAGGGGTCTTCAAACCTGGCCCTTTTATGACTTGTGGACTTCCACTCCCAGAATTCCTCAGCCAGTGTGCCTAGCTGAGGAAATCTGGGAGTTGAAATCCAGGGGTCTTCAAACTTGGCCCTTTGATGACTTGTGGACTTCAACTCCCAGAATTCCTCAGCCAGCGGGCCTGGCTGAGGAATTCTGGGAGTTGAAGTCCAGGAGTCTTCAAACCTGGCCCTTTGATGACTTGTGGACTTCAACTCCCAGAATTCCTCAGCAAGCCACACTGCTTGAGGAATTCTGGGAGTCGCAGTCCACACCTTTTAAAATGGCCGAGGTTGAGTAACACCAGTTTAGCTCTTTCTGAGTTAACATTATTTTCCTCACATTATGTCAGGGGTCTTCAAACTTGGCCCTTTTATGACTTGTGGACTTCAACTCCCAGAATTCCTCAGCCAGTGTGCCTGGCTGAGGAATTCTGGGAGTTGAAGTCCAGGGGTCTTCAAACTTGGCCCTTTTATGACTTGTGGACTTCAACTCCCAGAATTCCTCAGCAAGCCACACTGCTTGAGGAATTCTGGGAGTCGCAGTCCACACCTTTTAAAATGGCCGAGGTTGAGTAACACCAGTTTAGCTCTTTCTGAGTTAACATTATTTTCCTCACATTATGTCAGGGGTCTTCAAACTTGGCCCTTTTATGACTTGTGGACTTCAACTCCCAGAATTCCTCAGCCAGTGTGCCTGGCTGAGGAATTCTGGGAGTTGAAGTCCAGGAGGTCTTCAAACTTGGCCCTTTTATGACTGGGAGTTGTAGTCCACAAGTCATAAAAGGGCCAGGATTGAAGACCCCTGCTTTAACCTGAACATTGCAGATTTTCAGTATACATCTCTGCTGGTCAGCAAAGGACACAATTTCCCCAGAACTCTCCTTTCTTCTCTTATCTGGAGCTGATAGCCAAATACAGTAGGTTGAAGTGCCTGTTTCAATAGAAAAAAATAACATTTTGTGACAATACATAATAACAGAGTTGGAAGGCACCTTGGAGGTCATCTAGGCCAACCCCCTGCTCAGGCAGGAAACCCTATACCATTTCGGACAAATGGCTGTCTAGTCTCTTCTTAAAAACTTCCAGTGTTGGAGCATTCACAGCTTCTGGAGGCAGGTTGTTCCACTGGTTAATTGTTCTCACTGTCAGGAAATTTCTCCTTAGTTCTAGGTTGCTTCTCTCCTTGCTTCTCGTCCTGCCCTGAAGTGCTTTGGAGAATAGCTGATCTTCTTTGTGGCAGCCCCTGAGATATTGGAACGCTGCTATCATGTCCACCCTGGTCCTTCTTTTTACTAAACAGAACATCAGAGTTGGAAGGGACTTTAGAGGTCATCTAGTCCAACCCCCTGCTCAGGCAGGGAAAAAAATGTACCATTTCAGACAAACGACTGTCCAATCTCTTCTTAAAAGCCTCCGGCGATGGAGAATTCATAACTCCTCGCGGCATGGAAAATATTTATTTATGAGACTTATATACCGCTTTAAGTGCAAGCACTCTCTAAGCGGTGTACACCAGTAAGCAATGTATATATATATTTACATTGCCCCCAACAATCTGGGTCCTCATTTTACCTACCTCAGAAGGATGGAAGGCTGAGTCAACCTTGAGCCGGTGAGATTTGAACAGCTGACCTGCTGAACACAGTCAGCTAAAGTGGCCTGCAGTACTGCACTCTGACTGCTGTGCCACCTCGGCTCATAAATAACAGAATACTTTTCTTTGGGTACCTTTTTTCATAAATTAAGTTGAATTTGTGGTGCCACTTCCGCCAATGAGTGATGCTCCGGTCGCAAGATTGAAAACTGGTCATAAGTCACCTTTTTCAGAGCCATTCTAATTTCGAACGGTCACTAAACAGTGTGGTAATTCGAGAATCACCTGTAATACACCTGGTGATGCATGCAAGCATTTTAATTACAAGACCTCAGAGTGGTTTTAAGGCTGTTTCACTTAAAACAGTAGTTCTCAACCTGCGGGTCGGGACCCCATTTGGGGTCGAACGACCATTTCACGGGGGTCGCCAAACAACGCAGTCCGCCATTTCCCCCCCCCCCCTTTTCCTTAGCTGTGCTACTCCCTTTTATTCTATTGGCTTTTGAAAGCCAATAGAATAGACTCTCTTGAATGGAGTCTAATTCTATTGGCTTTCAAAAGCCAATAGGAATTGTCCAGGCGGTCTCTGCCCTGCTGAGCCCACCAAAAGTCCCATTCTGCAAACAGTGCTGCACCCGTTGAGTAGTCCTCGACTTACGACCGGTTGAGTAGTCCTTGACTTACGACTGGTTGGGGGTCACGGCATTAAAAAGGTTGAGAACCATTTACTTAAAAGGTCCTTCAGTTCCGTGTTTCTCTTTGCAGCCATTCTCCTGCTCAACCCGCTCCTCATCTGTCATTCAGCGAGTCCACAGATGAAATCCAAGCTGTCAGTCTGAGCCTTGATAGGCTGGCCCTGCTGGGCCGGATCCGCCTAGCCAGAGTGTTGATTGACAGCTTCAGAGGGGTCCCCCCAGAGGACAGCGCTCCGAGTACCCCCAATCCGAAGAGCCCCCGTGGGAAACCGCCCAGGCCAGCTTTGGCTAAGAGGAGGTGAGAGTTTTAATCAGCCCTGTCAACTCGCTAGACCTCATGGGAATTGCTCTTTTAATCGGAGAGTAGAGGCTTCCACAAACGATAAGGCGGGGGGGGGGCAGATCTCTTCCCAAGATCATTTTTAAGGTGGAAGTTTGGTCTAGTGGTGAAGGCACCAGGGTAGAAACCAGGAGATGTGAGTTCTAGTCCCACCTTAGTCATGAAAGTGGCTGGGTGACTTTGAGCCAATCACCAGGAGACGGTGAGTTCTAGTCCCGCCTTAGGCATGAAAGATGGCTGGATGAGGTTTAGACCAATCACCAGGAGACGGGAGTTCCAGTCCTGTCTTAGACATGAAAACCGACTGGGTGATTTTAGGCCAATCCCCAGGAGACGGCGAGTTCTAGTTCCACCTTAGATATGAAAACCGACTGGGTGATTTTAGCCCAATCACCAGGAGACGGTGTGTTCTAGTCCCATCTAAGGCATAAAAGATGGCTGGATGAGGTTTAGACCAATCACCAGGAGACGGGAGTTCCAGTCCTGTCTTAGACATGAAAGCTGGCTGGGTGACTTTGGGCCAATCACCAGGAGACGGTGAGTTCTAGTCCTGCCTTAGACATGAAAGGCGATTGGATGACTTTAGGCCAATCACCAGGAGATGGTGAGTTCTAGTCTCATCCAAGGCATGAAAGCCAGCTGAGTGAATTTGGGCCAATCACCAGGAGACGGTGAGTTCTAGTCCTGCCTTAGACATGAAAGGCGATTGGATGACTTTAGGCCAATCACCAGGAGATGGTGAGTTCTAGTCTCATCCAAGGCATGAAAGCCAGCTGAGTGACTTTGGGCCAATCACCAGGAGACGGTGAGTTCTAGTCCCGCCTTAGACATGAAAGGCGATTGGATGACTTTAGGCCAATCACCAGGAGATGGTGAGTTCTAGTCTCATCCAAGGCATGAAAGCCAGCTGAATGACTTTGGGCCAATCACCAGGAGACGGTGAGTTCTAGTCCTGCCTTAGGCATGAAAGCCAGCGGGATATCTTTGAGTCAATCACTAGGAGATGGTGAGTTCTAGTCCCACCTTAGGGCTGAAAGCCAATTGGGTGACTTTGGGCCAATCACCAGCTCACAGGATTGTTGTTATGCGCCTCATGAATTAAGGAACGGATTAAGTCTCCCAAAGTTTTGGCCAGTCTTATTAAAAACACCGAAGGTCGTTGAACTGCCTCCATTTATTTCCACAATTTCTTCTCTGCCTAGGACGCTCTTTGTCGAGTATCACTTTCCAGTGGGAACTTCAAAAAATGGGATAGGCCAGACAGCCGTAACTACGGAGATTGTCCGGGTGGCTTCCAGTAGATTCTCAGCAGACGGTAAGACTTGAGTGGGAAGGCCACCATTTTTCCCATAATCCCGCGTCGGATCGAGCGGAGCCGGTTGTTCCATTGTCCACAGCGACCGTGACTGCCCTTTTAGAGATCCTGAAACCGAGCAACTATTTAAAGAAATGTTTTCATGGTGGGAATTTAAATATAGACGGTCTTCCACTTCCAACAGAGACGAGAATTTCCATTGCTGAGCAAAGCTGTGTTAAGTTGTTGTTTGTTGCGAAGTCGTGTCTGACCCATCGCGACCCCATGGACAACGTTCCTCCAGGCCTTCCTGTCCTCTACCATCTTCTGGAGTCCATTTAAGCTCATGCCTATGGCTTCAGTGACTCCATCCAGCCACCTCCTTCTCTGTCGTCCCCTTCTTCTCTTGCCCTCCATCTTTCCCAGCATCAGGCCCTTCTCCAGGGAGTCCTTCCTTCCCATTAGGTGGCCAAAGTACCTGAGTTTCCGCTTCAGGATCTGGCCTTCTAAAGAGCAGTCAGGGTTGATCTCCTCTAGGACTGACTGGTTTGATCTCCTTGCAGTCCAGGGGACTCACAGGAGTCTTCTCCAGCACCATAATAATAATAATAATAATAATAATAATAATAATAATAATAATAATGCTGTTGCACTGCATCAGCTACTACACCAGTTAGTAATTTGAAAGTTGTTGGTAAGCAGGTAATTGGCCTGTAGTTACCTGGTGTTGCCCCTTTTGCTGGATTTTTCATTATTAGGTAGGTTTTCCCAGTTGTTAGCCACTTTTCAATTTCTCCTCCTTGTAGTATATTGTTGAACTGTTTGGCAATGAGTGGGTGTATAACAGTTAGATGTTTCAACCAAAACCCATGCAGTTCATCTTCACCTGGTGTTGACCAATTTTTGATTTTCTTTGCTCTTTTTTCTACCATTTTTGTTGTTATTACTAGTTCTTTCATTTCAACTTCTGTTTTATTTGCATCCACCTCTTTTAACCAAGCCGCATCCTTGTTGTATTTCTTTGGGTTATCCCATATCTGCTTCCAGAACTGCACTGTTTCTTCCTTGTCAGGTACTGACTGATTCTTTGCAGTTTCTCCATTGATGGATTGGTAGAAACGTTTCTGATTGGATTGAAATTGGAGGTTCTGCCTATAGTTTGCAATTCGAGCTTCATATCTACTGATTTTCCTGGCTATAGCTGTTATTTGTTGCTTTATTATTTCCAGTGCTTCCTTGATCTTCCTTGTTTCTAAGTGGTATTTCTTGATTAGGTATTCTTTGGTCTTCTTGTTCTTCAGCTTCTTTTCTTTCATCTGTTCTAGCTTGCTTGCATGTGATCTTAACTTGCTGATCTTATTTTCTAGTCTAACCTTCCATTTTTCTGGTGCACTGTTTGTTTGTTTTTCTTCTTTGTTGATTTTGCATCCCAGGTATTCTGTTATAACTGCAGCTGTGCTGTACATTAGTTGGTTTGTTTCTTGCAATGAATTGGTGCTTATACTTGCTATTGCAATATTTGCATCTTTTAATGCTTGTGCTAGCTGTTTCTTTGGAACAAGCTTCAATGCAGGTAGCCTTATTCTGTTGTTTTTGTGCTGTTCTAGATGCTCAGTTATTCTTTGTTTCAATTCTTTTATTTCTTTAGTTAGAGGGTTTTGTTCTTCCTGAGGTAGAGGTGCCTGGTTTCCAAATGAGAACAGTTGTATATCTCTGCTAGATTCCTTCATTGCCAACTCCTCCTGGTTTGCCTCTACATTCTGAATTACTTCTGGTAAGGCTTTGATTTCTTTGCCCTGGGTAAACCTTTAAATCTCTTTCCACCTGAGCAGAAAGGAAACCGCCCCAACAGCAGAGGAACAAAAGATCAACTCCTAATAGACAAAATGATCTTGGAAAACTGCAAGAGAAGGAAGACCAACCTGAATGTGGCATGGATTGACTACAAAAAGGCATTTGACTCTCTGCCACATGATTGGATAATAAAGTGCCTAGAAATAACAGGAGTCAGTAGAAACATCAGAAAATTTGTGCAAAGATCGATGGCACAATGGAAGACACAGTTGCAGATCAATGGTGAGAGGCTGGGAGAGGTTAATATCAAGAGAGGAATATTTCAAGGAGATTCATTATCACCATTACTATTTGTTATTGCACTGTTTCCTCTGTCAACAATACTGAATAACTCAGGACATGGCTATCAAACATCAAAAACATCTGCCAGACTATCCCACCTCCTTTATATGGATGATCTGAAGCTGTATGGAAAAACATCATCTGAAATAGAATCGCTGCTCAACACTGTCCGTATATATAGCCAAGATATTGTAATGGAGTTTGGCTTGGACAAATGTGCCACACTTACTATCAAACAAGGAAAAATAATGAAAACTGAAGGAATCAAGATGCCCCATGAAAATAACATTAAGAGTCTGGATGAGGAAGAGTACTACAAATACTTGGGTATCCTTCAAGCTGACAACATCAAGCACACTGAAGTCAAGAAAAAGATTAGAGGTGAATACATCAAGAGAGTGAAGAAGATCTTAAAATCCAAACTCAATGGAGGAAATACCATAAAGGCAATCAACACCTGGGCAATCCCAGTCATTAGGTACACAGCTGGAATAGTGGACTGGACTCAAGCAGAACTAAAAGCAATGGATAGGCAGACCAGAAAAATAATGACAATGAATCATGCCCTTCATCCACGCAGTGACATTGATAGACTTTATCTACCAAGGCAAATAGGTGGGCGTGGAATGCTACAAGTACATCAGATGGTTGAAGAAGAAAAAATGGCTTTGGAAGAATATCTGAAGAACAATGATGAAGATGCACTGAAATTAGTATATCAGGAAGGCTTACTAACTACTGGAGAGACCAAACTGGCCTTCAAGAAAGACCAAATGAAGAACAGAATAGAGGCATGGGAAGACAAAGCACTACATGGCCAATACATGAAAAAAATAGCTGGGAAAGCAGATAACAATAAAACCTGGCAATGGCTAAGAGCAGGAAAATTGAAGAAAGAGACCGAGGGACTAATTCTGGCTGCACAAGACCAAGCCTTAAGAACAAATGCATACAAAGTCAAAATTGAGAAGACAGCAACAGACAGTAAGTGCCGCCTATGCAAAGAAGCTGAAGAAACAGTGGACCACTTGGTAAGCTGTTGCAAGAAGATTGCACAAACTGATTACAAGCAGCGGCATGACAAAGTAGCAACAATGGTGCATTGGAAGATCTGCAAAAAATATCATTTGCCTGTAAGCAAAAACTGGTGGGATCATAAAATAGAGAAAGTCATAGAAAATGATAAAATTAAACTGCTCTGGGACTTCAGAATTCAAACAGACAAGCACCTGCAACATAACACCCCAGACTTAACAATTGTCGATAAGAAAGACAAAAAAGTCTGGATAGTGGATGTGGCAGTGCCTGGAGATAGCAGAAGAGAAAGAACTGGAGAAGATAACAAAATACAAAGACCTACAAATAGAAATAGAAAGACTGTGGCAAAAGCAAGCAAGGGTAGTACCAATAGTCATAGGCTCCTTGGGTGCAATTCCAAAACAACTGGAGCACCACTTGAACACCATTGGCATTGACAAATTCGCTATTAGTCAATTGCAAAAGGCAGCCTTATTAGGAACTGCTTCCATCCTGCGACGATATCTGTAATACCATCAAACATCCACATCTGCCTATCCCAGGTCCTGGGTAAGGACTCGATAGGTAGACAAAATGCCAAATCCAGTCTGAACATCTGGCTGACTGTGCGATGATCGATAATAATAATAATAATAATATATCTGTAATACCATCAAACATCCACATCTGCCTATCCCAGGTCCTGGGTAAGGACTTGATAGGTAGACAAAATGCCAAACCCAGTCTGAACATCTGGCTGACTGTGCGATGATCAATAATAATAATAATAATAATAATAAAGTTGGAAGGGACCTTGGAGGTCATCTAGTCCAACCCCCTGCTCAGGCAGGAAACCCTATACCATTTCGGACAAATGGCTGTCCAGTCTCTTCTTAAAAACTTCCAGTGTTGGAGCATTCACCGCTTCTGGAGGTAGGTGGTTCCACTGGTTAATTGTTCTAACTGTCAGGAAGTTTCTCCTTAGTTCTAGGTTGCTTCTCTCCTTGGTGAGTTTTCATCCGTTGCTTCTTGTCCTGCCTTCAGGTGCTTTGGAGAATAGCTTGACTCCCTCTTCTTTGGGGCAGCCCCTGAGATATTGGAACACTGCTTTCATGCCCCCCCTCGTCCTTCTCTTTGTTAAACATAGTTCAAAGGCCTCCATTCTTTGGCGCTCAGCCTTTCTTACGGTCCAACTTTCACAGCCATACATTGCAACTGGGAAAACCATGGCCTGGACTATGCGCACTTTTGTTGGCAGGGTGATGTCTCTGCTTTTTAGTATGCGGTCTAGATTTGCCATAGCTTTTCACCCCAGGAGCAAGCGTCTTTTAATTTCTTGGCTGCAGTCCCCATCTGTGGCGATCTTGGAGCCCAGGAAGATAAAATCTGTCACTACCTCCATTTCTTCCCCATCTATTTGCCAGGAATTGAGAGGGCCGGATGCCATGACCTTGGTTTTCTTAATGTTGAGTTTCAAGCCAACTTTTGCACTCTCCCTGTGGAGCGTGGATGTTTTATTGCCAAAAGTAGCTAACATCATCGGCGCCCATCGATGCGATAAGGGAGCCCTGCCCAATTTTTACGACCATTTCTGTCACATGTCAATGAAGATTTTCAGTTATCCACGGTTCTTTTTTAGTTTGAGAAGACAGCTGGACTTTATTTATTTATTTTTGAGGAAAAACAAGCTGCTCCTTTGCAAATTGAGAATGTATCTCTATCCTGGGTCTATCCTGATTGCTCTTCTTCTTCTTTTTTTTTTTTTAATACCACTGCAGACATCCTAGATCAGCGGTTCTCAACCTGTGGGTCGGGACCCCATTTGGGGTCGAACGACCATTTCACGGGGGTCGCCAAACAACGCAGTCCGCCATTTTCTCCCCCTTTTCCTTAGCTGTGCTACTCCCTTTTATTCTATTGGCTTTTGAAAGCCAATAGAAGAGACTCTCTTGAATAGAGTCTAATTCTATTGGCTTTCAAAAGCCAATAGGAATTGACCAGGCTGTCTCTGCCCTGCTGAGCCCGCCAAAAGTCCCATTCTGCAAACGGTGCTGCACCAGTTGAGTAGTCCTCGACTTACGACCGGTTGAGTAGTCCTCAACTTATGACTGGTTGGGGGTCGCGGCATTAAAAAGGTTGAGAGCCACTGTCCTAGATTCTTTCTTGAGTCTTCTTCTACCGAATCCTTGAAATGTTGACTTTGGAAATGCTTTTTCTACCTTTTCTGTTTTGTTGTGTCTGCAGGGGTGAAGTTTCAACAACGCCACGTGTTCCCTGTCCACTTCAGTGGCTCCATGATCACCCATTGGTGGAAGTCGCCCCTCGAATTTAACTTGTTTTTGAAGAAAGGCACCCAAAGGAAGGTACTGTCATTTTCCATATTATCCTTCTGGATTAGTGGTTCTCAACCTTTTTAATGCCGCAACCCCCAACCGGTTGTAAGTCGAGGACTACTCAACCGGTCGTAAGTCGAGGACTACTCAACGGGTGCAGCACCGTTTGCAGAATGGGACTTTTGGCGGGCTCAGCAGGGCAGAGACAGCCTGGACAATTCCTATTGGCTTTTGAAAGCCAATAGAAATAGACTCTATTCAAGAGAGTCTATTCTATTGGCTTTCAAAAGCCAATAGAATAAAAGGGAGTAGCACAGCTAAGGAAAAGGGGGGGGGGAAATGGCAGACTGCGTTGTTTGGCGACCCCCGTGAAATGGCCGTTCGACCCCAAATGGGGTCCCGACCCACAGGTTGAGAACCACTGTTCTGGATGAAAAGTAATTAAAGGGAAGTGGACTTATTTTATCATTCATTGCAGGACAGGACCAAAACCCCGGTGGGTTAAACCAAGACTCTTCCAACTTGGCCCTTTGATGACTTGTGGACTTCAACTCCCAGAATTCCTCAGCCAGGCATGCGTGCCTGGCTGAGGAAATCTGGGAGTTGAAGTCCACAAGTCATCAAAGGGCCAAGTTGGAAGAGCCCTGAGTTAAAACAACACAGAATTGTTAGTTTAGCCAACATCCGTCTTTGTGCATCTGGATATCTTGAAGGCGGGGGGCCCCAACTGACTTTAATAGATATTATTTGTGGGAGGTTTTTTTTAGCGTGCGCCTTTCACGTCACACGTCCCTGTGTTTTAGCCTGCATTTTGATTCCTTTTTAAAGCCATTTCAGCACTGCTGACTTGTAAAAGTGAGGTGAAAAATGTCTCAAATCCTCATCAAATCCTTACTCGTTCGTAGACTAGTGTGTGGAGAACAGACACTGCAATTAATTATTTAAATAAAATGCAAAAGAAAGGATGTGCGTTTGTGGATGCATGCACATATATTAATAACACCCATCCACAACGTGACTTTTCACATTTATGACTGTTGCAGCATCCCCTGGTCAAGTGATCAAAATTCAAAGGCTTGGCAACTGACTCCTATTTATGACGGACGCAGTGTCCTGGGGTCATGTGATCCCCTTTTGCGACCTTTTGACAAGCAAAGTCAATGGGGAAAGCCACTTAACAACCGTGTTACTGACTTAACAACCGCCGTGGTTCGCTTAACAACACAGGCAAGAATATAAAATGGGGCAAAGTCACTTAACCAATGTTTCACTTAGCAACATTAATATATTCGTGTGTATGTGTGTATATATGCATGCATATCTATCTATCTATCTATCTATCTATCTATCTATCTATCTATCTATCTATCTATCTATCTATCTATCTATATAGGTCTTTGGTTATTCGGGTTTTCTGACGTGGGAGAAAACTCAAATAACCAAAGACCTACATACAAACACCCGCGAAAACCTCAGAAAACAAATATATATATCTGTATCTATCTATATCTCTATATCTGTATCTATCTATCTACATTCACCTATCTCTATCTCTCTATCTCTATCCGTCTCTCTGTGTCTGTCTGTCCGTCTGTCTGTCTTTCTGTATCTATCTATCTATCTATCTATCTATCTATCTATCTATCTAATTATATCTATATATCTATATCTATCTATCTACTTTCACCTATCTCTATCTCTCTATATCCATCTCTCTGTGTCGGTCTGTCTTTCTGTACCTATCTATCACAGTGCTAGGCTGCATTAACAGAGGGATAGAATCAAGATCACGTGAAGTATTAATACCACTCTTCAATGCCTTGGTAAGGCCACACTTGGAATACTGCATCCAGTTTTGGTCACCACGATGTAAAAAAGATGTTGAGACTCTAGAAAGAGTACAGAGAAGAGCAACAAAGATGATTAGGGGACTGGAGGCTAAAACATATAAGGAACGGTTGCGAGAATTGGGTATGTCTACTTTAACGAAGAGAAGGACAAGGGGGGACATGATAGCAGTATTCCAATATCTCAGGGGCTGCCATAAAGAAGAGGGAATTAAGCTATTTTCCAAAGCACCTGAAGGCAGGACAAGAAGCAACGGGTGGAAACTCATCAAGGAGAGAAGCAACCTAGAACTAAGGAGAAACTTCCTGACAGTGAGAACAATTAATCAGTGGAACAGCTTGCCTCCAGAAGCAGTAAATGCTCCAACACTGGAAGTTTTTAAGAAGAGACTGGACAGCCATTTGTCCGAAATGGTGTAGGGTTTCCTGCCCGAGCAGGGGGTTGGACTAGATGACCTCCAAGGTCCCTTCCAACTTTACTACTATTACTATTACTATATCTGTATCTATATCTATATCTCTATCTCTATATCTATCTATCTATATCTATCTACATTCATCTATATCTCTCTATCTCTATCCGTCTCTCTGTGTCTGTCCTTCTGTCTGTCTGTCTGTCTTTCTGTATCTATCTATCTATCTATCTATCTATCTATCTATCTATCTATCTATCTATCTATCTATCTACACACACACACACACACACACATACATGCATGCATGCATGCATGAGCGCACGCACACAAACATTTCCTGCCTGAGCAGGGGGTTGGACTAGATGACTTCCAAGGTCCCTTCCAACTTTATTACTATTACTACTAAATTACTAAAATATCTAAGGGGGTTAGAATCAATCCTACAGTGCAAAGTGCAGACTTTTGAGCAGTACCTGGCCCTAGACAGGGAGATGGAGTCGGATTGATCTGACACTAGCATTTTAAGATAAAAACGAATTAGAATGGCCAGGTATTTAATAAAAAGTGCAAATGGCAACTCCTGGCGTGCAGATAAATATTCTCAAATATTTATCGACTCTGCTCTGTGATGCCTTTGACACTAAATTCTACTATCCAACATTGATCACGTTTTTGCTAAGTTTCAACCGCGCCTTGCGGTTTAGGAGTCCCTCGGCTAAGTAGTCTGACCGGGGTCACCCCAATGAACACTACAGAGTTTATGCTGTGTGTGTACACTCTTCATAGACGCAGCATAAATAGAGAGTTCTGCGCAATAGGGATTGTGTAGCACCCGCAAGAGAACTGTGCAGAATGCACCGTAATTTCTCTCATTGTGACCTTCAGCCAGCGTTGATCGGCACAGCAGCCTTTCCCCTTCGTGATGTTCTTCGGTCCGAGGATTTATTCGTCAGCCGTGAATTGCCGGTGAAAGAAATCGGCGTCCCAGGACAATTGGGGTCTTTACAGGTATAGAATTTGCTTCTGACTTTTTTTTTTTTAATTTCTAAAATCCTGGGCAATAACCCTTGTTTCGTCGTTCCACATTTGGATAGCATTTTTCACGGGTGGAAGAGCACGTGAGGGTGTGATTGCACAACCCACTTGTGGAAGATTGGTCCCAAAAGTCAGGATGGGTTATTTCTCACATTATCCAAGTGGATTTGCCAAGTAGGGCTACACCTGTTGTCAAGGTGACTTCTGCTTACACAAAACAAGAATATTTTGGTTATTAAATTTAGATACTAAATTTAGACCACAGATGGGGACTGCAGCCAAGAAATTAAAAGACGCTTGCTCCTGGGGAGGAAAGCTATGGCAAATCTAGACAGCATACTAAAAAGCAGAGACGTCACCCTGCCAACAAAAGTGCGTATAGCCCAGGCCGTGGTTTTCCCAGTTGCAACGTACGGCTGTGAAAGCTGGACCATAAGAAAGGCTGAGCGCCAAAGAATGGAGGCCTTTGAACTCTGGTGCTGGAGAAGACTCCTGCGAGTCCCCTGGACTGCAAGGCGTTCAAACCAGTCAGTCCTATAGGAGAGCAACCCAAACTGCTCTTTAGAAGGCCAGATCCTGAAGTTGAAACTCAAATACTTTGGCCACCTAATGAGAAGGAAGGACTCGCTGGAGAAGAGCCTGATGCTGGGAAAGATGGAGGGCAAGATGGGGATGACAGAGAAGGAGGTGGCTGGATGGAGTCCCTGAAGCAGTAAGCATGAGCTTCAATGGACTCCAGAAGAGGGTAGAGCACAGGAAGGCCTGGAGGAACACTGTCCAGAGGGTTGCGATGGGTCAAACACGACTTCGCAACTAACAACAAATTTATATATTTAGAAATTATTAGAAAATAAGAATATTATATTGTATTGTTAACCAGCTGATGTAAGAACTTGGGATGAATTGTGATGAAGGGAATTGGGGTTATCGAAAACTTGGAGACTATAAATATTCACTGTTAAATTTAAATAGTAATGGGAAGTTAAAAATTGGGAAAATAACTTAACCAGGACATGGATTGTCTAAAAAGATTGAATGTTGAAATGACTAATGATACGTATAAACCAGGGATAGGCAACCTGGGCTCTTTTATGACTCGTGGACTTCAACTCCCAGAATTCCTGAGCCAGCCATACTGAGGGGAAAGGGAGAGGTTTCCAAGCTGAGCCATGCTGGCTCAGGAATTCTGGGAGTTGAAGTCCACCAGTCATGAAGGGGCCACAGTTCCCCCATGCTGGCTCAGGAATTCTGGGAATTGAAGTCCAAAAGTCATGAAGGGGCCAAAGTTTCCCCCATTCTGGCTGAGGAATTCTGGGAGTTGAAGTCCACGAGTCATGAAGAGACCATAGTTCCCCCATGCTGGCTGAGGAATTCTGGGAGTTGAAGTCCACCAGTCATGAAGGAGCCATAGTTCCCCCATGTTGGCTCAGGAATTCTGGGAGTTGAAGTCCACGAGTCATAAAAGAGCCAAGGTTGCCTACCCCGGTATAAGTGGTCCTCGGCTTACAATAGTTCAGTTAATGACCGCTGCAGTGGCCTCTTGAAAAAGCATCTTTGGGACAACCGGGACCTGGAGGAGGAGAACCCTCCCTAGACGTTTAGACGTTGGGTGGTAACGGGCCAGGGCTCCCTCAATCCTCTTAACGGCGGTGTCTCTAACTTCCACGTAATAGGTGTCTGTGGAGCTTGTAGCGGCCAACAAAGACGTCTCCAACATCAAAGCAAGCAGCGCGTCGCCGAGAGCCCCCGTCGGTTCCGTCAGGAGCCACGGCGCCATTTTGCAGGAGGCTGAAAGCAGCCCCTCTTCCTCTGCCAGAAGCCCTCAAAGGAACCGCCAGGTCCCAGCGAGAAGCGAAGATCCTTTGCCAGCGGCTTCTCCGCGGTCCCCCAAGGACGCGGGTCGGCAGCCGGTCCCTCCGCCCGTCTCCCGCAACCTCCTGACGCAGATAAGCCCCTCGGAAGAGGAAGGGGCGCTGCTGCACGTCCTCTTGATGGTCTCGGAAGGGCAGATCAGTCTCCCTCCCAACGGGGGGCTGGACCTCGCTTGCAACCTGTACTTAATCTGCAAGCTCTTCAGCACCGAAGAGGCCACCAGGTCTGCTGTCGTGTGGGGGACCCCACGGCCCACCTTCCACTTTTCTCAGGCAAGTCACGGCAACGTCCGTGGGCGTGGGTTCGCCAAAGACGCGGGTCTCCCGTTCTCCGTCGTCTGTTGTCTCCTTACCTTGAGGTCACGGAACGGGAGTCTGTTGTCTCTCTCCTATTCACGTGTAAATTTAATAGTAGTAGTAGTAGTAGTAGTAGTTGTTGTAATATGTAGGGGTGTAGGTCTATACATATGTTGTATATAGTATGTATATGTTGTATATAGTATGTTTAGGCGTGTGTCATGTCTGTGTTCACTTTCAGAGCGGGCAACTAAATTTCATTTTTGATGTGTATCGTGCTCACAGTAAAAAATGACAATAAAGGTTACCTTATCTATATAAAATAATAATAATTATAATTTGCCATTAGTCAATTGCAAAAGGCGGCCTTACTAGGAACCGCTTCCATCCTGCGACAAGATCTGTAATACCATCAAACATCCACATCTGCCTATCCCAGGTCCTGGGTAAGGACTCGATAGGTAGACAAAATGCCAAATCCAGTCTGAACATCTGGCTGACTGTGTGATGATGATGATTAATAATAATAATAATAATAATAATAATAATAATAATAATAATAATAATAAGCAAGCAGGAAACCCTATACCATTTTGGACAAATGGCTGCCCAGTCTCTTCTTAAAAACTTCCAGTGTTGGAGCATTCACCGCTTCTGGAGGCAGGTGGTTCCACTGATTAATTGTTCTCACTGTCAGGAAGTTTCTCCTTAGTTCTAGGTTGCTTCTCTCCTTGATGAGTTTCCATCCGTTGCTTCTTGTCCTGCCTTCAGGCGCTTTGGAGAATAGCTTGACTCCCTCTTCTTTCGGGCAGCCCCTGAGCTACTGGAACTCTGCTATCATGTCCCCCCTCGTCCTTCTCTTCATTAAACTAGACAGACCCAATTCCAGCCACCATTCCTTGTATGTTTTAGCCTCCAGTCCCCTAATCATCTTTGTTGCTCTTCTCTGCACTCTTTCTAGAGTCTCAGCATCTTTTTTACATCGTGGTGACCAAAACTGGATGCAGGATTCCAAGTGTGGCCTTACCAAGGCCTTTTAAAGTGGTATTAACCCTTCACGTGATCTTGATTCTCTCCCTCTGTTGATGCAGCCCAGCACTGTGTTGGCCATTTTGGCAGCTGCAGCATACGGCTGGCTCCTATTTAAGGGATTGTCCACTAGGACTCCAAGATCCCTCTCACAGTTGCTACTATTGAGCAAGGTACCCCTTATGCTATACCTGTACATTTGGTTTTTCTTGCCTAAATGTAGAACCTTCCTTTTCTCACCCATTGAATTTCATTTTGTTAGATAGCACCCACTGTTCAAGTCTATGATATGTTCAAATTCAACATATCCTACCTACGGGATATGTCATTGAGAGAAGATGTTGCCTGGCCTTCCTCAAGATTTGTAAGCTGCTCTGCTAACAGTCCAATCCTCCCTCTAGATTACCCCCGTTGCATTGACATTGAAACATCTGGAGCGGCTGAAGAACAACGTCATGGTGATTGAGGTGTGGAATAAGGTGCTCAGCCCGGGAGGAGACCGGCTGCTGGGACTGGCCAAGCTTCCCCTGCATCAGTTCTACGTTTCGTTCAGGTAAGCAACTTCCTTGGCACCGCAGGTAGGCAGCCTTGGCTCTTTTATGACTCATGGACTTCAACTCCCAGAATGCCTGAGTCAGCTATGCTGAACGGAAAGGGGGAGGTTTCCAAGCTGAGCCAGGCTGGCTGAGGAATTCTGGGAGTTGAAGTCCACGAGTCATGAAGGGGCCAAAGTTCCCCTATGCGGGCTGAGGAATTCTGGGAGTTGAAGTCCACCAGTCTTAACGCGGCCCAGTTTGCCTGGCTGGGGAATTCTGGGAGTTGAAGTCCACCAGTCTTAACGCGGCCCAGTTTGGCTGGCTGAGGAATTCTGGGAGTTGAAGTCCACCAGTCTTAAAGGCTGAGGAATTCTGGGAGTTGAAGTCCACCAGTCTTAAAGCGGCCCAGTTTGGCTGGCTGAGGAATTCTGGGAGTTGAAGTCCACCAGTCTTAAAGGCTGAGGAATTCTGGGAGTTGAAGTCCACCAGTCTTAAAGCGGCCCAGTTTGGCTGGCTGAGGCATTCTGGGAGTTCAAGTCCACCAGTCTTAAAGGCTGAGGAATTCTGGGAGTTGAAGTCCACCAGTCTTAATGCAGCCCAGTTTGGCTGGCTGGGGAATTCTGGGAGTTGAGGTCCACTAGTCTTAAAAGCTGGGGAATTCTGGGAGTTGAAGTCCACTAGTCTTAAAGGCTGAGGAATTCTGGGAGTTGAAGTCCACCGTCTTAAAGCAGCCAGGTTTGAAGACCCCTGGCTGTCGAGGAACCTGTCAAGCCAGGCCTGCTGATGGCTTCTGCCTCTTCCCCCTGCAGAGACACCAAGGTTTCCAGCCTGCTGCTTCAAGCTCAGTATCCGGTGCTGGCAGTGGACGGCTCCGTGGACGTGGTCGACGTCTTCTCCGGTCAAAAGAACGGGACCCTGAAGGCCACCTTAGCCATGGGTTCGTCTGATCAGGTCTTGGCGCTGCAGAGAATCAAGAAGGAAGAAGGGCCAGCATCTCCAGCCGTGCCGCGCCCACTGCACACCCTGGACCCCTTCCCTGCAGCCCCCCCTAAGGTGCGTCCACAGCTGGGTGTTTCTGTTTACAGGAGTGGCCAAAATTGTGGAAAGCTTTTGGGAAACGTGTCCAGTAGAAATGCCCCCTTTGGTTACGTTTCCACCCATTTTTCTTCCAATTTCTTTATAACTGTAGCCTCTTTCACTTAATACTGTTTTACATATAACTCAACCCCCTGCTCAGGCAGGAAACCCTATACCATTTCAGACAAATGGCTGTCCAGTCTCTTCTTAAAAACTTCCGGTGTTGGAGCATTCACTGCTTCTGGAGGCAGATAGTTCCACTGGTTAATTGTTCCAACTGTCGGGAAGTTTCTCCTTAGTTCCAGGTTGCTTCTCTCCTTGATGAGTTTCCATCCGTTGCTTCTTGTCCTGCCTTCAGGCACTTTGGAGAGTAGCTTGACTCCCTCTTCTTTGGGGCAGCCCCTGAGATACTGGAACACTGCTATCGTGTCACACACACACACACACACACACACACACACACACACACACACACACACACACACACACCCCGCTCCTTCTTTTCAGTAGATCAGGTGTATCCAGTTCCCGCAATTGTTCTTCGTAGGCTATAGCTCATAGGCCCCTCATCATCTTTGTTGCTCTTTCATGAACTCTTTCCAAAATCCTCACATCCTTTTTTGTATTGGGGTGACCAAAATTGGATGCAGTGTTCTAAGTGTGATCTTACTAGGGCTTTACAAAGTGGTACTATTACTTGGTGTGATCTCGATTCTATCCCTCTTTTAATATGACCTACAGCAGTGGCCAAAATTGTGGAAACCTTTTGGGAAAAGTGTACAATAAAAATGCCACCTTTGGTTAAGTTTCCACCCATTTTTCTTATTTCTTTATAACAGTAGCCTTGTTCACTTAATAATACTATTTTACATGGCTTTCTGGGCAACCAGTCCACTCTTTGCACCATGGCTTTAATTTTATTACGTTTTACAAGCTCACTCAATGAAAAACACAAAAAAACCCCCAACCAACTTGATAGCCATCACATAACACCCTGACAAATGTCCTCCTCTCAGCTTCAAAACAGGACATCAATCACCGGATCCTACTGTGATCTGATTGGCTCATGGCCAAAACAAGATGACGCCCGATTGGGTCTCTAAACCAGTGGTTCTCAACCTGTGGGTCGGGACCCCATTTGGGGTCAAACGACCATTTCACGGGGGTCGCCAAACAACGCAGTCCACCATTTTTTTCCCCTTTTCCTTAGCTGTGCTACTCCCTTTTATTCTATTGGCTTTTGAAAGCCAATAGAATAGACTCTCTTGAATAGAGTCTAATTCTATTGGCTTTCAAAAGCCAATAGGAATTGTCCAGGCTGTCTCTGCCATGCTGAGCCCGCCCAAAGTCCCATTCTGCAAACGTTGCTGCACCAGTTGAGTAGTTCTCGACTTACGACCGGTTGAGTAGTCCTCAACTTACGACCGGTTGGGGGTCGCGGCATTAAAAAGGTTGAGAACCACTGCTCTAAACGCTCACGCTCATTGGCTACAATCAGACGAAGGAAAGCTACCTGAGACCAACCTGAGCAAGTTGTGCTTTTTTTTTTTTTCTGGTTGTTTGGCTTATAACTTTTCATACAATACAGTAGAGATAATTGAACAAACTTTGTTGCATTACATTCTCGATTAAATTATCTTTCCGTTGATATTTAATTTTACGGTACTACTCTCCCCCCCCCAAAAAAACCCAAGTGGTGTTATTAGCCATCCGACCTCAAAAATACACTTTTCCCAAAAGGTTTCCACAATTTTGGCCACTACTGTATTTCCCCAAAAGTTTCAGGTGGCACGCATACTATTCTTTTTTTTTTAATCAGTTAGAGAAAGAAAAGGCGTGAAAGAGCGGGATTTGACGGAGAGTTCTTGAACCCAGAGCCTTGCTGGTTCTAATCCAGCGATGATTAGATGACATGCATAGCTAACATCATGAGTGATAGAAGGGAGGGGGGTTGGTGGAGAGAGGAGGAGGAGGAGGAGGAGGAGGAGGAGGAGGAGAACAACTCTGGGGTCCTTGTTACTCTCTGAACTTGGCGGTTTTCTTGCAGACGTTTCGTGACCTAGCTAGGTGACAGCATCAGGGTTAAGAGGATGGGGGTTTGTGGAGAAGCAGGAGGAGCTGGAAGATGACTGTGGGATCCTGGGCGCTCTCTGAGCTTGGCAGCTTCCTTGCAGACGTTTCATGACCCAGCTAGGTGACATCATCAGTGCTAGAAGGGGGTGGAGTTGGAGGAGGAGGATTATGGGGTCCTTGATGCTCTCTGAGCTGGGTGGTTTCCTTGCAAACATTTCATGACCCAACTAGGTGACATCATCAGTGCTAGAAGGGAGGAGAAGGAAGAGGAAGGGACGAAGGAAGGAAGGAAGGAAAGGAAGGAAGGAAGGAAGGAAGGAAGGAAGGAAGGAAGGAAGGAAGGAAGGAAGGAAGGAAGGAAAGACAGACTGTGGGGTCCTTGGTGCTCTCTGAGCTGGGTGGTTTCCTTGCAGACCTTTCATGACCCAGCTAGGTAACATCATCAGTGCTGGAAGGGAGGAGGAGGAGAAGAAGGGAAGGAAGGAAGGAAGGAAGGAAGGAAGGAAGGAAGGAAGGAAGGAAGGAAGGAAGGAAGGAAGGAAGGAAGGAAGGAAGGAAGGAAGGAAGGACTGTGGGGTGCTTGGCACTCTCTGAGCTGGGTGGTTTCCTTGCAGACGTTTCATGACCCAACTAGGTAACATCATCAGGGCTAGAAGGGAGGAGGAGGAGGAGGAAGGAAGGAAGGAAGGAAGGAAGGAAGGAAGGAAGGAAGGAAGGAAGGAAGGAAGGAAGGAAGGAAGGAAGGAAGGAAGGAAGGAAAGACTGTGGGGTGCTTGGCACTCTCTGAGCTGGGTGGTTTCCTTGCAGACGTTTCATGACCCAACTAGGGGACATCATCAGTGATAGAAGGGAGGGGGGTTTACTGTCTGTTTATATATTAGCAGCTTGCCCTCTCAACAATTTTATGTACAAGTTTAGTGACTGTTCAAAGTTACAACGCCGCTGATAAAAGGGACATGATTGTTTTCCACACCTAACGGCCAGTGCATCACGATCACAGTCACGTGGTAAACATTCAGACTCTTGGCAACTGACTCATACTTACGACGGTTGCAGCTTCACCTGATCCCCTTTTGCCACCGTCTGACAAGCAAAGCGAACGGGGAAACCAGCGCCCGTTAACAACCCCGTTGCTAACTTCACAACTGCATCGCTTCCCTTAACAGCTGTTGGCAAGGAAGGTCGTAAAATGGGGCAAAGCTCACTCAACGACCGTCTTGCTCAGCAGCGGGAAATTCGGGCTCCCGTGCGGTCGTAAGTCAAGGACTGCCTCTAAGCTTTTTCCTAAAGGCCCAACCTTGAAGGATGTGGCCTCAAATGGGAGAAATAAAAGGCTGGTAGAATTTCTGGGGGGGGCATGCAAGCGGATTGCTCGTTTTACGTCGGGTATGCGAGGTCGTTTCTTTGAGACGAAGTCTAATTCACGCCCGTAAGATTTCCCACCCCTTCTGTCCTTCCCTCCCTTCTTTTTTTGTCTTGTTCAGCTGCCCAGCGGGGGAAAGGAAGGCCTGGTGGAACACACCTTTGAGGTCCACATTGAGGGGGTCCAAGGCCTGACGCCCCTCCAGTCCACCGTCTGGGGAGAGGCTGACTGTTACGTCCAGTATCACTTTCCTGCTCAGGATTCAAGATGCGACACGCTCCGGGAAGCAGAGCTAAGCGGGAAGGGTGAGTTTCTTACAAAAAGGCCCTGTCAGACGGGCTCCTGCGGTTCCCTTTACTCCTTGTCAGTAATGGCAACAACAGCCTAGCCCAGTGGTTCTCAACCTTTTTAATGCCGCGACCCCCCAACCGGTCGTAAGTCGAGGACTACTCAACCGGTCGTAAGTCGAGGACTACTCAACTGGTGCAGCACCGTTTGCAGACTGGGACTTTTGGCGGGCTCAGCAGGGCAGAGACAGCCTGGACAATTCCTATTGGCTTTGGAAAGCCAATAGAATTAGACTCTATTCAAGAGAGTCTCTTCCATTGGCTTTCAAAAGCCAATAGAAGAAAAGGGAGGAGCACAGCTAAGGAAAAGGGGGGGAAAATGGCGGACTGCGTTGTTTGGCGACCCCCGTGAAATGGTCGTTCGACCCCAAATGGGGTCCCGACCCACAGGCTGAGAACCGCTGGCCTAACCAAAGAAGCGCCGAGGATCCTCCCAGCAACCCTGGTAGCTGTATGGAAACGGAAAGCAAACTCTACTCCATGCTAACACTGATGGTGTTCCTTAGTTGGGTCACGTAACGTCTGTATGCAAACTGCCAAGCTCAAAAAGCCCCAAGGACCCCACTGTCTTCCTCCTCCTCCTGCTCCTCCTCCCCATCCCTTCTAGCACTGATGATGTTACCTAGTCAGGTCATGAAACATCTGCAAGAAAACAGCCAAGCTCAGAGAGCACCAGGGGCCCCACAATCCTCCTCCTCCTCCTCCTCCCTTCTAGCACTGATGATGTTCTCTAGTTGGGTCATGAAACGTCTGCAAGAAAACCACCCAGCTCAGAAAGCACCAAGGACCCCACAGTTCTCCTCCTCCTCTCCACAAATCTCCCTCCCTTCTACCACTGATGACGTTAGCTACTTGGGTCATACAACATGTTCAAGAAAACAACCCAGTTCCAAGAGCACCCATGACCCCACTGTGATAGGGATTGTGGGCTGATCCAGGATAGCGTCCTTGCTTTCCACAAGCGTGTTGAGAGTAAAAGGAGGTGGAGTAGACAGAATCCAGGGACAGCATCTGGAAAGCCTTGGAGACATGGCAGAATACACACCTAGTAAACCAGTACGGCATTCTGTATCCTGCTGGAGGGGCCCTTAGAGGTCTTCTAGTCCAGCCTTCCTACTCAAGGCAGGAGTCTCAGACCGTCCCAGTCAAATGGTTATCCAGTCTATTTTGGAAAACCTCTAGTGCGCCTCATTCAAAGCACAAGCTGCGCGTAGATAGCACGACTGACCTTGAGGACATGTCTGTGTTTATTACAAATTAAATATAACTCTCCAGATCAGTGGTTCTCAACCTTTCTAATGCCGCGACCCCATAATACAGTTCCCCACGTTGTGGTGACTCCCAACCATTTATGCATCACCGGGTGCCAGGGGCGTGGCCAAAGAAAAGGGGGAAAAATGGTGGACAGCCTTGTTTGGCGACCCCCGTGAAATGGTCGTTCGACCCCAAATGGGGTTCCGACCCACAGGTTGAGAACCACTGCTCCAGATGATTCTAATAATAATAATAATAAAGCTGGAAGGAACCTTGGAGGTCCTCTAGTCCAACCCCCAGCTCAGGCAGGAAACTTTGTACCATTTCAGACAAATGGCTGTCCAGTCTCTTCTTAAAAACTTCCAGTGTTGGAGCATTCACCACTTCTGGAGGCAGGTGGTTCCACTGGTTAATTGTTCTAATTGTCAGGAAGTTTCTCCTTAGTTCTAGGTTGCTTCTCTCCTTGATGGGTTTCCATCCGTTGCTTGTTGTCCTGCCTTCGGGCGCTTTGGAGAACAGCTTGACTTCCTCTTCTTTGGGGCAGCCCCTGAGATACTGGAACTCTGCTATCATGTCCCCCCTCGTCCTTCTCTTCATTAAACTAGACATATCCAATTCCAGCAACCGTTCCTTCTATGTTTCAGCCTCCAGTCCCCTGATCATCTTTGTTGCTCTTCTCTGCACTCTTTCCAGAGTCTCAGCATCTTTTTTACATCGTGGGGACCAAAACTGGATCTGTTCTGTGGCCTTATTCCCTTGCACTTCTCTCTGTCTGTCTGCTACTTCAGGGGTCCCCCTGGACCAACACCGGTCTGCAGCCTGCTAGCAACCGATCTCGGCAAACAAGCGGACCTCCATCTGCGGGATGCAGGCGGCATGCAAAAGCACGCCCCCTGCGGTCCGCGGGAAACCCTCTCTCCACGGAACTGGTCCCTGGGGCCCAAAAAGGCTGGGGGACCCTCTGCTACTTGACTGAAACTAGAGTTTTGTTTTCTCCTTCAGACCTCGAGTTAAAGGCTTTCCGCACCTCCACCACGTTGTGCGTCCCCGATCCCGCCTTCCACGAGGAACATCATCACACTCTGCTGGTACCAGCGGATGTCCCAGTTCAGCGGTTGCTACTCGGGGCTTTCTCTGCCCGGAGCCTAGTGGGAGAAGGTGGAGGGATTCATTTTGAAATCTGGTGCAGGTACGTAGCTTAGACCTGTCGTGCAGCCCACTCCCCACTTGTCTCTCTCTCTCTCCGTTTGCATCGCGTGGGGCTGAGGAGGACCGGAGCTTGGAAATGGATCCTCAGACGTGACCGATCTCCCCATTCCTGTCCTATCTCCCCTCAATTGTCTTTTCTGAAAGCTAAACCTACCCAGGTCTTTTAGCCAGTCCTCAAAGGGGGCAGGGGGGGAGGAGATCTGCGGGGGTCCTGGGTGCCCTCTGAGCTGGGTGGTTTTCTTGCAGACGTTTCATGACCCAGCTAGGTAGCATCATCAGTGCTAGAAGGGAGGAGGAGGAAGAGGAAGGAAGGGAGAGAGGGAGGGAGGGAGGGAGGGAGGGAGGGAGGGAGGGAGGGAGGGAGGGAGGGAGGAAAGGACAGACTGTGGGATCCTTGGTGCTCTCTGAGCTTGGCGATTTTCTTGCAGACGTTTCATTACCCAACTAGCGAACGTCATCAGTGCCGGGAAGAGGAGGAGGAGGATTGTGGGATCCTTGGCGCTCTCTGAGCTGGGTTGTTTTCTTGCAGACGTTTCATGACCCAACTAGCTAGCATCAGTGTGAGTGAGGGTGGAGTTGGCTAGTGCCCTCCTAGCACTGGTGATGTTCCCTAATCGGGTTGTGAAACATCTGCAAGAAACCCACTAGGCTCAGACAAAGACTACACAGTCCTCCTCCTCCTCTTCTTCCTCCCTTCCTCCTCCTAACTCCACTCCACAAACCCCACTCTCTTCTAGCGCTGATGATGTCCCCTAGTTGGGTCATGAAACGTCTGCAAGAAAACCACCCAGCTCAGCACCTGGGACCCCACAGTCCTTCCTCCATCTCCTCCTCCTCCTCTCCACCCCCCTCCACCCCCCTTCTAGCTCTGATGTTGTTACCTAGCTGGGTCATGAAACGTCTGCAAGAAAACCACCCAGCTCAGAGAGCACCAAGGACCCCACAGTCCTTCCTCCTCCTCCTCCTCCTCTCCACAAACCCAACTGCCTTCTAGCACTGCTGATGTTACTTAGTCAGGTCTTGAAACATCTGCAAGAAAGACACCCAGCTCAGAGAGCACCAAGGACCCCCTCCACACACACACAATTCAACCTTGAGCCACAAATATTCTCTCTGGCCAACTGCTCTATCGTTTTGCCCTTGACCGAGCCACTTCGCTTCCTATCCCGTTTTGCTTCCTCTCGTTTCTCTACCTGCATTGTAGCTTGCAACCGTTCGCTTTCGTCCCTTCCGCAGGTACTACTACCCTAATGTCCGTGATCAGATGGTGGCCCGGGCGAGCTTGCCCCTCTCGCGGCTTTGTGCCATGGTCACCATGCAGCACCGTCAGGAAGTGGGGGTCCAGACCTTCCGCCTGCCGGTGATGCCGAGAATCGGCAGCTCCGGAGAAGTTCATCCTCGGTCCTCAGGTAGGAGAAGGCTCCAGAGCTAAGGTGGGGGTTGATCCTGGCAAGATAAGATAAGATAAGATAAGATAAGATAAGATAAGATAAGATAAGATAAGATAAGATAAGATAAGATAAGATAAGATAACCTTTATTGTCGTTTTTTTACTGTGGGCACAACGACACACATCAACAATGAAATTTAGTTGCCCGCTCTTAAAGTAAAACATATACATGACACACACCTGAAACATACTATATATACTATATCACCTTCATGATTCGCGGACTTCAACTCCCAGAATTCCTGAGCCAGCATGGGGGAACTATGGCCCCTTCATGACTTGTGGACTTCAACTCCCAGAATTCCTGAGCCAGCATGGGGGAACTGTGGCCCCTTCATGACTCGTGGACTTCAACTCCCAGAATTCCTGAGCCAGCATGGGGGAACTGTGGCCCCTTCATGACTCGTGGACTTCAACTCCCAGAATTCCTCAGCCAGCATGGGGGAACTGTGGCCCCTTCATGACTCGTGGACTTCAACTCCCAGAATTCCTCAGCCAGCATGGGGGAACTGTGGCCCCCTCATGACTCGTGGACTTCAACTCCCAGAATTCCTGAGGCAGCATGGCTCAGCTTGGAAACCTTTCCCTTTCCCCTCAGCATGGCTAGCTCAGGAATTGTGGGAGTTGAAGTCCCACGAGTCATAAAAGAGCCAAGGTTGCCTACCCCTGGCATAGGGTCTCCTGCTTGAGCAGGGGGTTGGACTAGAGGACCTCCAAGATCCCTTTCAACTCTGTTATTCTGTACAGGTAGTCCTCAACTCAGAACCATTTAGTGACCATTCAAAGTTACAACGGGATTTTAAAAAGCGTTTTATGACCATTTTTCACACTTACGACCGTTGCAGCATCCCTGTGGTGGTGTGATCAAAATTCGGCCGTTTGGCAACCGCCTCATATTTATGACGGTTGTCATGTTCCCGGGGTCCCGTGATCCCCTTTTGCGAGTTTTCGACCAGCTGCCCTGTGTTACTCACATAACAATTGCCGTGTTACTCACTTAACAATTGTTCAGTGATTCACTTAACCTCTGTGGCATGGAAGGTCATAAAATGGGGCAAAACTCACTTGACCAACGATTAGTGTACAAACAGACATTTCTGGGCTCCATCGTGGTTGTAAGTCGAGGACTGCCTGTATTTAGAAACCTGCCTTCTTCTCTCCCTGTGTTCTGTCCCAGTCCACTTGAGTCCTTGTTAAGCTCACAAGGAGAAGGTCCTCTCCCAAACAAGCAGGCTGGAATTGCAGGAAAAAAACCAATCCCCTTTTATTATTCGCAGACATGAGTCAATGTCCAAAGACAAACAAACACAGTTCACAGAAACACGATTCCGCAACACGAACGGTTGCTTTCGGCAGTCAGCACCTCTCACACCTTCCCTTTTATGATGCAGCCCAGGTGTGGCTCCCTAATGCCTTCTCTTTTGCCTTTGGAGCCGCCCCATTGCATCCCTCTGTCCTACACTCTCTGCCTGCCGGCGCTCTCGTGCATCCAGGATTTGTCCCAGCTGTTCTTCATCACTGTCCAGCTCAGGCTCCCAGCACAGCTGTGTCTCAGCCTGAGCGCGAGTAGAGGGGCCAGGCTCCTCGTCAGACTGTAAGTCTTGGAGCTCCTCAGAGCCTTCCTCTAATGTCACTCCAGGTCTCTCCTCTTCCTCCTTCTCTTCCTCAGACTCAGCTGCCGGGTCTACTGGCTGGTGAGGAATCACAACACATCCCTCCCAATGGATGGAAGTGACCTGATTTTTTTTTAAAAGCTAATTAAAAAAATAGCTGATGGTGATGGGGTAGTTCACACACCCATACTAAGACAATGTTCAGGTTCTCACATCCATTAGTGATCCAGCCTCATAGTAGCTTAGACCAGCGTGTTGTGTGAACTCAACCTAGACATTGTTTTGAAGCTTATAATATTGAATTTGGCCAAGTGTGATTGGACACACAAGGTATTTGCCTCCAGTGCAGAAGCTCTTCATGTACACACAAGGCAGCAGAATAATATCAGTTAAGAGGGGGGAATAAATAAGAAGGATAAATAATAATACTACAGCCATACCACAAAGACATTAGACATATAGTAATATAGGTACTTAATAGAAGTACTTAATATAGTGCCCATGTTATGAAAACTCAACTTTGTTGTGTGTCCCCCCCACAAGTAATATGGGTTTAACATGTCTGAAACCAGCAATAACATTCCTTACTAGTGACCCAAATTACATGTATGGGTCACAAAGGGACATGTTCCCTCTTCAATTGATTGGTTGGATCTGTTAAGGCAGGGGGTCTTCAAACTTAGCCCTTTTATGACTTATGGACTTCAACTCCCAGAATTCCTCAGCCAGCATGGGGGAACTATGGCCCCTTCATGACTCGTGGACTTCAACTCCCAGAATTCCTGAGCCAGCATGGGGAAACCATGGCTCTTTTATGACTCGTGGACTTCAACTCCCAGAATTCCTGAGCCAGCATGGGGGAACTATGGCCCCTTCATGACTTTTGGACTTCAACTCCCAGAATTCCTAAGCCAGCCTGGCTCAGCTTGGAAACCCCTCCTTTTCCCCTCAGCATGGCTGGCTCAGGAATTCTGGGAGTTGAAGTCTAGCCATCGTAAAGTTGCTGAGGTAGAGAACTACTGCTCTAGTCATCTTTCTCTCTCTAGATCAGGGTGTCTCAACCTTGACAACTTTCAGAAGAGTGGATTTCAACTCCCAGAATTCCTGAGCCGGCCATGCTGAGGGGAAAGGGAGAGGTTTCCAAGCTGAGCCATGCTGGCTGAGGAATTCTGGGAGTTGAAGTCCACAAGTCATGAAGGAGCCATAGTTCCCCCATGCTGGATCAGAAATTCTGGGAGTTGAAGTCCACCAGTCATGGCCATAGTTCCCCCATGCTGGCTCAGGAATTCTGGGAGTTGAAGTCCACGAGTCATGAAGGGGCCATAGTTCCCCCATGCTGGCTCAGGAATTCTGGGAGTTGGTTGGATCTGTTAAGGCAGGGGTTCTTCAAACGTAGCCCTTTTATGATAACACCCTGTCCTTTTTTTCCAGGTTTGCTGCAAGTGAGCGTAAAGTACCGACAGGCTTTGAAAGTAAACGAAAGCCTGCTAGAGGCTCAGACCGTTTCCCTCTCTGTCCAAATCCACGCAGCGGCCGGATTGCAAGCTGCAGCCAGGTAAGGAGGAGTTGGAAGCTCAATATAGAGGCTCCTCGATTTACAACGGTTCACTTAGTGACGGTTTGAAGGTACAAGAGCACTGGAAAAAGTGGCTCCTTATCGTTTTTCAACCTTACAACCCGTTGCAGCCTCCCCATGGTCAAGTGATCAAAATTCAGACGCTTGGCAACTGACTCGCATTTATGACGGTCGCAGCGTCCCGGGGTCACGCGAGCGTTCCCCCTTTTGTGGCCTTCTGACAAGCAAAGTCAACGGGGAAGCTGGATTCTCTTAGCGACCAGTTAACAACCGCAATGATTCACTTAACGACATGCGACCACGATGGCGCCCAAAATTTCTGTGGCGGGGATGCTGCGACGGTCGTAGGCGTGGAAATGGTCATAAGTCACGTTTATCGGCGCTGTTGTAACTTCAAAGTGACCGTGGTGATGTCACAACATCGTAAGTGCGAAAAAGATTCATGAGTCTCTCTTTCTACGAGCGTTGTCACTTGGAATGGTCACTAAACGAGCGGATGTAAGTCGGGGGCGACCTGTACAAATAAATACATTAAGAATGCAATGTTTTCTTCTCGTCGCTTAGGGCGGTGGCCGAAAAGTACCCTTCGTTCCAATACAGTGCGGAAATTGGGCTCAACACCTACGTGTCGATATACCTCCCCTTCCTTCCGGAGGCCGAGCAACGCAGGACGAGAACCGTGGCTCGCTCGTTCTGTCCCACGTTCGGGCACCACGTGGAGCTCCCCTGCCGTCTCGTGGTCCAGAGGAGCAGCGGAGAAGCCTGCTGCCTTGGGGAGCTCCTGCAGCGGTCCGAGATGGTGTTCCAGCTCTATCACCAGCCCCTGAACCCAGGTGCGACAAACGGAGTGGGTCCGGTTGTCGAACCGCACAACTTAGCCCCAAAGCTGGGTGGCCTGGATGCATCAATGGTGAACCTTGCGGTATATAGGCCGTCCTCAATTTACAACAGTTCCTTTAGTGACCATTCACAGCGGCAGTGGAAAGAAATGGCTCGTGACCTGTTTTTCACGCTTAACAACCCTTTCATCCTCCCCAGGGATCACGGGATCAAAATTCAGATATTTGGCAACCGACTCGTTTTTACGACAGTCGCCGTGTCCCTGGGGTGTGAGGTGATCTCCTTTTGCGAGCTTCTGACAAGCACAGTCCACGGGGGAAGTTGGATTCGCTGAACAGCCTCGTGATCCAGTTAACAACTGCGGTGATTTACTTAACAACGGTGGCGAAAAGTCATAAAATAGGGCAAAACTCACTTAGCAACGGAAAGCTTGGACCCAATTGCAGTCGTAAGTCGAGGACCGCCTGTCCTTTAGTGCAACTTCCCTTCCCTTGACTGAGATATGAGAGGAGACATTTGCAGAGAGGACTCTGCTTGGTTGGCACTACCTGGCCCATGTGGCACTGCCAAGGGCTCTTAATGGTTTCAGTTCCCCCTAGCTGTCATGTCAAGGAATACAGGTAGCCCTCGACTTACGACCATAATTTAGCCCAGAATTTATGTTGCTAAGCAAGACATTTGTTAAGTTGAGTTTTGTCCCATTTCACGACCTTTTTTGCCACACATATTAAGTGAATGCCTGCGTTGTTAAGTTAGTGAAACGGTTGTTAAGTGAATCCGGTGTCCTCCCTTGAGTTCGCATGTCGGAAGGTCGCAAAAGATGTGACCCCGGGATGCTGCAACTGTCATAAGTACGAGTCTGTTGCCCAGTGTCCAGATTTTGATCACATGACCGCGGCATGGATGCTGTGACGGTCATAGGGGTGAAAATGGTGGTTAGTCCCTTTTTTCGGCGCTATTGTAACTTTGAAGTGTCACTAAACAAACGATAGTAAGTCGAGGACTCCCCTCAGAAAACATCCCCTCAGAAAACATAGATAGATAGATAGATAGATAGATAGATAGATAGATAGATAGATAGATAGATAGATAGATAGATAGATAGATATAGATATATAGATATATAGATATATATAGGTTGCTAACAAAGAATAAAGAGAGAACTGGTATAGCTATTTCGAGTTCCATTAACTCTCTTCAGCCAGACTTACTCTTCTGAGATTCGAATCTCAGAAGAGTAAGTCTGGCTGAAGAGAGTTAATGGAACTCGAAATAGCTATACCAGTTCTCTCTTTATTCTTTGTTAGCAACCTAAAAATGTAAAATGATGTCGCAGTTGGCAACTGCTGCTTGTGGATGGCTCTAGATTGAGCTGATACAGGCAAAAGAAAAGAAAAAGAAAGAAGATTTCTTTCTCCCATATTCTCCCATATTCTCCCATATATATATGTAGATTGGAAATGTCTTGGCGACGTTTCGATGAAGTCCCATTCGTCATCTTCAGGCTGGTGTTTTCGGCTTTGTGCTTCTAGGAGCAATGTTGCTCCTAGAAGCACGAAGCCGAAAACACCAGCCTGAAGACGACGAATGGGACTTCATTGAAACGTCGCCAAGACACTTCCAATTTTATGCAGGAGAAAACCCGAATAACCAAAGACCTACATACAAACACCCACAAAAACCTCAGAAAACATATATATGTGTGTGTATGTGTGTGTGTTTCGTAGATTTTCACAGGTACAGGTGTGCAGGTCTTGGCGTATTCGGGTCTTTTTCTGTGTAAAATTGAGAGTATCTTGATGACGTTTCGACGAGGTCCCACTCATCATCTTCAGGCTGGTGTCTTCGGCTTCGTGCTTGTGCTTATATATATATATATAGTCCTCAAGTTACAACCATAACGGAGCATGCCAATTATGGCAGGGCAATGGCGACAGTCGTAAAACGAGCCATCGTGTGACCGAGTTGATTTTGCAGCGGTCATTAAGCAAAGCGTGCGGTCGTTCAGCGGACTCGGCATTTGCTTGGGAGCGTTTTTGCCCCAAACCGGACGTAAATGACAGTTTTCAAAGAAACTGTCATCTGTTGTGGTCCCGTGACCGCAAGATGCATGAAGACAGGTATAAATTCAGACCCCAGTTGCACGTGTGCCCGGTTAGGTGGCTGTGGAATTCTGGGAATTGAAGTCCAGATAGTAGCTAAGTTTGGAGAGCTCTGCTCTAGATCAGTGGTTCTCAACCTGTGGGTGGGGACCCCATTTGGGGTCGAACGACCATTTCACGGGGGTCGCCAAACAACGCAGTCTGCCATTTTTTTTCCCCTTTTCCTTAGCTGTGCTACTCCCTTTTCTTCTCTATTGGCTTTTGAAAGCCAATAGAAGAGACTCTCTTGAATAGAGTCTAATTCTATTGGCTTTCAAAAGCCAATAGGAATTGTCCAGGCTGTCTCTGCCCTGCTGAGCCCGCCAAAAGTCCCATTCTGCAAACGGTGCTGCACCAGTTGAGTAGTCCTCGACTTAGGACTGGTTGAGTAGTCCTCGACTTACGACCGTTGGGGGTCGCGGCATTAAAAAGGTTGAGAACACTGCTCTAGATTGATGCCTTCCAGGGGGAGGTTAATTCCAATTATTCCGATGGGAAATTTACGTCATCGTTGTTATTTACTTCTGCAGCTCCAAGGGAAACCCAGACTTTGAAAGATTGCCTGCTGGGAACTGTACGCGTTCCTGCCAGAGACCTGTTAATTCGGAGATCAGGTAAAGACGGCACGTTACACCCGTCACCTCTACGCTTATCACAAGCCTGGTGTTGCAACTTGGTGCAAGGGGGCATCCGAGGCCGGGAGGGTCTTGGCATAGATACCCCCGGCGCACCAGATGCGCCCCGCGTCGTTATTATGTGTTTAATTTGCATCAAGTCTTTATTATTTTTTACAAATAATTGCCTACTTGAGTCATGAAACCTCTGGAAGAAAACCACGGAGCACGGGGAGCAGCAGAGAGCACCTACCTCAACGCTCAGCTACAGATAATTCTCTTCCGTTGGTACCCGCGTTGTTTTGTTTAATTTGTGTTGCTTTTAAGAATTAGTCCAGGCTGCCTGGGTGGTTTTGTGTTTTGCATTTTTTTAAAAAAAATAGATTGTTTTGCGGTTTATTACCCCACTCAAAGTTCATCAGAGTTGGACGATAACAAATTGGAACCAGTAAGTAAATAAGTGATGTAGCATGAAAGATAGATCTTCCTTCCTTCCTTCCTTCCTTCCTTCCTTCCTTCCTTCCTTCCTTCCTTCCTTCCTCCCTGCCTCCTTCTTTCTTTCTTTCTTTCTTTCTTTCTTTTTTCTTTCTCTTTCTTTCTCTTTCCTTTGTTCCTTCCTTTCTCTTTCTTTTCTTTCCTTTGTTTCCTTCCTTCCTCCCTCTTTCTTTCATTCCTTTCTTCCACCCTTTCTCTTTCTTTTCCTTCCTTTGTTTCCTTTCTCCCTCTCTCTTTCTTTCCTTCCTTCCTTTCTCTTTCTTTCTTTCCTTTTTTCCTTTCTCTCTTTCTTTTCTCTCTTTCCTTTCTTTCTTTTTCTTTCTCTTTTTCTTCCTTCCTTTCTCTTTCTTTCCTTTTTTCCTTTCTTTCTTTTCTCTCTCTTTCCTTTCTTTCTTTTTCTTTCTCTTTTTCTTCCTTCCTTTCTCGTTCTTTTCCTTCCTTTGTTTGTTTCCTTTCTTTCTTTCTCTCTTTTACTTTCTTCTTTCTTCCTTTCTTTTCCTACCTTTGATTCCTCCCTCCTTTCTTTCTTTTTTTCTTTCTCTTTTCCTTTCTTCTTTCTTCCTTTTTTCCTTTCTCTTTCTTTTCCTTCCTCTTTCTTTCTTTCTTTCTTTCTTTCTTTCTTTCTTTCTTTCTTTCTTTTTTTCATCTAGAACTCCTTCTCTTTGTGTTTCCTTTACAGGTCTCAGAGGTTGGTACCCTGTCATTCTCCCAGAGGACCTCTCCGCCTCGCGGTGTGCAAGCGTCATGCAAAGCGTCGTCGGAGGCTTGGACCTTTCCGTTGCATTTGTTCACCCCGGAGACCGAGAGCGTGTTCTGGAGACTGCGAATCTTCTAGGCTGGAATTGGAAGGAACCCTACTCTGACGATCTGTCGGAGGACAGCGAGAGCGACGGCCACTCCCCTTCAACACCGGTCCGTGTGACTGTTTCTACTCCGCGGCTGTGGCTACCGCTACAGAGCATGCTACTCGCAGGACAGACCCACTTAAATAAAAGTGTCTATTGCTACCTTCGCTATAAACTGTACGATCAAGAAGCCGCCTGGACGTCACTTAGGAGGCCGAAAATAAAAGAAGGCGAAAAACACGTGACCGTGACATTTAAGAATCCCAACCATATGGAGCTCCGGTCCAGTCCGGCGTTATTCTGGTATTTCAGGGAAGAAAAACTGGAACTCCAGGTGTGGCGAGCTTACGGCAAAGACGGTGATACGGAAAGACCGCGGGATACCGACCGCTTGATCGGATCAGCGTACGTGGACCTGGCGTCTCTGGCAGACAAGCCACGAAAGAAGAGAACAGTCAGTGGTATGTTTAGAGCAGTTTTAAAGGTAGTCACTAGCCTGGTTCTGGAACAGGACTTTTCAACCTTTTCACCTATTGTACCACTTTTAGGGCATGGCAACATCCGAGGACCACCAGTCACCTAGCAAGGGGTCAAAAACTTGATGACCACAAAAAAAAGGAAAAAAAAGTGATAAAGTACAGGTAGTCCTCGACTTACAACAGTTCGCTTAGTGACTGTTCAAAGTTACAATGGGACTGAAAAAAGTGCCCCCCCCAAGCCACAGCCGAGCAAGACACCTGCCTGCCCACCCAGCAGCGCTCTTCCTCCTGTCTGAGGTTTTCACTGTTGTGAACATTTCTGTTGAGGATTGGCAGTGGGAGTGGAGTGGGGGGGGGTGGTTTTTATTCTCCCCCCCCCCCGTCTGCTGGGTGGATGCAGCAGGTTTTGGTCACTTCACATGTCCCTGGGACACTGTGACCGTCATAAATATGAATCAGTGGCCAAGCATCTGAATGTAAATCACAAGACCCTGGAGAGGCTGCAACATTCCAGCTGATGGGTGCTTCTTCTGGGCTCAGCAGAAGCGCCAGGATCAGCGCTGAGCTCCAGCTGGAGCCTGGCGCTGATCCTGGTGCTTCTGCTGAGCCGACAGCCCTGCAGCTCCAGCCGTCTCTCGCTCAGACTTGTGTGGTGCTGCCCCCGGTTCAGCCCATTCCCCTCCCCGGCTACCACTTTTCTAGGATGGTCGCGTACCCCCTGCCAGGTGCCAATGGACCACAGTTGAAAAGCCCTGTTCTGAAAAGCACAGGTAATCCTCAACTTGCGACCAAAATTTCTGCTGCAAAGCAAGACAGCTGAGAGCCCTGCCCCGTTTTACCACCTTTCTTGTCACTGTTGTTAAGCGAATCACTGCAGCTGTTAAGTTGGTAACGCGGTTTGTGAAGCGAATCTGGCTTCCCCCTTAGCTCTGCTTGTCAAAAGGTCACAAAAGGAGATCACGTGACCCCAGGATACTCCAACCGTCATAAATGCGAGCCGGTTGCCAAGCGTCCGAATTCCGATCGCGTGACCATTGGGAAGCTGCGACGGTCGTAAGTGTGAGAAACAGTCGTCCTAAGTCCCTTTTGTTCAGTGTTGTTGAAACTTTGAACAATGGCAAGAAAGGTCGTAAAACTCCCTTAACGACTGCCTCGCTTACCGGTGGAAAGGTTGGGCTCCACTGTGGTCATAAGTCAAGGACTACCTGTAAAAGTTGGTTCAATTTCAGGTAGATCCGACGGCCCCGTGAACCAACGGCAAAGTCAACCTGTGGGTTGGTTCCTCGTTCGAAAACCGAGCAGCTTCTTCTCAGCGGGGCGAGATCTGCAATCTTGAACGAGCCTCCCCTTCCTCCCCTTGTCTGCAGGTGTCTTTCCCTTGTTCCGACGAAACGCTGCCAACCTGGGCGGAGCCGGGCTGCGCGTTCACATTGCGGTGACACCTGCTGGTTCATCGGGCGGGCCTGGGAACTCCGAAGATGACCGGGATAGCAGCAACAGCAACAGCGCTGAAGAAAAGAAGGCAGCAGAACAGCAAGTGGAAGTCCGCACGGAGGCGAATCCTCCCGTCGACGAGCTCCCCCAGGAGAAACCACCTGTGAGTGATCTGGAGAACACGTTCGCCGCGAGCGTTCTCGTGGAAAGAGCCATGCACCTCAGCTTAAAAGGTAAGCCGGTGGTCAGTCCTGCCTCAACTGGAACCTTTAAGCAAGGACGATCCTTGACTCCATTCGTTTACGTATCGTATGCTAAAGGCGATATCTCAGGGGCTGCCATAAAGAAGAGGGAATTAAGCTATTTTCCAAAGCACCTGAAGGCAGGACAAGAAGCAACGGGTGGAAACTAATCAAGGAGAGAAGCAACCTAGAACTGAGGAGGAATTTCCTGACAGTGAGAACAATTTAACCAGTGGAACAGCCTGCCTCCAGAAGCAGTAAATGCTCCAACACTGGAAGTTTTTAAGAAGAGACTGGACAACCATTTGTCCGAAATGGTGTAGGGTTTCCTGCCCGAGCAGGGGGTTGGACTAGATGACCTCCAAGGTCCCTTCCAACTTTACTACTATTATTATTATTAAGGTCAAGTGGAATAATAATATAATAATAATAGTAGTAGTAATAATAATAATAATAATAATAATAATAATAATAATAATAATAATAATAAAGCTGGAAGGGACCTTGGAGGTCATCTAGTCCAACCCCCTACTTCTGGATGGATAGCTGTCGGTGCCCTCTGCAATCCTCCAATTAGGACAGAGGTAGGCCACCTTGGCTCTTTTATGACTTGTGGACTTCAACTCCCAGAATTCCTGAGCCAGCCATGCTGAGGGGAAAGGGAGAGGTTTCCAAGCTGAGCCAGGCTGGCTCAGGAATTCTGGGAGTTGAAGTCCACGAGTCATGAAGGGGCCATAGTTTCCCTCATACTGGCTCAGGAATGCTGGGAGTTGAAGTCCACAAGTCATGAAGGGGCCATAGTTCCCCCACGCTGGCTGAGGAATTCTGGGAGTTGAAGTCCGCGAGTCATGAAGGGGCCATATTCCCCCATGCTGGCTCAGGAATTCTGGGAGTTGAAGTCCACAAGTCATAAAAGAGCCAAGGTTGAGGACCTCTGATATAGAGCAGGGGTGGGCAACCTTGTCTCTTTTATGACTCGTGGACTTCAACTCCCAGAATTCCTGAGCCAGCCATGCTGAGGGAAAAGGGAGAGGTTTCCAAGCTGAGCCATGCTGGCTCAGGAATTCTGGGAGTTGAAGTCCACGAGTCATGAAGGGGCCATAGTTCCCCCATGCTGGCTGAGGAATGCTGGGAGTTGAAGTCCACGAGTCATGAAGGGGCCATAGTCCCTCCATTCTGGCTGAGGAATTCTGGGAGTTGAAGTCCACCAGTCATAAAGGGGCCATACTTTCCCCCATGCTGGGTGAGGAATTCTGGGAGTTGAAGTCCCCGAGTCATAAAATAGCCAAAGTTGCCTACCTCTGAACTAGGATATAATCCTCATCCTAACCTAATCTTTTTTTTTTCTTTACGCTGTGGCCTTCAAATTCATCATTCGAATGGCCTTTAATAATATTTTTGAAACATCGGAAAAACTCTAATACATTCAGATAAGCCTTAAAAGAGGCATGTCCAACTCGTGGCCTACAGTTCATATAATTTAAAAAAAAAAAAAACTAAAGGGATTTTGTTATTTATATACGTTAGCTACATATCATATTCAGATAGTCCCCAACTTACAACAATTTCTTTAATGATTGTTCAGAGTTCCGACGTCACTGAAAAAAAAGGGACTTAGGGCTGTTTTTCATACGTAACGACCGTTGCATCGTCCCTGTGGTCACAGGATCAAAATTCACACGCTTGGCAACTGACTCGTATTTATGACGGTCGCAGTGTCCCAGGGTCACGTGATCGCCTTTTGGGACTTTGTGACAAGCAAAGTCGATGGGGAAGCCAGGTTCGCTTAACACTTGTGGCGAGAAAGGTTGTAAAATGGGGCAGAGCTCACTTAGCAAATGTTTCGCTGAAGCGACAAAAATTTTGGGCTCCATGGTGGTCATAACTGAAGGACTATGCGTACAATACAATACAGTGATAAAATAAAATGCAAGCGTTTGCAATTCAGCCAGGCTGGAAGTAGAAGGGGGCAGCCATCTCCTGCGTGATTGGCCCAAAGTCACCCAGATGGCTTTCATGGCTAAAGCAGGACTAGAACTCACCGTCTCCTGGTGATTGGCCCAAAGTCACCCAGCTACTTTTCATGGCTAAAGCAGGACTAGAATTTACTGTCTCCTGGTGATAGTCCCAAAGTCACCCAGATGGCTTTCGTGCCTAAGGTGGGACTAGAACTCACCGGCTCCTAGTGATTGGCCCAAAGTCATCCAGCCAGCTTTCATGCCTAAGGCGGGACTAGAACTGATGATTGGCCTGGTGATTGGCCCAAAGTCACCCAGATGGCTTTCATGCCTAAGGTGGGACTAGAACTCATTGTCTCCTGATGATTGGCCCAAAGTCATCCAGTTGGCTTTCATGCCTAAGGTGGGACTAGAACTCGCCGTCTCCTGGTGATTGGCTCAAAGTCATCCAGTTGGCTTTCATGCCTAAGGTGGGACTAGAACTCATTGTCTCCTGGTGATTGGCCCAAAGTCACCCAGATGGCTTTCATGCCTAAGGTGGAACTAGAACTCGCCGTCTCCTGGTGATTGGCCCAAAGTCACCCAGTTGGCTTTCACGCCTAAGGTGGGACTAGAACTCACCGTCTCCTGGTGATTGGCCCAAAGTCACCCAGTTGGTGTCAGTGCCTGAGACGGGACTAGAACTCACCATTTGGGGTAAGCTATTGAGTATGTTAAAAGAACAAAGCAGAGTAGATCGGAACGGAATGGAATGGAATGAAATGCAGGCGTTTATTTATTTATTTATTTATTTATGAGACTTATATACCGCTTTAAGTGCAAGCACTCTCTAAGCGGTGTACACCAGTAAGCAATGTATATATATATATTTACATTGCCCCCAACAATCTGGGTCCTCATTTTACCTACCCCGGAAGGATGGAAGGCTGAGTCAACCTTGAGCCGGTGAGATTTGAACCGCTGACCTGCTGAACACAGTCAGCTAAAGTGGCCTGCAGTGCTGCACTCTGACAGCTGCATCACCTCGGCTCTTTACAATTTATTTATTTGATTCCCACCTCGGCTCTTTACAATTCAGCCAAGGTGGGAATCAAAGGGGGCAGCCTTAAAATCACTCTTTGTTCTGCTTTTGATGCCGGGCGGACCTTATTCTTAGAATTTCCTCCCCCGCAGGATGTTTTCTTGGCCCTTGTGCTCTGCACCCTGAACGGTCCCCCAATTGTTCCGTCCCGATGCGCTCCAATCCTTCGTGCCGAAGGCCAGCCCCGCCGGATTAAACCAGATGAATCCATTGAGTGCCTTCCCCGTATTTCCCCCCAAGGAAAGCTTTTTGATAAACAGAGCAGGTTAAAGAGCAGTTGGGAAATTATTTTCAGAGTTTCCTTGCTCTTTGCACCGCTGACACATTCCTCCTACCTTTTTTATTTTATTTTTTTTAATTTTAGTTTGTCCTCTGCCTTCAGGAAGAGCCACGCACCGCTTCAGCAAATTCTTGCATTTGGTTTTATTAGCGTGCCCAATCGCATTGCACCAGGTAAAGCCCTTGAGTCACGAGCGCAGGGGAGCCCAAAGTGTACGTCGTCGCTGATTTTTTCACACGTCTGTTTTCTCCCAAGTTATTCAAGACAGGCCAAGCTTGACAACTGGCAGCTCAGCTGGGGTCAGCACCAACGAAAGCGGCCGTTTTTAGTAATAGTAGTGATAAAGTGGGAAGGGACCTCGGGGGTCATCTAGTCCAACCCCCTGCTCAGGCAGGAAACCCTGTACCGATTCGGACAAACGGCTGTCCAGTCTCTTAGAATAGAATAAGAGTAGGAAGGGACCTTGGAGGTCATCTAGTCCAACCCCTTGCTCAGGCAGGAAGCCCTACACCGTTTCAGACAAACGGCTGTCCAGTCTCTTCTTAAAAGCTTCCAGTGTTCTCACGCAGGGCTGGGGAAGAGAGACCGATCAGAAAATAAAAGGATTTTATATAGGGGGTTCTTGACTTACAACCATCTGTTTAGTGATCGTTCAGAGTCAGAGCTTGTTTCAGTATCTTAGTTTTTTGTATCTCCAATCTTTATTCTTTATCATTAGCTTGAAATATTTGTATTCTAATTCTGTTTTAGTCTATTCTACTCTATTCTAATTCTATTCCCTATTCTGTTCTGTATTCTATTCTATTCGGTTCCATTCTATTTCTGTTTCTATTTCATTCTATTCTATTCTACTCTACTCTATTCTATATTTCTATTCTGTGTTTCTATTCTAGTCTAGTCTATTCTCATCACATACTATTTTCCTATTCTATTCTATTCTATTCTATGTTCTATTCTATACTCTATTCTGCATTTCTATTCTATTCTGTATTTCTATTCTGTATTTCTATTCTGTATTTCTATTCTGTTCTGTTCTGTATTTCTACTCTTCTATTCTGTATTTCTATTCTGTATTTCTATTCTATTCTGTTCTGTATTTCTATTCTTTTCTATTCTATATTTCTAGTCTGTATTTCTGTTCTATTCTATTCTTTATTTTCTATTCTATTCTATTCTGTATTTTCTATTATACTGTATTCTATTCTGTATTTCTATTCTATTCTGAATTTCTATTCTATTCTATTCTATTTTATTCTATATTGGTCAAGGCCATAGCCTATAGAGTTTTATTACAGAGCGTCCAAGATTTTGCAGTTGAAACCAGAAGTGGGTAGATTTGCTGATTTTTATATAATAACTTTCTTTGGACAAGGATGAGAAAATGCATTAGTTGAAGGTACAGTGGGCAGATGCTGGGAAAGGACAGCCATTGGTGCAAAAGAAAAAGAGTCAAAAGGCCAGCCAGGACAGGAAAACAGAATTAATGTCCTAGGAAAAAGTCTTAATATTATTATCTGGGTATTTTACTCCCCTGTAGCACCCTGGGCACTAGAGGGGAATCTGCAGGGAAATGCAACTACAGAAACAAAGAGGTCGTAAATCAGGGGTCTTCAAACTTGGCCGCTTTTAAGACTGGTGGACTTCAACTCCCAGAATGCCTCAGCCAGCCTTGAGGGCTGGCTGAGGAATTCTGGGAGTTGAAGTCCATCAGTCTTAAAGCGGCCCGGTTTGGCTGGCTGAGGAATTCTGGGAGTTGAAGTCCACAAGTCTGAAAGTTGCCAAGTTTGATGGCCCTTGTTGTAAATTCTTGACTCAACAACTGCAGCTGAGCCGAAAATTTGCATTGCTAAGCAATACATCCGTTAAGCGAGTTTTGCCCCATTTGATCCCCTTTCTCGCCCGGTTTGTTAAGTGAATCGCTGCAACCAGTAACACGGTTGTTGAGTGAGACTGGCTTCCCCCATTGACGTTGCTTGTCAGATGTTCGAAAAAGGGGGTCACAATGACACTGGGATACCTGCAGCCGTCACAGACACAAGTCAGTTGCCCACCGTCCAAATTTTAATCCCACGACTTCGGGAATGCTGCTGTGGTCATAAGTGAGAAAAACATTTGAGCGCCGTTGTCGCTCTGAGCAGCCGCTGAACAAATGGTTGTAAGTCGAGAACACACACACCAGCAAAACAAAACCAGCATCACATCTGAAGGCAGAAGAGGGGGGCTGAACCCAGTAAGTGGAGAGGCCATTTGCCTTCTGAATCTTGTAAAGATGAAATCAGCAATAATAATAATAATAGTAATAATGGACCTGGCAATGGCTAAGAGCAGGAAAATTGAAGAAAGAGACTGAGGGACTAATTCTGGCTGCACAAGACCAAGCCTTAAGGACAAATGCATACAAAGTCAAAATTGAGAAGACAGCAACAGACAGTAAGTGCTGCCTACACAAAGACGCTGAAGAAACAGTGGACCACCTGGTAAGCTGTTGCAAGAAGATTGCACAGACTGACTACAAGCAGCGGCATGACAAAGTAGCAACAATGGTGCATTGGAAGATCTGCAAAAAATATCATTTGCCTGTAAGCAAAAACTGGTGGGATCATAAAATAGAGAAAGTCATAGAAAATGATAAAATTAAACTGCTCTGGGACTTCAGAATTCAAACAGACAAGCACCTGCAACATAACACCCCGGACTTAACAGTTGTCGATAAGAAAGACAAAAAAGTCTGGATAGTGGACGTGGCAGTGCCTGGAGATAGCAGAATAGAAGAGAAAGAACTGGAGAAGATAACAAAATACAAAGACCTACAAATAGAAAGAGAAAGAGTATAGAAAGCAAGGGTAGTACCAATAGTCATAGGCGCCTTGGGTGCAATCCCAAAACAACTGGAGCACCACTTGAACAGAACTGGCATTGACAAATTCGCTATTAGTCAATTGCAAAAGGCGGCCTTACTAGGAACTGCTTCCATCCTGCGACGATACCTGTAATACCATCAAACATCCACATCTGCCTATCCCAGGTCCTGGGTAAGGACTCGATAGGTAGACAAAATGCCAAATCCAGTCTGAACATCTGGCCAACTGTGCGATGATCCATAATAATAATAAAGTTGGAAGGGACCTTGGAGGTCATCTAGTCCAACCCCCTGCTCAGGCAGGAAACCCTACACCATTTCAGACAGATGGTCGTCCAGTCTCTTCTTAAAAACCTCCAGTGATGAAGGAAGGAAGGAAGGAAGGATAACAGAATAACAGATTTGGACGGGACCTTGGAGGTCATCTAGTCCAACCTGCTCAGGCAGGAAACCCTATATCAGTGATGGCGAACCTTTTAGAGACCGAGTGCCCAAAAACTGGCCCCGCCCTTGCCCCACCCCCTGCCCCGCCCCCACCCCGCCTGCCTGCAGGGCCACTCACCGCCTCCAGGGCCCGCCGCAAATTACCCAGGCAGCCCAGCAGCGCCATGGCACCCACGCCCTCTGCCCATGCCCCGCAGCATCAACTATGCGTGATGGGGCATGAGGGCAGAGTCTTTTCTACGCTGCCTGGCTGCCATGTCCTTGGCTGCGCTGCTCTGTGTGGGCCACACTTGGGGGCGACTTTTCTCCAAGGGGGCTGCTGGGAAGGAATGGGCCATGGGGGGGAGGCGGGGCTGGGGCAACGGCACGCGTGCCCACAGAGAGGGCTCTGAGTGCCGCCTCTGGCACCCGTGCCATAGGCTCGCCACCACTGCCCTATACCACTTCAGACAAATGGCTGTCCAGTCTCTTCTTTAAAATGTCCAGTGTTGGAGCATTCACCGCTTCTGGAGGCAGGTGGTTCCACTGGTTAATTGTCCTCACTGTCAGGAAGTTTCTCCTTAGTTCCAGGTTGCTTCTCTCCTGGATTAGAGGCAGAAGAATGTCAACTTTCGTTTTTCCCAAGAAACGTAAACGCCAAACGTGGCTAGTTAAGTCCAGATTTTTCACTGTCAGCCTCTTGCATGAAGGCAGAATCATAACATCGTTCTCAACCCAGACCTCTTTCACCTTCGGTACCCTGCCTTGAGCGGGGGGGGGGGGGTTGGACTAGAAGACCTCTAAGGTCCCTACCAGCTCTAGGAGTCTACCTTTTATTAACATAATTAACATTTGGTGGAATCAGCTTCCCCCCGAGGTTCGAACTACTCCCACCCTGCCGGCCTTTAAGAAGGCCGTTAAAACCCTCCTGTTCCGGCAGGCCTGGGGTTGATGTCCCCGGGGGGCCGGGATATGATCGGACTCGCGGTATGACTGCTTTATTTTATTGTTTTATCATTGTTTTAACTTTGTACGCTGCCCTGAGTCCTTTGGGATTGGGCGGCATATAAATATTGAAAATAAATAAATGAAAATAAATAAACATAGTTTTTCAGCTTTCCTGATCAGCTTGCCGTCGAGAAACCATCCAGGTTAAAAGACTTTTTTGTTTCTTTGTCACTGAAGTTGTCACAGAACTGATAATCTAAATTGTTCGGTTTTCAGGGAGCCCTCTGGCAGAGCGGGGCGTGACGTCGCCCAGTAGCTACGTGTCCTTCGTGGCCACGGACGCCGATAACCCTTTTACCACTGCCACGGTGGAAAACACGGACTCCCCCGTGTGGGATTTTCATCAGCAGACAAGGTAGGTTAAGACATCCCGAAATAATCTGGTCGGAAATAACGCAACGTGTCAGAATTGTCCATCATAAATACGAGCCGGTTGCCAAGGGTCTTGAATTTTGATCACGTGGCCCTGGGATTGCCGCAACAGTCGTCAGTCTGAAAATTGGTCACTCTTCTTTTTTCCAGTGTAACTTTGAAAGGTTACTAAACGGATTGTTGTACACGGAGGGCTGCCTGTAGCAGCTCTTCATGAGGTTTTTGCGTTCCTTTTTGTGTCCTTTCATATCGGTGAAATGTAAAAATGGTGTTTGTGTGGAAATAGAATAGAATAGAATAGAATAGAATAGAATAGAATAGAATAGAATAGAATAGAATAGAATAGAAATACAGAAGAGAAGAGAAATACAAAATAGAATAGAATAGAATAGAATAGAATAGAATAGAATAGAATAGAATAGAAATATAGAATACAAATATAGAATAGAATAGAATAGAATAGAAATATAGAATACAAATATAGAATAGAATAGAATAGAATAGAATAGAATAGAATAGAATAGAATAGAAATACAGAAGAGAAGGGAAGAGAAATACAAAATAGAATATAGAAATATAGAATAGAATAGAATAGAAATATAGAATACCAATATAGAATAAAATAGAATAGAATAGAATAGAATAGAAATACAGAAGAGAAGAGAAGAGAAATACAAAATAGAATAGAATAGAATAGAAATATAGAATAGAAATATAGAAGAGAAGAGAAATACAAAATAAAATAGAATAGAATAGAAATATAGAATAAAATAGAATAGAAATATAGAATACAAATATAGAATAGAAAAGAAATAGAGAAGAGAAGAGAAGAGAAGAGAGAAATACAAAATAGAATAGAATAGAATAGAATAGAATAGAATAGAATAGAATAGAATAGAAGGGACCTTGGAGGTCTTCTAGTCCAGCCTCCTGCTCAAGCAGGAGAACCTACACCATCTCAGACAGGTGAATGTCCAGTCTCTTCTTAAAAACCTCCAGTGATGGAACGCTCACGATTTCTGGTGGCAAGCTGTTCCACCGGTTAATTGTCCTCACTGTTAGGAAGTTTCTCCTTAATTCCAGGCTGCTTCTCTCCTTGATGCCTTTCCATCCGTTGTTTCTTGTCTTTCCCTCTGGTGCTTTGGAGAATAATGTGACCCCCCCTCTTCTTTGTGGCAGCCCCTCAGATACTGGAAGACTGCTATCATGTCTCCCCTATTTCTTCTTTTTTCTAGACTAGCGAAACCCAAGTCCCGCAGCCATTCTCCGTATGTTTTAGACTCCAGGCCCTCATCTGAGTTGCATGTGGGTCTGTGTTTTTGCCTTCCTTGTAATATGTAGAGAGGCATAGTATTAAACACCGAGATCATTGAAATGTGAGCTGCCAGCATATTTAAAATGCTGATAACAGCAAGATTATGTTTTGCTTGTGTTTTGAGACAGGGCCGAAAAGCAGCAAAAAACCCTGACCTGTAGGTTGTTCTGGAAATACAATCATGGTTGCTATTTTGTGCCCATAGAAACCAGGATTCCAGACCAGCCAAGTTTATCCTTTATGTTTTTCTAAACATTACCACCGTCATCTATAGAGGGCTGGGAACGCTCCTCGGCTTATGACCACAATTAGAATAGAAAAATAGAGTTGGAAGGGACCTTGGAGGTTATCTAGACCAGGGCTTTTCAACCAGTGGTATAGGTACCACCTGTGGTACATTGGCATCTGGCAGGTGGTACGCAACCATCCTAGAAAAGGGGTAGCAGGGGAGGGTAATGAGCTGAACCGGTGGCAGCACCGCACAAGATTGAGCGAGAGACGGCTGGAGCTGCAGGGCTGTCAGGGCTCAGCGGAAGCGCCAGGATCAGTGCAGCTTTCCAGCTGATCGGCGCTTCTTCGGGGCTGTTGGGGCTCAGCGGAAGCGCCAGGATCAGCGCCAGGATCCAGCTGGGGTTCGGCGCTGATCCTGGTGCTTCTGCTGAGCCCAGAAGAAGCACCAATCAGCTTGAACTCAGCGCTGATCCTGGCGCTTCTGCTGAGCCCCGAAGAAGCGCCGATCAGCTGGAATGTTGCAGCCTCTTCAGGGTCTTGTTATTTACATTCAGATGCTTGGCCACTGATTCATATTTATGACGGTCACAGTGTCCCAGGGTCATGTGAAGTGACCAAAACGTGCTGCAACCACCCAGCAGACAGGGGGGATAAAAACCAAACACCCCCCTGCTGTCAATCCTCAACAGAAATGCTCACAACAATGGAAACCGCGGACAGGAGGAAGAGCGCATCCGAGCGGGCAGGCAGGTGTCTTGCTCGGCTGTGGCTCGGGGGGGCACTTTTTTCAGTGCCATTGTAACTTTGAACAGTCACTAAGCGAACTGTTGTAAGTCGAGGACTACCTGTACTTTATCACTTTTTTCCTTTTTTTTTTTTTTTTGGTCATCAAGTTTTTGACCCCTTGCTAGGCGACTGGTGGTCCTCGGATATTGCCATATCCTAAAAGTGGTACAATGGGTGAAAAGGTTGAAAAGCCCTGTTCTAGTCCATCCCCTTGCTTAAGCAGGAGACCCCATACAATTTCAGACAAATGGCTGTCCGGTCTCTTCTTAAAAACGTCCACTGTTAGAGCATTGACAACTTCTGGAAGCAGGTAGTTCCACTGGTTAATTGTTCTGACTGTCAGGAAGTTTCTCCTTAGTTCCAGGCTGCTTCTCTCCTTGATTAGTTTCCATCCGTTGCTTCTTGTCCTGCCTTCAGGCACTGAAAAAAGTAAACTTAGGACCGTTTTTCACACTTACGACCATTGTAGCAGCCCCACGGCCAGGTGATCAAAATTTGTACGCTTGGCAACTGACTCACGTTTATGACGGTCGCGGTGTCCCCCCGGGGTCACGCGATCCCCCAAACAGTAAGCCAGACTCTCTTAACCACGGCAGTGATGTCCTGAACAGCTGTGGCCAGGAAAGTCGTAAAACGGGGCAGGACTCACTTAAGAACTGTCTCGCTTAGCAACGGAAATGTTGGGCTCAATGGTGGGTCATGTGCCAAGGACCGCCCGTACACCAAAAGCTTTCCCGACAAGCTGCTGGAAAGTGACATTTCCTCCAGCGGTGGTGTAAACGTGTTTCCGATTTGTCTCTGATTCTTTTGCAGACTCTCCAAGCAGCTACTGTTGGATTCCCAGAAAACTCTGGTCTTTAAAGTCTGGCATAAAGCAGGTATCCCTTTCTCCAGTCACAACTCCTTCCCGGCAAGCAAGCTCTGACGGTAGCGTAGCCATCTTATTTAAAGGAAATTGATGGATTGCGAGCTATCTGCCCATCCACCCTGTGCTGTGATATTCATTGTTGCTTGCGTATTGTTCAGGTATTCATTTGTGGTTTGCACATCTTACAGTGTATTTCAGTAAATGGATACCGAAAGAAATGTACTACTGCTGGTACTAATAATCAGTCAGAAGCTAAGAATGGAATGGAATGGATGGAATGGAATGGAATAGAATAGAATAGAATAGAATAGAATAGAATAGAATAGAATAGAATAGAATAGAATAGAATAGAATAGAATAGAATAGAATAGAATAGAATTACAGAATGGAAATATATGGAATGGAATAGAATAGATTATGGAATGGAATGTGGAATGGAATAGAATAGAATAGAATATAGAATAGAACAGAAAAGAAAAGAAAAGAATAGAAGAATAAAATATAGAATAGAATAGAATATAGAACAGAATAGAATAGAAAATATAATAGAATAGAAAATATAATAGAATAGAATATAGAATAGAATAGAATAGAATAGAATAGAATAGAATAGAATAGAATAGAATAGAATTACAGAATGGAAATATATGGAATGGAATAGAATAGAATAGAATATGGAATGGAATATGGAATGGAATAGAATATGAAATGGAATGGAATGGAATATAGAATATAGAATATAGAATAGAATAGAATAGAATAGAATAGAATAGAATAGAATAGAATATGGAATGGAATATGGAATGGAATAGAATAGAATATGAAATAGAACAGAACAGAACAGAAAAGAAAAGAATAGAAGAATAAAATATAGAATAGAATAGAATATAGAACAGAATAGAATAGAATAGAAAATAGAGTAGAATAGAATAGAATAGAATAGAATTACAGAATGGAAATATATGGAATGGAATAGAATAGAATAGAATAGAATAGAATAGAATAGAATAGAATAGAATAGAATAAACACAGCTGGAAGGGACCTTGGAGGTCTTGGAGAAACCAAGTTTTCTCGTCACAAGGTGCAAATTTTGGCTGGCACCGCTGAGACGACCAGCCTGCTTTGACATGGCCGTTTTTCCTGCAGACGTGGAGCGAGTGATGGGCTTTGCCTCCGTGGACCTCTCGCCCCTGCTCTGCGGCTTCCAGCACATCTGCGGCTGGTACAACGTCACCGACCTCAGCGGGCAGTGCCGGGGGCAGGTGAAAGTCGCCGTCTGCCCGCTCGAAAATATCGCTCACCTGAAAGGAGAGAGGCAGGCCAAAAGCTGCCAGGTAAAAGCACCGCCCTCCCCCCACCTTTCCTCTTTCGTGGGACCAAAGGGCCTGCAGAAGTTTGGATTTATCGTTTTATTGTTTGTATTAATTTATTGTTTCATCAGTTCATTGCTTTATATATATTTATTTATTGTTTTATTAATTTGTTGTTTTATTTATTCGTGTTTGGTTTTTGTTTTGTTTTATTGTTTTATTTATTTACTGTTTTAACCATTTATTTTACCAATTTATTGTTTATTTATCTATGGTTTTATTGTTTTATTCATTTATTTATTTATTGTTTTATTTATTCATTTTTGTTTCTTGTTTTGTTTGTTTATTTTATTGTTTTTTTATTTACTGTTTTATCTACTGTTTTCTCAATTTATTGTTTTATCTATCTATTGTTTTATTAATTTATTTTATTTATTCACGTTTTTCTTGTTTTCTTGTTTAAGTTTCTCCTTAATTCCAGGTTGCTTCTCTCCTTGGTTAGTTTCCACCCGTTGCTTCTTGTCCTGCCTTCAGGCGCTTTGGAGAAGAGCTTGACTCCTTCTTCTTTGGGGCAGCCCCTCAGATACTGGAAGGCTGCTATCCTGTCCCCCCTCGTCCTTCTCTTTATTAGACTAGACCAGTGTTTCCCAAACTTGACCATTTTAAGGCATGAGGACTTCAACTCCCAGAATTCCACAGCCAGCAACTGTTCCTTAAATGTTTTAGCCTCCAGTCCCCTAATCATGGTTTATGGTAGGTTTTGCTCGCTCACCTGCCGCTCACCTCCAGCTGGACGGCCCGGTTCCTAACAGGTCATGGAACAGGAATGTGCTGGAGATGCCCACCTTAAGGCCTTTTGCTTCGCAGGCAAAGGACCCATATCCTCCGTTCTCCTCCTCCTTCTCCACAAGAGGCACGGCCAGATTTCCAGGTTCTCCATGGAAGAAGAGCCCAGAAGCTCCCGGTCCTGCGAGGTGAGACAAAACAAGAGGTAGATGGTTTTTCCAAGTAAATAAAATGGTTGCAGGGCTGCAAAAATATGGCATAGTGTTGGGCTTATTCCGTCGCAGGCACGTGTCGGCCGGGGTACCTCTCATTGTGGATCTGAGGCCTTCCCCAAAATTCTGGCAGGCTAAAATTTCAGATTTTACTTCCTCTGTTGTATCATGTGACAGCAAGACGAGTTGCATATACGGATGGATGGATGGATGGATGGATGGATGGATGGATGGATGGATGGGGGCAGGCAGGCAGGCAGGTAGGAATAAAAGATGATAGGTGGATTGATGGATAGATAGATGGATAGATAATAGATGGATAGATAAATAGTTAATAGATGGATAGAGATAATAGTAGATAGTAGGTAGATAGATAGATAGATAGATAGATAGATAGATAGATAGATAGATAGATAGATAGATAGATAGATAGATAGATAGATAGGCAGACAGACAGACAGACAGATAGTAGATAGTAGATAGGTGGATAGAGAGAGATAGGCAGGCAGGCATGCAGGAACAGAAGATGATAGATGAATGGATGGATAGATCGATGGATAGATAATAGATGGATAGATAGTTAATAGAGAGAGAGAGAGAGAGGCAGGCAGGCAGGCAGGAATAGAAGGATAGATGGATTTATGGATAGATAATAGATGGATAGATAAATAGTTAATAGAGGGATAGATAGTAAATAGAGATAGTAGATAGGTGGAGAGAGAGAGAGGTAGGCAGGTAGGCATGTAGGAATAGAAGATGATGGATGGATAGATGGATAGATAAATGATAGATAGATAGATAGATAGATAGATAGATAGATAGATAGATAGATAGATAGATAGATAGATAGATAGATATAGATAGGTAGATAGATAGGCAGGCAGGCATGAATAGAAGATAGATGGATTGATGGATAGATAGGTAGATAGATAATAGATGGACAGATAGATAGATAGATAGATAGATAGATAGATAGATAGATAGATAGATAGATAGATAGATAGATAGATAGATAGATAGGCAGGCAGGCAGGCAGGCAGGCAGGCAGGCAGGCATGAATACAAGATAGATGGATTGATGGATAGATAGGTAGATAGATAATAGATGGATAGATAGATAGATAGATAGATAGATAGATAGATAGATAGATAGATAGATAGATAGATAGATAGATAGATAGATAGATAGATAGATAGATAGATAGGCAGGCAGGCAGGCAGGCAGGCAGGCAGGCAGGCAGGCAGGCAGGCAGGCAGGCAGGCAGGCATGAATAGAAGATAGATGGATTGATGGATAGATAGGTGGATAGATAATAGATGGATAGATAAATACTGGATGGATGGATAGATAGATGGATGGATAGATAGATAGATAGATAGATAGATAGATAGATAGATAGATAGATAGATAGATAGATAGATAGATAATGTGTTTGAACTTTCCTTGGGGGCAAATAGAAAACATTAGTGCTGCTCCAGCCCTAGCTGATGTTGTCTCTTCCTTAGCAGGACTGGATCCCGTTACAAAGAGCACGTGCAGAATGTCCGACGGTTCCACACGTCGTTACAGCAAGCGGAAGAAAACACGGACCACCTTGGAAGGCTCGATTCACTCTCGGGTCCCTCGCAGACGTCTCTCTTCAGAGCTCTCAGGTGAAAAGATTAAGCAAGGCTAGGCACGAATGTCACAGTAGCCCGAGCAGGAACTCAGCAGGGAAGTCACCAGAAAGCAAGGGTCTTCCAACTTGGCCCTTTGATGACTTGTGGACTGTGCCTGGCTGAGGAATGCTGGGAGTTGAAGTCCACGAGTCATCAAAGGGCCAAGTTTGAAGACCCCTGGTCTAGGTCTAAGCCCGCAGTTTCATCAAAATGGCCGACTGAGGAATTCTGGGAGTTGAAGTCCACCAGTCATAGAAGGGCCAAGTTTGAAGACCCCTGGACTCTAGTCCAACCCCCTGCTCAGGCAGGAAACCCTACACCATTTCAGACAAATGGCTGTCCAGTCTCTTAGAATAGAATAGAGTTGGAAGGGACTTTGGAGGTCATCTAGTCCAACCCCCTGCTCCGGCAGGAAACCTTACACCATTTCAGACAAATGGCTGTCCAGTCTCTTCTTCAAAACGTCCAGTGTTGGAGCATTCCATTGAATGCATTCTATCTAATGCTACTATTGAGCAAGGTACCCCCTATACTATACCTGTGCATTTGAGGTTTTCTTGCCTAAATGTAGAACCTTGCTTTTTTCACCCTTGAATTTCATTCTGTTAGATAGTGCCCAGTGTTCAAGTCTGTCCAGATCCTCCTGTATCCTAAGCCTGTCTTCTGGAGTGTTGGCTACTCCTGCCAGCTTGGTGTCATCTGCAAATTTGATGAGTTCCCCATCTATCCCCTCGTCCAGATCGTTGATGAAGATGTTGAAGAGCACTGGGCCCAGAATAGAGCCCTGGGGCACCCCACTATACACTTCCCTCCATGTAGATGCGGTTCCATTGAGGACCACACACTGAGTACGTCCGGTCAGCCAGCTACGGATCCATCTGGGGGCGATGCTGTCTAACCCGCATTGTTCTATCTCAGTGGTTCTCAACCTTTTTAATGCCGCGACCCCCAACCGGTTGTAAGTCGAGGACTACTCAACTGGTGCAGCACCGTTTGCAGAATGGGACTTTTGGCGGGCTCAGCAGGGCAGAGACAGCCTGGACAATTCTTATTGGCTTTTGAAAGCCAATAGAATTAGACTCTATTCAAGAGAGTCTGTTCTATTGGCTTTCAAAAGCCAATAGAATAAAAGGGAGTAGCACAGCTAAGGAAAAGGGGAAAAAAATGGCGGACTGTGTTGTTTGGCAACCCCCGTGAAATGGTCGTTTGATCCCAAATGGGGTCCCGACCCACAGTTTGAGAACCACTGTTCTATCTTGTCAAGTAGTAGGTTGTGGTCTACTTTATCAAATGCCTTACTGAAGTCCAAGTAAACTTCAAACGGTCACTAAACGAATGGTTGTAAGTCGAGGACCTAGTGTGCTAGAGGTTTACCTTGCACCTGATCTGTCTTCCAGAAAAAACCTGAACGAGCTGGACGAAATCCAGAGGTACTTCAGTGAGAAACTCACCAGACCTTTCACAGACTTAAATGCTCCTGGTAGCACCATGGATGGTCTTGACATCCAGAGAGCTTTCTCCAAGGGACTAGATCCAGAAGGAGACCATCTGCAGAAGAAGCCCACTCATCTGGTTTCTCAAGTTAGCAGCCAGAATGTCGGTAAGTTGTCCACCAACCGGCGTGGTGGAGGTGGCTCTGGAGAAGACCGCAATGACTAATATAATACAATCCAATTTTATGCTCACAGTTGCCTTTGGCAGTGGGCATAAAATAATCCTTCACTTACAACAGAGGTCTTCTAACTTGGCCCTTTGATGACTTGTGGACTTCAACTCCCAGAATTCCTCAGCCAGGCACGCGTGCCTGGCTGAGGAATTCTGGGAGCTGAAGTCCACAAGTCATCAAAGGGCCAAGTTGGAAGACCCCTGACTTACAGCCACCATGAAACTCAAAATAGAGTAGACTAGAATTCTTTATTGGACACACACAAGCAGTTTGTCTCCGGTGCAGAAGCTCTCGGTGTGCACACAAGCAACAAGTGATAACGATTGCAAAATATTGATCGCATGACCGCAAGGAGGCCACAACGGTCCTTAAGGGTGGGAAATGGTCACAAGCCACTTTTTCCAGCGCTGCTGTCACTTTGAACAGTCGCCAAACTAATGTTGCAAGTCGATCACATGACTCTGGGTCAGTGCAACTGTCACAGATCCACGCCAGTTGCCAAGCCTCCGAATTTTGATCATCTGACCCCAGGGATGCTGCGACGGCCGTTAACTGTGACAAACGGTCGTAAGTCATTTCCCAAATCAGAAGCATTTCCTAATAAATTGCGCCCTTTGTGAAAGAGCCGAGGTGGCGCAGCAGTTAGGGTGCAGTACTGCAGGCCACTTTAGCTGACTGTGTTCAGCAGGTCGGCGGTTCAAATCTCACCGGCTCAAGGTTGACTCAGCCTTCCATCCTTCCGGGGTAGGTAAAATGAGGACCCAGATTGTTGGGGGCAATGTAAATATATATATACATTGCTTACTGGTGTACACCGCTTAGAGAGTGCTTGCACTTAAAGCGGTATATAAGTCTCATAAATAAAATAAATAAATAAATAATAATAAAGGCATATATACAATAGCTATGACTTGGCAAGGCCGAAATGAAAGTATGTTGGTTTCTTGGATATCGCTTCGATCTGTGACAGGGACCGGGATGGGCTTCTGCCTCAGCCCAAAACTTGGCAAAAGCAGAATTTAAGATTATTTGGGCTGTTTTGCAAACGTGTTAAAACACAAGTCTGGCCTGGTTCTTTTCCTGCAACATAAATGATAATGTGTGCTTGGAAATTAAATAGTGTTTGCGCATAGAAAAGGCTGTCTTGGCATATCGGTGTGAGTCTGCATTTCTTGTTTTGCATCCTTCAAATCAGCAGTTTGAGGGGTTCTAAGTGCGTCAGGATATTTTAAATATTCCTGGTATAATTATGCATCAAAGGACCCTCCGTGCTGTATTTCTGTCTGACTTCAGATTCTGGAGTTTTCTCTTTTTAATTTAGAGTCACAGCTCAAAGAAACATGAACTGGCCTGCTAAGACAGAATTTTTTACACTTTCAAAGTCCAAAAAAAAAAAACAACCATCAACTTTTTTAATTCAGGAAGAAATGTCCCATTAGCTGTCAAAAAAGAGTGGAATAAATTGTCTTTAATACATGAGGTCCTTTACAGAGGGATAGAATCAAGATCACGTGAAGGGTTAATACCACTTTACAAGGCCTTGGTAAGGCCACACTTGGAATACGGAGTCCAGTTTTGGTCACCACGATGTAAAAAAGATGTTGAGACTCTAGAAAGAGTACAGAGAAGAGCAACAAAGATGACTAAAGGACTGGAGGCTACAGCATATGAAGAACAATTGCAGAAATTGGGTATGTCCAGTTTAATTGTTCTAACTGTCAGGAAGTTTCTCCTTAGTTCCAGGTTGCTTCTCTCCTTGATTGGTTTCCATCCGTTGCTTCTTGTCCTGCCTTCAGGCGCTTTGGAGAATAGCTTGACTCCCTCTTCTTTGGGGCAGCCCCTGAGATACTTGAACACTGCTATCCTGTCCCCCCTCGTCCTTCTCGTCATTAAACTAGACAGACCCAATTCCAGCAACCGTTCCTTATATGTTTTAGCCTCCAGTCCCCTGATCATCTTTGTTGCTCTTTTCTGCACTCTTTCTAGAGTCTCAACATCTTTTTTACATCGTGGGGACCAAAACTGGATGCAGGATTCCAAGTGTGGCCTTCCCAAGGCCTCGTAAAATGGTATTAACACTTCACGTGATATAAGCCAGTTGATTATGTGGTCATGGAGACGCTATAGCGGTCATAAGCGTGAAACACGATCATCAGCCACTATTTTTTCCAGTGCCGTTATAACTTCGGATGATCACTAAATGAGTAAATTGAGGACGGCCTGTATTCATTTTGTACTCATTCTTTGTAAGTTTAATGTTGCACTTGTGTGGAATGGGATAGGTCAGTGGTGGCGAACCTATGGCACGCGTGCCAGAGGCGGCACTCAGAGGCCTCTCTATGGGCACACGCGCCGTGCCCTGGAGATGGCAACTGTCTGTCTTCAACGAGCCGCCCGCTAACTCGCCAAGGTCCCATGTGGCCGGATGCATCCCAGCACCCATGCACTCGCTGGCCTCTGTGTGCGGGGGGCCGATGGTGTCAATCAGTAGCCACCCCGGCCCCTGCTTCACCTTGCCCTGTGACAATGGCACTTACGCCCTGCCTCGCCTCGCCTTGCCTCACCCTGCAGGACGAGCCTCCTGTCCACCGCCCCACCTGGCCGAGACCCCCTGGATCTCCCCCAACCCTGCCCGGCCCCCACAGGCGTCCCTCCCCACGAGCAACATCGAGCTGGCCATGCCCCCATTGGCCACACCCACCCAATCTGCCACGAGCACCACAGCCACGCCCATCCAGTGGGCCGTGCCCACCCGGCACCCGGCGATACATAAGTGAGTTTTGGGTTGCAGTTTGGGCACTCGGTCTCTAAAACAGTGGTTCTCCACCTGTGGGTCGGGACCCCATTTGGGGTCGAACGACCATTTCCCGGGGGTCGCCAAACAACGCAGTCCGCCATTTTTCCCCCCTTTTCCTTAGCTGTGCTACTCCCTTTTATTCTATTGCAGTGGTTCTCAACCTTTTTAATGCCGCGACCCCCAACCAGTCGTAAGTCGAGGACTACTCAACCGGTCGTAAGTCGAGGACTACTCAACTGGTGCAGCACCGTTTGCAGAATGGGACTTTTGGCGGGCTCAGCAGGGCAGAGACAGCCTGGACAATTCCTATTGGCTTTGGAAAGCCAATAGAATTAGACTCTATTCAAGAGAGTCTATTCTATTGGCTTTCAAAAGCCAATAGAAGAAAAGGGAGTAGCACAGCTAAGGAAAAGGGGGGAAAAAATGGCGGACTGCGTTGTTTGGCGACCCCTGTGAAATGGTCGTTCGACTCCAAATGGGGTCCCGACCCACAGGTTGAGAACCCCTGTTCTATTGGCTTTTGAAAGCCAATAGAATAGACTCTCTTGAATAGAGTCTAATTCTATTGGCTTTCAAAAGCCAATAGGAATTGTCCAGGCTGTCTCTGCCCTGCTGAGCCCGCCAAAAGTCCCACTCTGAAAACGGTGCTGCACCAGTTGAATAGTCCTCAACTTACGACCAGTTGAGTAGTCCTCAACTTGGGGATTGAGTAGTCCTCGACCGGTTGGGGGTCGCGGCATTAAAAAGGTTGAGAACCACTGCTCTAAAAGGTTCGCCATCACTGGTCTAGGGTCTCCTGCTTGAGCAGGGGGCTGGACTAGAAGACCTCCAAGGTCCCTTCCGGCTCTCTTCTATTCGTAAGCCAGCCCGGTATCCCTGGCAATTGCACGAATGCTGAAACCTTCATGCTGGTCCCCCTTTCTTGACAACGCATCAAGACCCCCCTTTTCTTTTTTTTTAGATCTATGGCCTAAGAGGAGAAGCCCCCCTGAAGAGTCCTCCCTCGCTCACGGAGACGTGGACGGATTCTCAAGTGCTGAGCAGGCCCTCCTTGAACAGCGGAATGGAGTCACGAGGACCGAGTTGCTCCAGGTTCTTCCCAGCGATGAATTGTTGAGTGTCAGGATAGGTGAAGAAGCCTTATTGACCCTCCCAAACTCCCCTTCGGCAGAAGACATGGTGTATGAATTCTTTGACCCGACAGACTCCCGCGGAGTCCTTCCGTCGTGTCCATCTGACCCTGCTCAGTCCCACAGCGAGGAGGAGTACGAAGAGGCCGTTGTAGAACCTAGAACCCTGAACGAAATCACCACCGTGACGGACAGAACCAGTCCCTGGTCCAGCTTCGTGTCCGAAACCGAGCAGGAACCCGTCCCCGAGGCCAACGTGACCCCGGATGGGGGATCTTTAGCGAAGGAGAGCGCCCTCAGAAGCAGGTCCCTCTCCGACGGGATCCACGATGATCCTTTGAGCGGGTCCAGCCTCGCTGGATCCGGAAAGAGCCCTTTCAGAGAAGAAGACGGGGACGGAGTTGAGGAAGGGCAAGATCTAGACGCTGGGGAAGAGGAATCCTCCGAGCGGGCGGAACCGGTGGAAATCCCAACGTTTGGTCAAGGAAGACCACCGAAAGTCCCAGAAGCAGGACTTGAAGATGCATCCTCCACCCAGCAAGGCGGAGACTTCGTCAGACCACCGACGGCTGCTCCAGAAGCGGGAGAAGGGACGGAAAACCGGCAGAGGGACCCCCAGCAGGAAGAAGGAATCCGCGGGAAAGGAGGAGAGGGTCTCCAGCCTTGTCCCGCCTCGCAGGAGATCATGCAGCAGGCCGAGGCCTCTTCGGGAGAAGATGACGAAGACCTGCCCGAAGAGTTCAGCGCGCCCACGCTCGCCCTGTATCCTTTTTTCGCCTTGTCAGCGGCGCACAACGCCCTCACCCTCTTTGAATAAATGATGGTATGTCCACGAGGAGGACGCTTCCTTTTACTTCTTCAGCGTGACCCTCGGTGCTGTCACAACCGACCCTTCCTCAGCTTGACTTCGACTCCCAGTCTTGGAAGAGAAGTCCAGGAAGACAAGGGTTGAGGAAGATGGACCTGGTTGACAGAGCTTTGAGGGGTCCTTGGTGCTCTCTGAGCATGGTGGTTTTCTAAGAGAGGTTTCATGACCCAACTAGGGGACATCATCAGTGCTAGAAGGGAGGAGGAGGAGGAAGGAAGGAAGGAAGGAAGGAAGGAAGGAAGGAAGGAAGGAAGGAAGGAAGGAAGGAAGGAAGGAAAGAAGGAAGGAAGGAAGGGAGGGAGGAAGGAAGGAAAGACTGTGGGGTTCTTGATGCCCTCTGAGGTGGGTGGTTTTCTTGCAGACGTTTAATGACCCAACTAGGTGACATCATCAGTGCTAGAAGGGAGAAGGAGGAGGAAGGAAGGAGGGAGTGAGGGAAGGAAGGAAGGAAAGAAAGAAAAAAAGACTGTGGGGTTCTTGATGCCCTCTGAGGTGGGTGGTTTTCTTGCAGACGTTTCATGACCCAACTGGGTGACATCATCAGTGCTAGAAGGGAGAAGGAGGAGGGAGGGAGGGAGGGAGGGAGGAAGGAAGGAAGGAAGGAAAGAAGGAAGGAAGGAAGGAAGGAAGGAAGGAAGGACAGACTGTGGGGTCCTTGATGCTCTCTGAGCTGGGTGGTTTTCTTGTAGACATTTCATGACCCAACTAGGTAACATCATCAGTGCTAGAAGGGAGAGGGAGGGAGGGAGGGAAGGAAGGAAAGACTGTGGGGTCCTTGGTGCCCTCTGAGGTGGGTGGTTTTCTTGCAGACGTTTCATGACCCAACTGGGTGACATCATCAGTGCTAGAAGGGAGAAGGAGGAGATAGGGAGGGAGGGAGGGAGGGAGGGAGGGAAGGAAGGAAGGAAGGAAGGAAGGAAGGAAGGAAGGAAGGAAGGAAGGACAGACTGTGGGGTCCTTGGTGCTCTCTGAGCTTGGTGGTTTTCTTGTAGACATTTCATGACCCAACTAGGTAACATCATCAGTGCTAGGATCTAGTACTAATGATTTTCTATAGTTGGGTATTGAAATGTCTCCAAGAAAACCATCAAGCACTGAGAGCACCAAGGTTCCCACAGTTCTCCTCCTCCTCCTCCCCCTCCTCCTCCTCCTCCTCCTCCCTTCTATCACTGATGATATCACCTAGTTGGGTCATGAAACGTCTGCAAGAAAACCTCCAAGCTCAGAGAGCACCCAGGACCCCCACACAGTCCTCCTCCTCCTCCCCCCATGTGACCTCCATGCGGTCACACGGCGAGCCGCTTAACAACCGGCCCGACTTGTAACTGCAGACTCAATTACAGTCATAAGTCAAGGACTCTACTTCTTGGGAGTTCCTATGAAGTTTTATGTACTTCCTAAAACGGTTGTGGCCTGTGACGCAGGTCCTTCTTGCTAAAACCTCAGCACGGCCTTCTTTGGATTAGTATCTGCCAGAAATGCGGGACTACGATTCCCAGAACCCCTAAGCTAGCAAGGACCAAAGTCTGTGCAACCAGCCCGGGCTCTCCTGCTCAAGTCACTGAACCTTTTGCCCTGCGGTTTCCAAGAAAAAGCGGTCAACGCTGCGGGCCTCTTTTAATGATTACTAATTTCCCAAGTCCTTTTTCCAAGAACGGCGGGAAGTCTGCAAGCCCTTAAAGAGAATCTAAGCTTTACGGCCTAAAATTCAGCCGAAGTCAGCCACCGAAACTAACCAGGAAGACCAGGGACAGGATTGCAGGCAGTTCTCGGCTTAACGACCTCAAGTTCAGCTCGAAATTTCCGTCGTTAAGCGAGACCGTTGTTCAGTGAGTTTCCCCCCCCCCTTTGACGACCTTTCTTGCCACAGTTGTTGTGCGAATCGCTGCAGCTGTGAAGTTAGCCGCACGGCTGTTAAGTGGATCTGGCTTCCCCGTCGATGACTCCGGGATGCTGCAACCGTCGCGAGTGCGAAACACTTGCCAAGGGTCTTTATTTGGATCCCGTGCCCATGGGGAGGCGGCGACCGTCGTTAAGTGTGGGAAACGGTCACCAGTGGCTTTTTCCCATGCCGTTGCCAGTTCCAACAGTCACTAAATGGAGGTTGTAAGTCTCAAAAGACTACCTGTAGTTAGCACAGCCTTATCCAGGCCTTACCTAAGGCAGCCGTTGTGCTGAAGGCCGGCTTTTTCGAGGGGCACCATGGTTCCCAGCAGAACAAAAAGCCCAGATTTGATTGTTGCCATCTCCTGATCAAATCGAATAACAGATAATGAGGAAGATGTATTTGTCTATCCCAGTGGTTCTCAACCTTTTTAATGCCGCAACCCCCCAACCGGTTGTAAATCGAGGACTACTCAACCGGTCGTAAGTCGAGGACTACTCAACGGGTGCAGCACCGTTTGCAGAATGGGACTTTTGGCAGGCTCAGCAGGGCAGAGACAGCCTGGACAATTCCTATTGGCTTTTGATAGCCAATAGAATTAGACTCTATTCAAAAGAGTCTATTCTATTGGCTTTCAAAAGCCAATAGAATAAAAGGGAGTAGCACAGCTAAGGAAAAGGGGGAAAAAATGGCGGACTGCGTTGTTTGGCGACCCCCGTGAAATGGTCGTTCAACCCCAAATGGGGTCCCGACCCACAGGCTGAGAACCACTGCTCCAGGTGGCCTCAATGACTCTCTAAAAGGAGGCAAATGACCAGCTGTCTGCAAGGAGTATAAATCCTTCCACTCCCCACCATCCAATCCGAGCGGATGGTGAAGATGAGAAGCGAAACGTCTTCAAAGAAAAACAAGGAAGTCCAATTGCCTCCTGAAAAAACACCTTTGGTTTTTTCCTTGAAGACGTTTCACTTCTCATCCCAGAAGCTTCTTCAGGTTCTGACTGGATGGAGGGGAGTGGAAGGATTTATTATACTCCTTGCAGACAGCTGGTCATTTTTATTCTTTTAGCGAGTCGTTGAGGCCACTTGGAGGTTTATCTGTGTCCTCGGCGTCACCCGAGTGGTGCAAATGGGTGTGGAGCCTTTTCTTTGAAGACGTTTCGCTTCTCATCCCAGAAGCTTCTTCCGCTCTGACTGGATGGTGGGGGAAGGGAAGGATTTATCCTCCTTGCAGAAAAATTGGTCATTTGCATTCTTTTAGAGAGCCGTTGAGGCCACTGGGAGGGGTTTTTTTTCTGTCTTGAGTGATGCAAATGGGTAGTCTATCTCCAATCTGCAACACAGTCCTTTCCACAGTTCCAAGAAGGCTTCACACCCACAGTCTGAGTGGATGGTGGGGAGTGGAAGGATTTATCCTCCTTGCAGACAGCCGGTCATTTGCATCCTTTTAGAGAGTAGTCGTTGAGGCAGCTTGGAGGTTTATCTATGTTTATACAACACGGTTCTTTCAGCAGTTCCAAGAAGGCTCCACACCCATTTGCCCCACTCAGGTGACTTTGGGGACACAGACAGACCTCCCAGTGGCCTCAATGACTCTCTAAAAGGATGCAAATGACCAGTTTTTCTGCAAGGAGTATAAATCCTTCCATCTTCCACCATCCGGTCAGAGCTGAAGAAGCTTCTTTGGATGAGAAGCGAAACGTCTTCAAAGAAAAACAAGGAAGTCCACTTGCCTCTGGAAAAAGCACCTTTGGGACAACCAGGACCTGGAGGACTGACAATCTCCGTAGACATTGTTTGTTTGTTATTTTTATAAACAACTCAAGGCAGCCAATGTAACCTAATGCTCCTTCCTTCTCCTGTTTTCCCCATCACAACCCTGCGAGGTGGGTTGGGGAAAGAGGGAGGGACTGCTCCAAGGTCACCCAGTTGGCTTTCATGCCTAAGGCGGGACTAGAACTCACCGTCTCCTGGTGATTGGCCCAATGTCACCCAGCTGGCTCACATTCCTAAAGCGGGACTAGAACTCACCATCTCCTGGTGATTGGCCCAAAGTCACCCAGCCAGCTTACATGCCTAAGGCGGGACTAGAACTCACCGTCTCCTGATGATTGGCCCAAAGTCACCCAGCCGGCTTTCCTGTCTTAAGGCAGGACTAGAACTCACCGTCGCCTGGTGATTGGCCCAAAGTCACCCAGCCGGCTTTCCTATCTTAAGGCGGGACTAGAACTCACCGTCGCCTGGTGATTGGCCCAAAGTCACCCACTCCGCTTTCCTGCCTAAGGCGGGACTAGAACTCACCGTCTCCTGGTGATTGGCCCAAATTGACCCGCCGGCTTTCATGTTTAAAGCGGGACTAGAACTCACCGTCTCCTGATGATTGGCCCAAAGTCACCCAGCCGGCTTTCCTGTCTTAAGGCAGGACTAGAACTCACCGTCGCCTGGTGATTGGCCCAAAGTCACCCAGCCGGCTTTCCTATCTTAAGGCGGGACTAGAACTCACCGTCGCCTGGTGATTGGCCCAAAGTCACCCACTCCGCTTTCCTGCCTAAGGCGGGACTAGAACTCACCGTCTCCTGGTGATTGGCCCAAAGTCACCCAGTCGGCTTTCCTGCCTAAGGCGGGACTAGAACTCACCGTCTCCTGGTGATTGGCCCAAAGTCATCCAGCCGGCTTTCCTATCTTAAGGCGGGACTAGAACTCACCGTGTCCTGGTGATTGGCCCAATGTCACCCAGCTGGCTCACATTCCTAAAGCGGGACTAGAACTCACCATCTCCTGGTGATTGGCCCAAAGTCACCCAGCCAGCTTACATGCCTAAGGCGGGACTAGAACTCACCGTCTCCTGATGATTGGCCCAAAGTCACCCAGCCGGCTTTCCTGTCTTAAGGCAGGACTAGAACTCACCGTCTCCTGGTGATTGGCCCAAAGTCACCCAGTCGGCTTTCCTGCCTAAGGCAGGACTAGAACTCACCGTCTCCTGGTGATTGGCCCAAAGTCATCCAGCCGGCTTTCCTATCTTAAGGCGGGACTAGAACTCACCGTCTCCTGGTGATTGGCCCAAAGTCATCCAGCCGGCTTTCCTATCTTAAGGCGGGACTAGAACTCACCGTCTCCTGGTGATTGGCCCAAAGTCACCCAGCCGGCTTCCATGCCTAAGGCGGGACTTGAACTCACCGTCTCCTATTTTCTAGCCTGGTGTCTTCACAACCAAAATTGTCTCTGTGAAGCTCTGCCTTCTTCTCCACTAGTCATTCTAGATCTAGACAGGTGCCAGCTCTAGGGGGAGATAAATTTATTTATTGCATTTATATGCTGCCCATCTCAAGTGGAGGCAACCTGGGGGTTAACATGACTTGGCTAAGAGGGATTTCTCTGTGAAACCTCAGGAAAAAAATGGGGAGGGGGCTACCAATTGACATCAATGCCCGGGGGGAGAAGAAGGATCCCGTGGAGGTTCTGACGTGGCCCCAGAGCATTCTGGGAATCTTCCCAGCCGCGACGGACCCTGGGAAGGAAAGGGCTCCCTGCGTCTTCGTCGGAAGAATCTCCCCCAGGCACAGAACTGAAATCAAGGCAGTCCTCGACATACGACCGTAATTTATTTATTTTATTTATTTATTTATGAGACTTATAGACCGCTTTAAGTGCAAGCACTCTCTAAGCGGTGTACACCAGTAAGCAATGTATATTTATATTTACATTGCCCCCAACAATCTGGGTCCTCATTTTACCTACCCCGGAAGGATGGAAGGCTGAGTCAACCTTGAGCCGGTGAGATTTGAACCGCTGACCTGCTGAACACAGTCAGCTAAAGTGGCCTGCAGTACTGCACTCTTAACTGCTGCGCCACCTCGGCTCATAATTGAACAACTGTTAAGTGAATCCGTCTTCCCCGTCAAAAGGTCATAAAAGGGGATCGCCGGACCCCCGGGGACCACCGCAGCGTCCAACCGTCATAAATGTGAGTCGGTGAGTCCGAATTTTGATCACGTGACCCCGCAACGGTCGTCCAGTGTGGAAAACGGCCGTCACTCGCTTTTTCCAGTGCCTTTGTCACTTCGGACGGTCACTAAATGAACCGCTGTAAGTCGAGGACCGCCTGTGTACGCCCCACCTGTTCTGTTCCTTAACTCTGTCCCTCAGATCCGAGCCTATTATGGTGCCCAATTTCTTCCTTCCCCCTCAACACCTGGAGGTCTCCATGAGGCTTCTCAGCGCTTCCTCAAACTCTCCACTGGCTGCTGCAAATAAAGTAAGTATTATTTTTTTTAAAATTGTTTGATATAAAATGCAAGCCGCCCAGGGTCACTTGCAAGTGTGATCGGTAAATAAGTAATCAATAAAATAAAAAAAATCAGTGGAGGAGCTGCCTGCATTTTCTCTTCTGCCTGCCCTGACTATGGAGGGAAAAACTCTCGTTCTTCCCCAGACCTTGATAGGATTAATATCCAGATAAACAGGGCCAGGCTTGACTTGGTGAGGGAAAAGATCTCCCGTTAATCCATCTGATCCACTAAGGATCCTGCAGACGGGCCGTCAGCCCTTCGCACGTCGGCCGTGACACCAAGGCAATCCTGGAGTCAGAATTGGTTCAGCCTTCGACTCCCTGAAAAAGTATTTGTTTCAAAAGCCTGTGAGGGTCCTTGGTGCTTCTCTTGAGCTGGGTGGTTTTTTTTGCAGACGTTTCATGACCCGACTAGGTAACACCATCAGGCTGTGAGGGAGTGCGGTTTGCGGAGAAGGAGAAAGGGAGGAGGAGGAGGAGGAGGAGGAGGAGGAGGAGGAGGAAGGCGGTGGGGATCTTGGTGTGCACACTGAGCTTGTTTGTTTTCTTGCAGACGTCTCATTACCCAACTAGGTAACATCATCAGTGTTAGGAGGCAGTGGGTATGCAGAAAGAAGGAGGAGGAGGAGGAGGACTGTGGGGTCCTTGGTGCTGTTTTCTTGCAGACATTTCATCACCCTGCTAGGCAACAGCAGCAGTGCTAGGAAGAGGAGGAGAGGGACTGTGGGGTCCTGGGTGCTCTCTGAGCTTGTGCTTTTCTTACAGACGTTTCATAACCCAGCTAGGTAACATCATCAGTGCTAGGAGGGAGGAGAGTTTGTGCAGAGGAGGAGGAGGATTCTGGGTTCTTGGTGCTGTCTGGTTGTTTTCTTACAGACATTTCATGACCCAACTAAGTAATATCATCAGGCTCAAAGGCAGTGGGGTTTGTGGAGTGGAGGAGGGGGTGAAGGGGAGGAGGAGGAAGAGGAGGAGGAGAAGAAGGACTGTGTGGGGGGTCCTTGGTGCTCTCTGAGCTGGGTGGTTTTCTTGCAGACGTTTCATGACCCAGCTAGGTAACATCATCAGTACTAGAAGGGAGGAGGAGGAGAAAGGAAGGAAGGAAGGACTGTGGGGTCCTTGGTGCTTTCTGAGTTTGGTGGTTTTCTTGCAGACGTTTCATGACCCAACTAGGTAACATCATCAGTGCTAGGAGGAGGAGGAGGAAGACTGTGTGAGTCCCTCCCTCCTATCCCACCATTATTATTTAGAAATTGTACTCTTCTGGAGGAAAGACTGGAAAAGACATTCCCTTGTGGCTGTTTTTCTCAATCTGGACAATTTCTGAGAGATCCTTGGTACTAGTAGTAGTAGTAGTAGTAGTAGTAGTAGTAGTAGTGGTGGTGGTGGTAAAGTTGGAAGGGATCTTGGAGGTCATCTAGTCCAACCCCCTGCTCAGGCAGGAAACCCTATACCATTTCGGACAAATGGCTGTCCAGTCTGAGTTGGGTTGCTTTCTGGCGGACATTTCACGACCCAACTAGGTAACGTCATCAGTGCTACTAGGGAGTGAGGTTTGCACTCATTTGTATATACAAATAGCTTGCCTTGTCAGCGTTGATGAATTCCTTGATTAGACTATTATTCGCTGTTACCTTCTTCCTCTTGAGTTGGTGCTTCTTGTTTGGGGTGTTGTTTACGGTTGGTTTACTGTTTTAAAAAAGACAGCTGTTAATTTCCAGAGGATATAGGGGGAAATGGATGGATTGTATTTAAAGATATTTGAAGGAAGCCCAGCACAGCTAGGAGAACGTATAAAGTTTGCAGCGACCAGGACGTTGGGGTCATCAGCAGAAATTTATCCCTCATAGAAATTGTAAAAATCATATAAATAAACCGGATAGGTCTAAATGTTAAGAGATTTGTTACGCTTGTGTCTTGGTTATGGGGCACAACTCAGCCATGTATATTGAATTTTAGACTCTTTTCTCCATTGTGTGACCATCCCCATCTGCAGCCTTGATTGTTGTTGAAAACCTGAGAGGTATTCCTCATTCTGTTCATTTAGTGACCGTTCCAAGTTACAACGCCGCTGAAAAAACCGACTTATGACCGTTTCCCCACACTTGCAACCGCTACAGCATCCGCTGGATCAAAATTTGGTCACTTGGGCAACTGACTCGTATTTATGATGGTCGCAGCGTCCTCAGGGGTCACACGATCCCCTTTTGCGACCCCCTGACAAGCATAGTCAACGTGGAAGCCAGGTTCACCTCACAACCGTGTCAGTAACTGCAGTGATTCACTTAACAACTACGGCAAGAAAGGGCATTAAATGGGGCAAAACCCACTTAACCAGTGTTTCACTTAGCAACAGGAATTTTGGACACAATTGTTGTTAAGTCGAGAACCACCTGTCCAAAATGGAAGCGAAAAACAGAAGGCCTCAGGGAGGCTGACAGGGCCTGGAATCTTCTAGAACAAGGGTCTTCAAGCTTGGCCTTTTGATGACTTGCGGACTTCAACTCCCAGAATTCCTCAGCCAGGCATGGGGGAACTGTGGTCCCCTTCATGACTTGCGGACTTCAACTCCCAGAATTCCTCAGCCAGCGTGCCTGGCTGAGGAATTCTGGGAGTTGAAGTCACAAATCATCAAAGGGCTAAGTTTGAAGAGCCCTGTCCTGGAGGGCCCCTGAATCCCAGATTCACCTCACAACCGTGTCATTAACTGCAGTGATTCACTTAACAACTACGGCAAGAAAGGTCATTAAATGGGGCAAAACCCGCTTAACCACTGTTTCACTTAGCAACAGAAATTTTGGGCGCAATTGTCGTAAGTCGAGAACCACCTGCCCAAAATGGAAGCGAAAAACAGAAGGGCTCAGGGAGGCTGACAGGGCATGGAATCTTCTAGAACAAGGGTCTTCAAGCTTGGCCCTTTGATGACTTGTGGACTTCAACTCCCAGAATTCCTCAGCCAGCGTGCCTGGCTGAGGAATTCTGGGAGTTTATTAGTATTTATTATTTATTAGTAAAATTTATATGCCGTCCAATCCCTAGAGTTGAAGTCCACAAGTCATCAAAGGGCCAAGTTGGAAGACCCTTATTCTAGGACCTAATTCATTTCATTCTTGAGCTTGGAATTAGCAGCCATCTCTCTTGAGTAGGGAGTGTGTAAGCTAAAACTCCGAGGAGCAATCACTGTGTAAGTGATAAATCAAGAAAGCTTTGGGTTCCAAAATGGGTAATTTTAGAAGCAAAATCATTGATTGGTGCAGATACCGTCCTGTTCTTTTCTTAAAGTGCCCAAAGTTGGAGGTTTTTTTTTTTCCAATAGTCCTTCTCAGAAAGTTCTTTACGCTGACCTCATAAATCCAGGGTAGATTTCACCCAGGCGAGTGACGTGCAGGCTGTCATTTCCACCCAGAGCAGATTTAAGAGGCACCTTCTGGCCTCTTTGGAAATCTATAAAGAGCATTGGCAAAAGAGGGGAACATCTTGCTTGGGTTTAAGCAGAATTAGACCTTTAATGACCCTGAAGGAATGATGGCCAAGATCAGAGAGGCGTGAACTTCTCTTGGACGGAGATTCCTGAGGTTTTTAACAGGGACAGAAAACTAAAAGGGAGGAACAGAAAGATAGAAAAATCCTTGCTTTAGAACGGGGGGGGGGGTGTTCCAGCCTTGGCGACTTTAAGCCTTGTGCAACTTCCCAGAATTCCCCAGCCAGCACGATGATAGGCTAACTAAAAGGCTAAATCTTGCTTTTTGGATCTTTGGATTCTTCTGCTTGGGCAGCGGGCTGGACTAGAAGACCTCCAAGGTCCCTTCCAGTGTCTATTCTATTCTATTCTATTCTACTCTATTCTATTCATTCTCTTATTCTATTCTATTCTATTCTATTCTATTCTATTCTACATTCTATTCTATTCTATTCTTATTCCATGCTGTAATTCTATTCTATTCTATTCTATTCCTATATTCTATTCTATTCTATTACATTACATTACATTACATATATTCTACTCTACTCTTTTCCACTCCACTCCACTCTATTCCATTCTATTCCATCCTATCCTATCCTATCCTATCCTATTCTGTTCTGCTCTGTTCTATTCTATTCTAGTTTGTATTTCCATTCTGTAATTCTATTCTATTCTATCCTATCCTATCCTATTCCATTCCATGTATTCTACTCTATTCTATTCTACTCCACTCCACTCCACTCCATCCTATCCTATCCTATCCTACCCTATCCTATCCTATTCTTATTCTTATCCTACCCTATCCTATTCTTATTCTTATTCTATCCTATCCTATTCTATTCTATTCTATTCTATCCTATCTTATCTTATTGTATCCTATCCTATTCTGTCCTATTCTATTCTATTCTGTTCCATTCCATTCCACTCCACTCCATTCTATTCTATTCTTTTCTATTCTATTCTGTATTTCCATTCTGTAATTCTATTCTATTCTATTCTATCCTATTTTATTCTATCCTATTCTATTTTGTATTTCCATTCAGTATTTCTATTCTATTCTGTTCTATTCTATTCTATTCTATTCTATTCTATTCTATTCTATTCTATTCTATTTGGACTCAAGAGGTCCACAAGGTACTGCTGCCTTTTGAGTTCCTCCTGGGGAAAAAGCCAGCCTTTCAACCCAGAGGCCATTAGCCTTCCCTCGCTCCAGTTCCCTAATGGAAATATTCAACGTAATTTTATACAGGAAGTCCTCCACTTACGACCACAATTGAGCCCAAAATTTCTGTCGCTAAATGAAACATTTGTTAAGTGAGTTTTGTCCCATTTCATGACTTTTCCTGCCACCGTTGTTAAGTGAAATCCCTGCAGCTGTTAAGTGAGTAACACGGTTGTTAAGTGAATCTGGCTTTCCCCATTGGCAGAAGGTCGGAAAAAGGGGAACACGTGACCTGGGGACCCGGCAACGGTCATAACTACGAGTCCGTTGCCAAGCTGACTCCGAATTTCGATCACAGGGATGCTACGAAGGTCTTAAGTGTGAAAAACGATCACAAGTCGCTCTTTTCAGGGCTGCTGCAACTTTGAACGGTCACTAAATGAACTGTCGTAAGTTGAGGACTACCTGTATTTTTCTGTGTGATTGTCAGGACGTCTTCATCCACCAAAATTGCATCTTTGGGTGCAATTTGAGAAACAAATATGACCTCTGCTATATTAAAGGGGAGAACAGCCCTCTCTTCTTCATGACATGTAGTCCTTGACTTAGGACCGGTCACTAAATGAGCATTCGTAGTTAGGACCATGCTGAAAAGGTGGACTTACAACCCAGATCCAACGTTCCTGGACACCCCTGGGCACTCGGCAATTGGGCCACATTTCCTGCCGTTTGCAGAGTCCCCAAATCACGTGCCGCATTTTACGACTGGTTTTGCCAAAAACGGGCAGTGGCTTCTGGTTTCCGACAAAACCGTGCCTCCTTGTTTCACTTTGTGACTGCAGCGGCACCCTTACGACTGCGGCGGCCCACTTTATGACTACAGCATCTTCGTAAGAACTTGTGGGTGCTCCATCCCTGGAGGGTTTTGGGAAAGCTTTGGACCAGTCATTTCTCCAGAACGCTAGAGAGTCTCCCGCTTGAGCCGAGCGTTGGACTAGATGACCTCTGAGGTCCCCTTCCAACTTGGTTATTCTGTTAAGACCGTGGAGGAGTTCTGTCCCAGCCAGCTTAGGGCAGAGCGTCAAACAAAAAAACAAGAAACATTTCGGCTATCTTTCCGCTGTTCTTCTTGCATCTGCAACATGAATGCCGAGTCCTGGGAATGGAGGGGGTTCAAGGCTGTGTGAAAATGCACAGGCAGTGCGTGGGAACCAGCCAACATTGCGTGCCAGTCGTGCGCTTCCCCGTGCTCCCCCTCACCCCTTTTTCTTCTAGCCCCCCTCTCCTTTGTCTCTTCTTCTCTGCCCTTCGCCGTCCGTGGGCCTCGTACACACCTCTGCGCACGCCTGAGATCGGTTTCCCACACCAAGAGGAGAATAACAGAATAACGGACTTTGAAGGGACCTTGGAGGTCTTCTAGTCCAGCCCCCTGGTTGAACAAGAAACCCTTTACCATTTAGAGCAAATGTCTGTTAGACTAGGCCAGGGGTAGGCAACCTTGGCTCTTTTATGACTCATGGACTTCAACTCCCAGAATTCCTCAGCCAGCCATGCTGACGGGAAAGGGAAATGTTTCCAAGCTGAGCCAGGCTGGCTCAGGAATTCTGGGAGTTGAAGTCCGCGAGTCCTGAAGGGGCCATAGTTCCCCCATGCTGGCTCAGGAATTCTGGGAGTTGAAGTCCATGAGACATAAAGGAGCCATAGTTCTCCCATGTTGGCTGAGGAATTCTGGGAGTTGAAGTCCACGAGTCATGAAGGGGCCACAGTTCCCCCATGTTGGCTGAGGAATTCTGGGAGTTGAAGTCCACAAGTCATGAAGGGGCCACAGTTCCCCCATGCTGGCTGAGGAATTCTGGGAGTTGAAGTCCACGAGTCATGAGGGGGCCGTAGTTCCCCCATGCTGGCTGAGGAATTCTGGGAGTTGAAGTCCACGAGTCATGAAGGGGCCACAGTTCCCCCATGCTGACTCAGGAATTCTGGGAGTTGAAGTCCGCGAGTCCTGAAGGGGCCATAGTTTCCCTCATACTGGCTCAGGAATGCTGGGAGTTGAAGTCCACAAGTCATGAAGGGGCCATAGTTCCCCCATGCTGGCTCAGGAATTCTGGGAGTTGAAGTCCATGAGACATAAAGGAGCCATAGTTCTCCCATGTTGGCTGAGGAATTCTGGGAGTTGAAGTCCACGAGTCATAAAGGGGCCACAGTTCCCCCATGTTGGCTGAGGAATTCTGGGAGTTGAAGTCCACGAGTCATGAAGGGGCCACAGTTCCCCCATGCTGGCTGAGGAATTCTGGGAGTTGAAGTCTACGAGTCATGAAGGGGCCACAGTTCCCCCATGTTGGCTGAGGAATTCTGGGAGTTGAAGTCCACGAGTCATGAGGGGGCCGTAGTTCCCCCATGCTGGCTGAGGAATTCTGGGAGTTGAAGTCCACAAGTTATAAAGGAGCCAAGGTTGCCTACCCCTGGTCTAGAAGACCTCCAAGGTCCCTTCCCTTATTCTATTCTATTCTATTCTATTCTATTCTATTCTATATTATTCCTTATTTTCTTTCTCTCTTCTTCTTTTCTTATTCTCTTCTCTTCTTCTCTTCTTTATTTCTATTTTTATTCGAATGCCTGAGGGAACCTGCACATCCCTCACTTGAGAGCTTCTTATTGGGGGAGGGGAAACATTGCGGGGGGGGGGGGTGTCTCTTGAATTGTCCTGCTGGCGGCTAGAAGATTGCTGTGGATTGCAGCATCTTCTAGCTTGCAGCTCCTCATCCTTAACGCCAGCCAGCCGGCGGGTCTTGAGCTGATCAAAAAGTTGAAGGAGATGCACCAGATCCTTCCCGGTTAGCCGAGATTGTGTCTGGGTTGACCTGGGAAGAGCCTGGACCTAAAGTGGCTTGATCAGCAGAGGACGTCTCCAGTCTTCCCTTCCCCAGGCTGGCTTTTCACAGCCGGCCGCCTCACTCGCTGACTAAAGCTGTACAGAGGCAAAGGGAGCCGGGAGCAACCGGATGGATTTTCAGCTGTGCCAGCAACACCCACCTGCAGGAGGGCAGGAGGCAGCCAGCTGCCATCTTGGCCAGCCTCTTAAGACGCTGAGCGGCCCTGTCAACATTTTAAGCCCCTCTGGATTAAGTGTAAATAAGTCTATATAAATAGGAGGCCCGTAATCCGAGACGGGTGTCATTTGTCTGAACTTTCAGCAACTGGAAAGTTACAGCACTGGGTGCCGGGGAGCTCCCGAGCACGGTCACCTAAGTGGCATTGGATGGTCTGCTTCCTTGGGTCATCTAGAAGGGCTTTGTCCAACCACGCAGAGGCCGTGACGTTGGGGTATTTGGGCAGGAGAGCCAGTTTGGTGTAGGGGTTAAGATGTTGACCTAAAAATCAGGAGACGGGGAGTTCTAGTTCTGCCTGAGACATCAAAGCCAACTAGGTAGTTTTGGTCTCTATCATCTACATCTATCTATCTGTCATCTAGATCTATACATAGTCATCTAGATCTATCATCTATAGCTATCTATCAATCATCTATAGCTATCTATCATCTCTAACTATCATCTCTATCACCTCTATCTATCTATCATGTATATCACTATATCTAGCTATCATCTATATCTATCCATCATCTATATCACCTATATCTATCTAGCTATCATCTATATCTAGCTATCCTATGTTGTTGTTAATTGCGAAGTCGTGTCCGACCTGTCGCTATCCTATATCTATATCTATTTATCATCAATATCAATCATCTCTATCACATCTAGCTAGCTATCATTTATATTTATCTATCATCTATTCTATCATACCTATCTATATTCTATCTATCTATTAATCTATTATCCCTCTGTCTATCATCTATATCTATCTATCATACCTATCTATATTCTATCTATCTATATTCTGTATCTATGTATCTATCTATATTCTATCTATTAATCTATTTATCTGTTTATCATTTATATCTATCTATCATACCTATCTATATTCTATCTATCATATCTATCTATCTATCATCTCTATCTATCATTTATATTTATTTTCTTCTCTATCTATCATACCTGTCTATATCATCTATCTCTATCATCTATCTATCTATCTATCTATCTATCTATCTATCTATCTATCATCTCTATCATCTATATAACTCTTATCTATAATCTATCTTTAAGTATATCTTATCTATCTATCATCTCTATCATTTATATTTATTATCTCTATCTATCATACCTATCTATCTATATCATCTATCTCTATCATTTATCTATCTATCTATTAATCTATTATCTCTATCATCTATATAACTTATCTATAATCTATCTTTAAGTATATCTTATCTATCTGTCTGTCTCTTACCCTAATTATATCTCATCTATATCATCCCTCCCTCCCTCTATTTTGCAAGCACACCTGGGGGGAGATTTTTAAGCCACCCCTTTTGTCTCTGGCACACATACTTGATGACCGCTGGGTTTAGATCTTGCCGTTTGCACCAAAAAAAAAAAAAAAATCAGCTTTATTGCTAGAACGCAGCCGAGGCAAAAGTGCAGCCGAGTGTATTATTAGCGACCAAGTTTATTGCTTGGATAAGCGGAACTCAGCCGAGAACGGCTGGCCCCTTTCTAGAAACCAGCCCCCTTTCCTGGAGTTTCAGGGTGCAGCCTGGAGAGGAAAACAGGCCCCCTCAGTGGGTGAAAGGTGGCAGGGCCATTAATAGCTGCTGACCAGCCGCCTGGCCGGGCTGCCCTTTGCAAAAGAGAGGCGGGTTCCCAAACCAGGGTTTAATATTGCAGAACAGAGTTTAATGGCCACCCCACCTCCTCCTGCGACTTCTTTTGGCTTGCCTCCCTTCCTTTTGCCCAAAAATTCAGGGCAAGGTAGAGGGAAAGGCTGATTCAATAAAATAAAAAATAAAAAATCAGGATCCTTCATCAGCACAATTCAAAACTGGGACGGAAACACCATTTCCCCCCCGAATAAAGGATGCCGTTTTAAGAAACGTGCTTCTAAAGCAGCGGCAGGGGCTTAAAATTTGCGTTTCAAGGATGCTGGCCAGTTGCGGGATGCTGGCTTGTCCTGATTCTCGGCAATCCCGCCCACCCGCCCAACGGGGAACGCCCCTTTCTACAAGGCAGGCTGTGCCCGGCTTCGTTTAACGACCCTTCGAAGTTACAACGGCACTTAAAAAAGCAACTTAGGGCCCTTTCGCACATTGTCACTGCATCCCCAACGGATCTCGTGATCAAAATTCGGACCCTGGGCAACTGACTCATGTTTATGACAGCTGCAGTGTCCCGGGGGGGGGGGGGTGTCACATGATCCCCTTTTGCAATCTTCTGACTAGCAAAGTCAATGGGGAAGCCAGATTCATTCTCTCTCTCTATCCCCCCCCTCTTTCTCTTTCTCTCTCTCTCTCTCTCTCTCTCTCCCTCTCTCATCTATCTATCCATCCATTCATCTCTGTCTGTCTGTCTTTCTGCTCCCATCTACTCATCCATCCATCCATCCGTCTCTCTGTCAATCTAGGTCTTTCTCTCTCATCTACCTATCCATTCATCCATTCAACAATATCATCTGTCTCTAAATATCCATCCATCTATTCTCTCTCTCTCTCTCTCTCTCTCTCTCTCTCTCTCTCTCTTTCTCTCTCTGCCTGCCTGCCTGCCTATCTATCTATCTATCTATCTAATTATCTATCTATCTGTCTCTATCATCTACCTATCTTTATCTATCTGTCTACCTACTTACCTATCTATCTATCTATCTATCTATTTATCTTTATCTGTCTGTCTGTCTGTATCTATCTATCTATCTTTATCTATCATCTACCTATCTCTATTTATCTATCTATCTACCTCTCTCTCTCTCTTTGTATCTATCTATCTATCTTTATCTATCTTTATCTGTCTGTCTGTCTGTCTGTATCTATCTATCTATCTACCTATCTTTATCTTTATCTGTCTGTATCATCTACCTCTTTATCTAGCTATCATCTATCTATCTATCTATCTTTATCTATCTTTATCTGTCTGTATCTATCTATCTATCTATCTACCTATCTTTATCTATCTATCATCTACCTATCTCTATCTATTTATCTATCTACCTATCTCTCTCTCTCTCTCTTTGTATCTATCTATCTATCTATCTATCTACCTATCTTTATCTATCTTTGTCTGTCTGTATCTATCTATCTATCTATCTATCTATCTATCTATCTATCTATCTACCTATCTTTATCTTTATCTGTCTGTATCATCTACCTCTTTATCTATCTATCTATCTATCTATCTATCTATCTATCTTTATCTATCTTTATCTATCTGTCTGTATCTATCTATCTATCTACCTATCTTTATCTATCATCTACCTATCTCTATCTATTTATTTATCTATCTACCTCTCTCTCTTTCTCTCTTTGTATCTATCTATCTTTATCTGTCTGTCTGTCTGTATCTATCTATCTATCTATCTATCTACCTATCTTTATCTATCTATCTATCTACCTATCTTTATCTATCTATCATCTACCTATCTCTATCTATTTATCTATCTATCTACCTATCTCTCTCTCTCTTTGTATCTATCTATCTATCTATCTATCTATCTATCTATCTATCTTTATCTATCTATCTGTCTGTCTATCTACCTATCTTTATCTATCTATCAAATTTAAATGCTACCCATCTCATTTTGCCTCTCAGCAAATCAGTTGATCCCTAGAAGGAACTCGTGTTCCTAGACCTTTAATTCCTTATTCATTTAGTTTCTCCGTGCATCAAATTTAGAAACTGCCCCTCTCCCTTCCAGAGCAGTGTTTGTAGTCATCAAAGAAATTGGTTTTTTTTTTTTAAATGATTTCTGTCTGAGAACAACACAGAAGCTCTTGAGAGCCTTTTCCCTCCTTCATTTCAGACTGGAGAGGACCCAAGCCAGGCTCCGGGAACGTCTGACCGAAGGCCGGTCCAGCCCCGTCCGTGCCCGATGCCCCTTCAGCTGCCCGAAGAGGAAACGAAAAGGATCGCTCGGATCTTTTCCATGCAGTTCTCCAAAAAAGCATAAAGCCCGCCGGGCCGAGTCCGCTGGATAAAACCTTCTGCAAAAAGGCAGCCTCCACAGCACACTGCGACTTCAGCCGTCTTGACGCCGGGTGCCCCAGATGCAAAGGAGGGCATCTCCCAGCAGGCATCTCTTCCCTGTGCGCCCCCCCGCCCTTGTTTCTGAAACAGCCCATAATAATCTAGCACTTTGTTCCCGTGAAGAATCTGCAGACACGGGCAAGCCAAGATAACTGCAGGTTAGCATCCCCTGCAACGGCCGTCCGGAAGGCAACTTTGAGCTTGGAGTGGGCACCACCAGGACAGCTAACGTTCTCCAAGCCAGCTCCTGACCTCGCCACTTTTTCCCCCAGCATCTTATTCCTCCTGGCCTGAGCGTTGACGTGACTGGCATGGGAGCTGCGGAGATGCCCCTCTGGGCTGAATGACAGCTGGGGGCCCTGGCATAGCTGGGAGGAGGGGGCTGGGCACCTGCCCCCACTGTCACCCACCCCCTGGTAGCAGAGGAATCCAAATTGGTTTTTTTTTCTCCTTTCTTTCTTTCTTTCTTTCTTTCTTTCTTTCCTTCCTTCTTCTTTTGTTCTTTCTCTTTTTTCTTTCTTTCTCTTTCTTTCTCTTTTTTATTTGTCTCTTTTTCTTTTCCTTCCTTCCTTCCTTCCATTTTCTTTCTTTCTCTTTCATTCTCTTATTTGTCTCTTTTTCTTTTCCTTCCTTCCTTCCTTCCTTCCTTCCTTCCATTTTCTTTCTTTCTCTTTCATTCTTTCTCTTTTTTATTTGTCCCTTTTCCTTCTTTCCTTCCATTTTCTTTCTTTCTCTTTCATTCTTTTTTTCTTTCTCTCCTCTCTTTCTTTCTCTTTCATTCTCTTTTTTGTTTTTCTTTTCCTTCATTCCTTCATTTTCTTTCTCTTTTGTTCTTTCTTTTTCTTTTCTTTCTTTCATTCTTTCTCTTTTTTATTTGTCTTTTTTTTCTTCCTTCCTTCCATTTTCTTTCTTTCTCTTTCATTCTTTTTTCTTCCTCTCTTCTCTTTCTCTTTCATTCTTTCTCTTTTTTATTTGTCCCTTTTCCTTCCTTCCTTCCATTTTCTTTCTTTCTCTTTCATTTTTTTTCTTTCTCTCTTCTCTTTCTCTTTCATTCTTTCTCTTTTTTATTTGTCCCTTTTCCTTCTTTCCTTCCATTTTCTTTCTTTCTCTTTCATTCTTTTTTTCTTTCTCTCCTCTCTTTCTTTCTCTTTCATTCTCTTTTTTGTTTTTTCTTTTCCTTCATTCCTTCATTTTCTTTCTCTTTTGTTCTTTCTTTTTCTTTTCTTTCTTTATTTCATTCTTTCTCTTTTTTATTTGTCTTTTTTTCCTTCCTTCCTTCCATTTTCTTTCTTTCTCTTTCATTATTTTTTCTGTCTTTCTTTTCCCTCCCTCCCTCCCCTCCCTTTCTCTTTCTTTCTTTCTTTCTTTCTCAAATATCCATGTCAGTTTGGAGCTATTCCACTTGCCAACCAAAACCGATCAGTTGTCCCCTTAGCAATAGGAAGACGGGGAAAAAAGCCTCGTTGTAGCAGCAGAATTCATCTTTTATCCGATTTTGGTGTCTTTTTTTTTTTCAAGTGCTGGGGAGGAAGAGATTCATTCCAAACAGTCTCATCTCCCACTCAAGCACCCTGGTTCCCTCGGATCTGTGGACCCTCCCTCCCTCCCTCTTTAAAAATCCAACCTGGAGCACCTGTTTGCCTTTTCTTTTCATTTTTCTCCCATTGAAAAACCATCATTTCTGGATTCCCTGCCTGGAGAAATTTGCAACTGAAAGCCGAGCCTGGGGTAAAAAGGCACCCTTTCCTGAACGTTTCTTGAATTTTAATTTTGTAATTTTAATTGTTTTAATTTTCAAGCACCAACCCCTTCCAATCCAATGCAGGCTGGAGACTTACCTGCTCGTCCCGGATGAAGGGTGACCCGGAAGGGATTGTGCAAGAGTTATAATGAACTTGGGGTGCGAACAGGCCACTCCGTTCTCACGGGATTGGGGACTGCTGCAAAAAAAAAAAAAAAAAGCACCCCACTCTAGGACGCGCAAATACTCCTCCAGGTGTGTATGTGTGTCTCTGATTGATTACATAGACCAGGGGTAGGCAACCTTGGCTCTTTTATGACTGATGGACTTCAACTCCCAGAATTCCTCAGCCAGCATGGGGGAACTATGGCCCCTTCATGACTCGTGGACTTCAACTCCCAGAATTCCTCAGCCAGCATGGGGGAACTATGGCCCCTTCATGACTCGTGGACTTCAACTCCCAGAATTCCTCAGCCAGCATGGGGGAACTATGGCCCCTTCATGACTCGTGGACTTCAACTCCCAGAATTCCTCAGCCAGCATGGGGGAACTATGGCCCCTTCATGACTCGTGGACTTCAACTCCCAGAATTCCTCAGCTAGCATAGCTCAGCTTGGAAACCTCTCCCTTTCCCCTCAGCATGGCTGGTTGAGGAATTCTGGGAGTTGAAGTCCATGAGTCATGAAGGCGATAGTTCCCTCCTGCTGGCTCAGGAATTCTGGGAGTTGAACTCCCCAAATTATAAAGAGGTCATAGTTCCCCCATGCTGGCTCAGGAATTCTGGGAATTGAAGTCCACGAGTCATGAAGGGGCCATAGTTCCCCCATGCTGGCTCAGGAATTCTGGGAGTTGAAGTCCACGGGTCATAAAAGAGCCAAGGTTGCCTACTCCTGGCATAGACCTTGATCCTACTGGTTTGTCCCCTTTTTAAGAACACGGGGAAAATTATCTGTCCAAATGGAAATGTGCTAATTTATTTACGAAGAACTTTTAGTTCGCTTTTTTCTATTATTATTATTATTATTGTGTGATTCTGGGTTTTTATACAATAAAGACAAAAGTTAAATTTTGTACACATTCAAGCCTATTTCTTCGGCAGCCGTATAACATTTCAGGCAATTTCACGGTGTCCCTTCGCACTTCCACCCTCTTAACAATGGGGCAATTTTCATATCTTGCCCGACAGCCGGCTGGTTGCGAGAACATTTTGGCAACTTACTTGAGGCACCCAAATAAATGACACCTGTTGGCCTGAACTGTTTGTCCCAGAAACTCGAGAAGAGGCTGGCATTTTCCTCCTGCCATCTGACTGCCAGATCCTGACCCGAAGGATGACGACAAGAAAACTTTTTAATTTCCGGTGACGTCTGCACAACCCCAGTTGCGGAGGTCACACAGTTTCCCGGCCTCGGCTGCTGTGAACGGTAAATTGCAAAGCACAAAATGTTCCTGGCCAAACTTCCCTAAATACGCAAAGGGGTGGCTGGCTTCCCTTCTGCAGAAGCTGATCTGTGACGTTTCGCTTAAGCAGTGGGGCTGGACTGGATGACCTCAAAGATCCGTTCCCGTCAGACGATTCTAGCTCTCCAGAGCATCCATTGGCAAAAGATAGGTCCGAATGCCTGGCGCGTTGGTGAACTTGCAGCACACCCACCAATACAGGTTGTCCTCGAATTACAACTGTGGTTGAGTCCAAAATTTCTGTCGTTAAGCAAGGCAGTTGTTAAGTAGGCTTTGCCCCCTTTTACGACTTTTCATAGCGCAGTTGTGAATCACTGCAGCTGCTAAGCCATTAAAACGGTTATTGAGTGAATCAATCTGGCTTCCCCAGTGACTTTGGGGGGAAAGTGGATTTGCTTAACGACCGCATGATTTACTTAACAACTGTGGTGATCTGCTTAACCACAGGAAAAAGGTTGTAAATTCAGCATGACTCACTTAACAACCAAGTGGCACAGCAATGGAAATTATGGTCCCAACTTTAGTCATAAGTCAAGGACTCACCTGTACTGAATTCCCTCATTTTTCTAGACTGGCAGAGTCCCCAAAATAAATTTCCATCCCTTGCTAAACTAAGTTAAATATCTTCCTCAATTTAACACAAACTCAGTTAAGGATGTTGGTCCCTTTGCAGCCCTCCCTGGTGTGTTTGCACCGAACCTGGTTAAATTGTTCGTCTGAATGCAGCCACCCCACACCACAGAGGCGTGCAGCTTGGAAGGTTGCAGAAAGAATGTGGGTTAATCCTCGACTTACGACCGCCATTGAGCTCAAAAGGCACGTGGTCAAGGGAGAAGCTTGTTAAGTGAGTTTTGCCCCGTTTTACAACTTTTCACTGCCACATTAAGTGAATGACTGTACTCGTTAAGTCAGTAACACGGTTGTTAAGTGAATTTGGCTTCCCCATTGCTGGTGAGAAAGTCGCAAAAGGGGATCACGTGATCCCGGGACACGGCAGCCGTCGTAAATACAAGTCAGTTGCTGAGGCTTCTGAATTTTGATCACGTGATCAAGGGGATGCTGCAACGGTCGTAAGCGTGAAAAAGGGTCCTAAGTCACTTTTTCAGTGCCATTGTAACCTTGAATGGTCACTAACTGAACTGTTGTAAGTCGAGGACTGCCTGTGATCCTAAAACTCAACCCCTGGTCGCTGTTTCATAGCCTCGTGTCTAAGAAGACTCCCACCGCCCCTCTGGGGTGAAAAAAAACCCTGTGTACAAACAGAGATATTTCCATAGTGACAAATGCCACCCTTATTTTTGGCCACACACACCGGGCATCTGTGTGTGTGTATATTTGTGTGTGTGGGGGGGTGTCATTTCAGTCCTCGCACTGGCTGACCCGCCACCCGATGGGTGTTTTCATCCGTTGGCATCTTCTTGAAATGCCAGCCTGGCTGAGTTTATAAATGGGGGTGGACAACGATGACGAACGAGAGTCTCGACATATATTTGAGCCGGCTTGGATCGGCTGGACCGGCTGGATCGTTTGATTAATGAATGATTTTATTAGCCATTATCGAAAGAAATCGTTTTTGCAAGAAGATTCTTCGAGCTGTGAATGGGGCAGACCAGCCTGAGGATTTGGAGAGAAAAATTATCCCGGTCCAGGTAGAAATTCTGTTTTTGCTGCTTAGTTACAGGCAGTTCTCAGCTTACGATCAGTTGCTTAGTGACTATGATTTATTGATTGTTGTTTGTAACTTAGGTTTAATGATGGTAACTATGATTATGACCTATCACCTATTACTTGCTGCTTTAAACTGTGAGCTTAGGCACCAAATTCCTTGTGTCTCCGATCATTGGCCAATAAAGAATTCTGTTCTATTTCTATTATTTCTATTTCTATTCTATTCTATTCTTATAATTCTTATTTCTATTCTATTCTAATTCCTATTCCTATTCCTACCCTACCCTACCCTACCCTATTCTAATTCTATTCTATTCTACTCTACTCTACTCTATTCTATTCTATTCTATTCTATTCTATTCTATTCTATTCTATTCTATTCTATTCTATTCTATTCTGTATTTCCATTCTGTAATTCTATTCTATTCTATTCTATTCTATTCTATTCTATTCTGTATTTCCATTCTGTAATTCTATTCTATTCTATTCTATTCTATTCTATTCTATTCTATTCTATTCTATTCTATTCTGTATTTCCATTCTGTATTTCCATTCTGTAATTCTATTCTATTCTATTCTGTATTTCTATTCTCTTCTATTCTGTATTTCTATTCCATTCCATTATTCTATTCTATTCTATTCTATTCTATTCTATTCTGTATTTCCATTCTGTAATTTTATTCTATTCTATTCTTTTCCATTCTGTATTTCTATTCTCTTCTATTCTGTATTTCTATTCCATTCCATTATTCTATTCTATTCTATTCTATTCTTATTCTATATATGACCCCCAGCTTAAATCCATCTGACCCAGTGAGATATGAAGGAACACCTTTGAAAGAAAACTGCAGCAAAAAAAGGATGTTGGGCTTGTGCAATGCCACAAAACTCCCACCTTATATACTCTTTGTCAACAAGAGCTTCTGTCAAGGATGATACTTTGGCAGCTGCGTGCCTCTGCGTTTCAAGTTCTGCCGACACGGATAAACTACTTCGATTAAATTTCGGTCCAGCGTCAATTATAGCGATAGTAGTAATCCTTGCGGTTGTCGCGATCAACTTTATTATTATTTTTTTTCTCCAAGGTTCCTTCCTTCCCCCTCAAGGGCAGGGCTGTTTCTGACGCAGACATCCCAAATTTTAGACAACACCCAAAGAAGGATATCTGGCGTGGAGATTGTAGTTGCTGAGAAGGATGGTCGGTTTGAAGCCCACCGACATCCCACCGTCGGCGCCCATCAAATTCCTCAGCGCTGGCACAGCCGCCTGCGTTGCTGATCTCTGCACGTTCCCCTTGGACACGGCCAAAGTCCGGCTCCAGGTAGGTCACGCTCAGAAGGGCACCCGTCACTAAACGAGACGACGATGGCAAAGAATATAAATCTTTTCATTCTCCAGCCTTCAGTCAGAACGGAATGACACTTCTTGGCATGAGAAGCGAAACCTCTTCAAGCAAAGTTTTTAAGAAGTTTTTAAGAAGAGTCTGGACAGCCATTAGGGCAGTGGTTCTCAATTTTTTTAATGCCACGACCCCCAACTGGTCGTAAGTCGAGGACTACTCAACCGGTTGTAAGTCGAGGACTACTCAACTGGTGCAGCACCGTTTGCAGAATGGGACTTTTGGCGGGCTCAGCAGGGCAGAGAGAGCCTGGACAATTCCTATTGGCTTTTGAAAGCCAATAGAATTAGACTCTATTCAAGAGAGTCTATTCTATTGGCTTTCAAAAGCCAATAGAAGAAAAGGGAGTAGCACAGCTAAGAAAAAGGGCAAAAAAAATGGCGGACTGCGTTGTTTGGCGACCCCCGTGAAATGGTCGTTCGACCCCAAATGGGGTCCCGACCCACAGGTTGAGAACCACTGTTATAGGGTTTCCTGCCTGAGCAGGGGGGGTTGGACTAGATGACCTCCAAGATCCCTTTCAACTTTATTACTTCTTCTTCTTATTATTCTTATTATTATTATTATTACTACTACTACTACTATAAACAAAGAAAGTCCAGCGTGGAAGCATATCAAGGAAGGATGAGAGGGGACCTTGGAGGTCATCTAGTCCAACCCCTTGCCAGGGCAGGGATCCATTAGTCTGACCGCTGCTCAATGCCTCGGGTGATAGTCCAGAAGATTCTAATCATGTGTCGGGTGGCGCTGTGCGCTGTGCGGTACAGGAAGTCCATGACTTACGGCCACAACTCAGCCCAAAAATTTCTGACACTAATTGAGACACTTATTAAGCAGGTATTGCCCCGTTTTATGACCTTTCCTGCCACATTGTGGAACAAGCCATGGTTTAGAGCAGTGTGAGGAAAAGCCTGTTAGCAAAGTAGAAACATGGAAGGAATATGCGCTAATCGGATCAACTTTGAAGCCCTCCGTTCTCAGTACACTTTATCAAAACTGCTAGGGCCACATGGTTGATAAATTTCTTTTTATTAAGACAATAAATCTGCCTTGAGCATAGTAACAATGGAAGGCAGGGAAGTGACTTAAGGTTTGCTAATTATGAATATGCATGCTTATGTCATCTGTTAGATATGCATATGTCTCATTTTTCCTCCTTTCCTGAAATATATAAATATGAGTGCATCTTTTTGCCTGTAGGAGTCCTCATTATATTCTAGAGCGGGGGTCTTCAAACTTGGCCCCTTCATGACTCGGGGACTTCAACTCCCAGAATTCCTCAGCCAGTGTGGGGGAACTATGGCCCCTTCATGACTCGTGGACTTCAACTCCCAGAATTCCTGAGCCAACATGGGGGAAACTATGGCCCCTTCATGACTTGGGGACTTCAACTCCCAGAATTCCTCAGCCAGCATGAGGGAACTATGGCCCCTTCATGACTTGCGGACTTCAACTCCCAGAATTCCTGAGCCAGCATGGGGGAACTATGGCCCCTCATGACTCATGGACTTCAACTCCCAGAATTCCTGAGCCAGCATGGGGGAACTATGTCCCCTTCATGACTCGTGGACTTCAACTCCCAGAATTCCTGAGCCAGCATGGGGGAAACTGTGGAATTCTGGGAGTTGAAGTCCACAAGTCATAAAAGGGCCAAGTTTGAAGACCCCCATTCTAGAGAGAATTTATTTCGTGCACATTATGTGCACTGTGAACCATAAATACTGTAGTGAGCCTTGCTTATTGGGTTTTTTTTTTCTTGTTTCGTCCTGTGTTTGATGAGTGATGCTGGCTGGGGAATTCTGGGAGTTGAAGTCCCAGGTGTCTTAACCTTGCCAAGGTTGAGCAACTCCATTTTAGACCAAGTCCAGGATGATAACACCACCCAATCCCTCTTTCTCGTCCCAGATCCAGGGGGAATCGAGGACCTGCAAAGCGAGCAGACAAGTGAAATACAAAGGGGTGCTGGGCACCATCACCACCATGGTGAAGATGGAAGGGCCCAAGAGCCTCTACAACGGGCTGGTGGCCGGCCTTCAGCGCCAGATGAGTTTCGCCTCGGTCCGGATCGGACTCTACGACTCCGTGAAGCAGCTCTACACGCCCAAGGGCTCCGAGCGTAAGTCTGGAGTCTCGCATAAGACTCCTCCTCTTCCTCTTCCTCTTCCTCTCCTCCCCACTCCCTCCTAGCACTGATGATGTTACCTAGTCAGGTAAGGAAATGTCTGCAAGAAAACAACCAAACTCAGAGAGCACGAAGGACCCCACAGTCTTCCTCCTCCTCTTCCTCCTCCTCTTCTTCTTCTTCTTCTTCTTCTTCTTCTTCTTCTTCTTCTTCTTCTTCTTCTTCTCCTCCTCCTCCTCCTCTTCCTCCTCCTCTTCTAATTCTTCTCCTCCTCCTCCTCTTCTCCTCCTTCTCCTTTCTTCTTCTCCTCCTTTCTTCTTCTTCTCATCCTCCTCTTCTTCTTCTTCTTCTTCTCCTCCTCTTCTTCTTCTTCTCCTCCTCTTCTTCTTCTTCTTCTCCTCCTCCTCTTCTTCTTCTCCTCCTTCTTCTTCTCCTCCTCCTCTTCTTCTCCTCCTCCTCCTCCTCCTCCTTTTTCTTCTCCTCCTTTCTTCTTCTCCTCCTCCTCTCTTCTCCTCCTCCTCCTTCTCCTCCTCCTCCTCTTCTTCTTCTCCTCCTCCTCCTCTTCTTCTTCTTCTTCTTCTCCTCCTCCTCTCCTCCTCCTCCTCCTTCTCCTCCTCCTCCTCCTTCTTCTTCTCCTCCTTTCTTCTTCTCCTCCTCCTCTCTTCTCCTCCTCCTCCTTCTTCGCCTCCTCCTCCTCTCCTCCTCCTCCTCCTCCTCGTTGTTGTTGTTGTTATATGTTAGGGAACTCTGCTCTAGAGCAACAGAGGCTCCCCTGGGCTGATTCATCGTCCCTCTTTCTCCCTTTCTCCCTCCTCCTATCTCAGATTCCAGCATTTTCATCCGACTCCTTGCCGGCTGTACCACCGGCGCCATGGCGGTGACCTGCGCCCAACCGACAGATGTGGTGAAAGTCCGCTTCCAAGCCCACATCCAGCTGGTGGGGGCTCCCAAGAGGTACAACGGGACAGTGGACGCCTATCGGACAATCGCCCGGGAAGAAGGGGTCCGAGGCCTCTGGAAAGGTACCTGTCCACCTCTGTCCTTTTTTTTCCCCAAAAAGCGATGTTGGAATCCAAAAACCTTCATTCTCCATAACTGACATTTCCTTCCATCCCTGGCAGGGACCTTCCCCAACATCACTCGTAATGCCATTGTGAACTGTGGGGAGATGGTGACCTATGACCTCATCAAGGAGACCCTGCTGAAACATCACCTGATGACAGGTAAGGATAGGATACGATAGGAAAGGAAAGGATAGGGTAGACTAGACTAGACTTAGACTAGACTAGACTACTTAGACTAGACTAGACTAGACTAGATGACTTAGACTAGACTTAGACTAGACTAGACTAGACTTAGACTAGACTAGACTAGACTTAGACTAGACTATAGACTAGACTTAGACTAGACTTAGACTAGACGACTTAGACTAGACTAGACTTAGACTAGACTAGACTAGATGACTTAGACTAGACTTAGACTAGACTAGACTAGACTAGACTAGACTTAGACTAGACTATAGACTAGACTTAGACTAGACTTAGACTAGACGACTTAGACTAGACTAGATTTAGACTAGACTAGACTAGACTTAGACTAGACTAGACTAGACTTATAGACTATAGACTAGACCTAGACTAGACTTAGACTAGACTTAGACTAGACGACTTAGACTAGACTAGACTAGACTAGACTTAGACTAGACTAGACTAGACTAGACTTAGACTAGACTTAGACTAGACTAGACTTAGACTAGACTTAGACTAGACTAGACTAGACTTAGACTAGACTAGACTAGACTCGATGACTTAGACTAGACTAGACTTAGACTAGACTAGACTTAGACTAGACTTAGACTAGACTAGACTTAGACTAGACTAGACTACTTAGACTAGACTTAGACTAGACTAGACTGGACTAGATGACAGACTAGACTAGACTTAGACTAGATTAGACTAGACTTAGACTAGACTAGACTTAGACTAGATTAGACTATAGACTAGACTAGACTTAGACTAGACTTAGACTAGACTAGACTACTACTACTAGTAGCAGTAGTAGTAATAATAATAATAAGTTGGAAGACTTAGACTAGACTTAGACTAGACTAGACTAGACTAGATGACTTAGACTAGACTAGACTAGACTTAGACTAGACTAGACTAGACTTAGACTAATAATAATAATAATAAAGTTGGAAGGGACCTTGGAGGTCATCTAGTCCAACCCCCTGCTCAGGCAGGAAACCTACACCATTTCAGACAAATGGCTGTCCAGTCTCTTCTTAAAAACTTCCAGTGTTGGAGCATTCACCGTTTCTGGAGGCAGGTGGTTCCACTGGTTAATTGTCCTCACTGTCAGGAAGTTTCTCCTTAGTTCCAGGTTGCTTCTCTCCTTGATGAGTTTCCATCCGTTGCTTCTTGTCCTGCCTTCAGGCGCTTTGGAGAATAGCTTGACTGCCTCTTCTTTGGGGCAGCCCCTGAGATACTGGAAGACTGCTATTATGTCCCCCCTCGTCCTTCTCTTCATTAAACTAGACATACCCAATTCCAGCAACCATATGTTTTAGCCTCCAGTCCCTTAATCGTCTTTATTGCTCCATGTACTTCCAGAGGGCCGTTCTAGGCCTGCGAGGCCTCCTCCAGGCCTACCAGGCCTAAAACAGACTTCCAGAAGCGGTGTAGTATATTCAGCCGGTTCTCCAAACTCAACAAAAAATTAGTTCCCGGTTCTCCCGAACCGGTGCGAACCGGTCTGAATCCCACCACTGGTTTTCAACCATCTGAATGTAAATCACACGGGGAATGCTGCAATGGTCCTAAGTGTGGAAAAAAAACGGTCATAATTCCCCTTTTTTTCAGTGCCGTCGTAACTCGGAACGGTCACTAAGAGAACCGTGACGAGTCGAGGACTGCCTGGAGAATTCTTGGTGAAGGCAATGCCTCTGAGGCCCATCGTCCTGAGGGTCTTCTGCTCCCTTGTCTCCCCAGATAATTTCCCATGCCACTTTGTGGCGGCGTTTGGAGCCGGTTTCTGTGCAACGGTGGTGGCATCACCGGTGGACGTGGTCAAAACGCGGTACATGAACTCCGGCACCGGACACTACAAGAACGCCTTGAACTGCATGCTGACCATGGTGGTGAAGGAAGGACCCCGTGCTTTCTACAAAGGGTGGGTGACTGGCTCCCCTCACCACGCGGAGGAGGCCCTGCTCCTCCCCACCCGTCCCCCAGAATACCTCCTTGGGGGACAGATGGGGATGCAGCTAGTCCTCGAATTACGACAGTGCGTTTACTGACCTTTCGAAGTTATGACAGCACTGAAACGAACGACTGACAGAAATAGCATTCAGGAATTAGAATGGAATGGAATGGAATATAGAATAGAATAGAATAGAATAGAATAGAATAGAATAGAATAGAATAGAATGGAATGGAATGGAATGGAATGGAATGGAATGGAATGGAATGGAATAGAATAGAATAGAAATATAGAATAGAATGGAATGGAATGGAATGGAATGGAATAGAAGAGAAGAGAAGAGAAGAGAAGAGAAGAGAAGAGAAGAGAAGAGAAGAGAAGAGAAGAGAAATATAGAATAGAAGAGAAATATAGAATAGAATAGAATAGAAATATAGAATAGAATAGAAATATAGAATAGAATAGAATAAAAATATAGAATAGAATAGAATAGAATAGAATAGAATAGAATAGAAATATAGAATAGAATAGAAATATAGAATAGAAGAGAAGAGAAGAGAATAGAATAGAAATATAAAATAGAATAGAAATATAGAATAGAATAGAAATATAGAATAGAATAGAAATATAGAATAGAATAGAATAGAATAGAATAGAAATATAGAATAGAATAGAAATATAGAATAGAAATATAGAATAGAATAGAATAGAAATATAGAATAGAATAGAATAGAATAGAATAGAATAGAATAGAATAGAATAGAATAGAATAGAAATATAGAATAGAATGGAATAGAATGGAATAGAATGGAATAGAATAGAATAGAATGGAATGGACTGGAGTGGAGTGGAGTAGAGTAGAGTAGAGTAGAGAGTAGGAGCTTTGACCCCTCTCTCAAGCCAGCTGTCCTCTCCGTTCAAACTGTGAATAAAGAGCATCTACAGCTGGGGTCCATAAAAGTCCCTATAGCAAATCCCTGATCCCAAATCCACACCATTGCAGGTAAAGAAGGAGACGGCGCATCAAACACAACCTGGGGGCCACCATCTTGACTTTTTCAACCTTCTGGACACAGAGGCTTGTGCATTCTCCGCTCACGGGCACCAGCGATTAAATTCCTTTTCTTTATCTTTTTTTTTCTTCTCCAGCTTCATGCCTTCTTTCTTACGGCTGGGATCCTGGAACGTGGTGATGTTTGTGTCCTACGAGCAGCTGAAACGGTTGCTGGTTTTGGCTCAGCTTTCTTGGGAGACCCCCTTCTGATCCGATCCGATCCGGGCCAGGGTCTCCTCCAGCCAAAGAGAGAACCACAAGGGGGGGGGACTTTTAAATCCTGCAAACAGTATTTGCCGGGATGGCAAGCCTACCTATCAATTATATTAATTGCCGCCAACGCTGTGCCCATTGAGGCACGAGACTTAAACACGCTGCAAGAAGACTTTTTATCACGTTAACGAGGCGCAACTAGACATGGATCACACATGCTTGCTCAGCAAAAGCCAGCCAGATGTGGATCAGATAGCACGGGGTCTCCCTGAGAGGATCCCAAGAGGTAAGGATCCTAAAATGCTACAAGGCCACCGTATCCTAACTTGATCCGTATTTCTGACATATGTTAAGAGCTGTGGGTTGTTTTCAAAATCAGCCCCTGGAAGACAAGTGGAATTCTGGGAGTTGAAGTCCACCCAGCTTCCAGAAGCCAACTTTGGAAAACATTGTGTTAGACTGCAGTGGTCTTCAAACTTGGCCCTTTGATGACTGGTGGACTTCAACTCCCAGAATTCCTCAGCCAGCATGGGAGAACTATAGCCCCCTTCATGACTTGTGGACTTCAACTCCCAGAATTCCTCAGCCAGCATGGGGGAACTATGGCTCCCTTCATGACTCGTGGACTTCAACTCCCAGAATTCCTCAGCCAGCATGGGGGAACTATGGCCCCTTCATGACTTGGGGAGTTCAACTCCCAGAATTCCTCAGCCAGCATGGGGGAACTATGGACCCTTCATGACTCGCGGACTTCAACTCCCAGAATTCCTCAGCCAGCATGGGGGGGAACTATGGCCCCTTCATGACTCACGGACTTCAACTCCCAAAATTCCTGAGCCAGTATGGGGGAACTATGGCCCCTTCATGACTTGTGGACTTCAACTCCCAGAATTCCTCAGCCAGCATGGGGGGAACTATGGCCCTTTCATGACTTGTGGACTTCAACTCCCAGAATTCCTCAGCCAGTGTGCCTGGCTGAGGAATTCTGGGAGTTGAAGTCCACAAGAAGGGGGTCTTCAAACTTGGCCCTTTGATGACTGGTGGACTTCAACTCCCAGAATTCCTCAGACAGGCACGGATGGAAACTAACCAAAGAGAGAAGCAACCTGGAACTAAGGAGAAACTTCCTGATAGTGAGAACAATTAACCAGTGGAACCACCTGCCTCCAGAAGCGGTGAATGCTCCAACATTTATAATAATTATAATAATAATAATAATAATGATGATGATGATGATGATGATGATGGGAGGGACCTTGGAGGTCATCTAGTCCAACCCTCTGCTCAGGCAGGAAACCCTATATTATACTATAGGGTTTCCTGCCTGAGCAGGGGGTTGGACTAGATGACCTCCAAGGTCTCTTCCAACATCATCATCATCATCATCACCATCATTATTATGGAATAAGGGCTGCTTTAGGATTTCTATCCTTTTCTAGTGCTGCGAAGCTTGAAACATTTTATGTTTTCTTTTTATCAGAATGTCCCAAGTATTGATTGACTTTATTAGGTTGTTCTGTGGTCAAAACATTTTTTTAAAAAAATATGCAAAAATTTAGACCGCTTTGGCTAAACCATCTTCCTTTCTCCTTTTTTTTCTAGTGAAGGAAGCGGTGGAAAAAGAGAGACTGTTTTCTGAAATCCTGCTAGTCCGGGGCTTTTCAACCAGGGGTAGGGGTACCACCTGTGGTCCATTGGCACCTGGCAGGGGGTACGCAACCATCCTAGAAAAGGGGTAGTGAGGGAGGGGAATGAGCTGAACCGGTGGCAGCACCACACAAACCTGAGCGAGAGACGGCTGGAGCTGCAGGGCTGTCGGGGCTCAGCGGAAACGCCAGGATCAGCGCCAGGCTCCAGCTGGAGCTCGGAGCTGATCCTGGTGCTTCTGCTGAGCCCTGAAGAAGCACCAATCAGCTGGAAAGCAGCACTGATCCTGGTGCTTCTGCTGAACCCGGAAGAAGCACCGATCAGCTGGAATGTTGCAGCCTCTCCAGGGTCTTGTGATTTACATTCAGATGCTCGGCATCTGATTCATATTTATGACGGTCACTGTGTCCCAGGGTCGTGTGAAGTGACCAAAACCTGCTGCAACCACCCAGCAGACGGGGGGGGGGGGAATAAAATCCAAACCCCCCACCCCATCTCCGCTGCCAATCCTCAACAGAAATGCTCACAACAATGGAAACCTCGGAAGGAGGAAGAGCGCCACCGGGCGGGCAGGCAGGTGTCTTGCTCGGCTGTGGCTGGGGGGGGGGACTTTTTTCAGTGCCGTTGTAACTTCGAACAGTCACTAAGTGAATGGTTGTAAGTCGAGGACTACCTGTACTTTATCACTTTTTTTCCTTTTTTTGGTCAACATGTTTTTGACACCTTGCTAGGCGACTGGGGGTACTCGGATGTTGCCCTGTCCTAAAAGTGGTACAATGGGTGAAAAGGTTGAAAAGCCCTGTTCTAGTGGACTGCTATCAAAATAAATTATAACAAATTACAAGTGTTTCCTCCCACAACAGACTTTCAGGGAATTAAAATCAAAACCCTTTGCCTGGGTCTCCAGAACTGTACATTTTCCCTTTTCTCTCAATAAACTTTTTTTAAAAAATTGCAAATACATCTGAGATTTATATCAGTATTGCTTATCACAATGGCTTACTCACAATTATTTTTTTTGACCGAAGTCGGTATTCATATAAAAATGGGGTGGATTAACTGACCTGAAATGAACAAAAAAAAATGGCATAAATTATAATTATCTAATATAAAACCCAGCAACACGCTGCAATCTATCTAACAAGCACACAATATCCAGTCATGTGAATATGTGTGTGGTTGTGTGTGTGTGTGTGTGTGTGTGTGTGTGTGTGTGTCTAGCCCTCAGAGCCAGGTTATAAGTAGCTTTTGGGGTGTTCATCGTAACTTTGAACAGTCGCTAAGCAGCTAGTCCTTAAGTGAGGATTACTCGTCCTTTTACATATTCACATATTCGTTTTTTTCTTAGGATAATTTTCACTGAATTGTATAGAGAGATTTCTAGCCTGATTCTTTTTCACTTCCAACAACTGAGTTATTCTTAGTTAAAAAGAGACTAAAATAGTTTTTTTTTTTCAAATCTGGCAACTTTACAATGTGTGAACTTCAATTCCCAGAATTCCCCCAGCCAGCACAGGGAACTCTGGGAGTTGAAATCGACGCATCTTAAAAGTCACCAAGTTTGAAAGCAGTAGAATTTTTACAAGTTTGTGATGAAAAAAAAAAAGGAAGATTTTGACACAGGTTTGATGATTAATAAAGGAAAACAAAGATTTTGACCAAATACGACCATGCAGGGTCCAAACAATCTGATGAATAAATGTGGTTTTAAAACTGAGAGAAAACGTTAAACATTTTGAGTTAAACATTTTAACAAATGTGAATTGTTATGTTGTGTCAAAATAATTGTGTTATGGTATGGGATGAAATTAAAAAAAAAGATGGGGGAAAAATGCAATCGTCACGGTAGGGAAGAATTTCTGTGATTAAGATGAATGTTTAAAACCCAAAACGCTATTTTTATTTCGGACAAAATCGATGAGGGATGATGTACCTTTTTAAGCAATGTCAAAAAGATATTTCTAAATTTGTCTGGCCAGGCAAGAAATGGAGAATTAAATACAAACTGCAGCTAACAGGATGCTAAAGGGAGGAGTATTAGGACTCCTAGTTGTAAAACTGTATTTTGCAGCTTGTGGTTTAGCATGGATGAAAGAGGGGGGCGACTTTAAGAAATAAATAATTGTTGGAATTGGAAGGACGTGATTTAAAATTGGATTGGCCCGACTCTTTGTGGGTGCAGTCCTCGCCTTACATCCAAAATGCAGCCCAAAATTTCTGTTGTAAAGCAAGACATTCGTTAAGTGAGCCTTGCCCCCCATTTTATGACCTTTTTTGTTAAGTAAATCACCGCAGTTGTTAGCAAACACATCATGACACCACTGCACACCTTTGTGTGATGTATTATGGACCCCAGTTGTGACAATTCGGCCTCACTGTCTCTGTTAGGAAGGGTTCAGCTGGGCCTCCCACACGCTGCTGCTACCTGGTTCGTAAACCACCATTCATGGCTTAGCCCTGGGTGCATCTGAGACCCCAAACAGCTGCCCTTTAGAATCCAGGGCCCTCTCCCCCTTCTGATCACACACAGACACACACACACACACACCCAAGCAGGGTTGCAACTCAGACACACACACACACACACACACCCAAGCAGGGCTGCAACTCAGACACACACACTCACACACACACACACACCCAAGCAGGGCTGCAACTCAGACACACACACACACACACACACCCAAGGAGGGCTGCAACTCACACACACACAAACACACACACACCCAAGGAGGGCTGCAACTCACACACACACAAACACACACACACCCAAGCAGGGCTGCAACTCAGACACACATACACACACACACACACCCAAGCAGGGTTGCAACTCAGACACACACACACACATACACACACACAAGGAGGGCTGCAACTCACATACACACACACACACACACACCCAAGGAGGGCTGCAACTCACACACACACAAACACACACACACCCCCAAGCAGGGCTGCAACTCAGACACACATACACACACACACACACACACACACACACCCAAGGAGGGCTGCAACTCAGACAGACACACACACACACAAGCAGGGCTGCAACTGACACACATACACACACACAAGGAGGACTGCAACTCAGACACACACACACACACACACACACACACACCCCTAAGCAGGGCTGCAACTCAGACATCCACAGCCCGGGGTGGGGGTGGGGATTAGTGGCATTGTAGTCCCCCAACCCTGCGGAAAGGGGAGGGCAGAGCAAAGGTGGGCGTGCCCACATCTGGATGGGTTGCTGCGTGCCCTGTTTGTTGCTAGGATACCGGGGGAGGGGGAGAGGAGGGGGGCTTTACAGCCGCGTTCACACAACGCGGGTCGGGCCCTAGCCTTGCAAACCCGCATCCCCGCATCCCCCCCCCACCCAGCTGGGACGGTTCCTGCAGACATTTCTTTCGGATTCCTTGGTTTTCTTCCCATCTCGATCCCAGTACTCCGTCCCCGAGGGATGAATCCACACGACCCCGGGGGTCGGGGGGTGGGAGGAATCTAGGGGAAAAAAAAAAGAGGCTAACCCGGGTTCGGCGGGTCGTGGGAACGCAGCCCAGCCTGGCAAAGGGCTGCAGGGCTCCGGGGGGGGGGGGAAGCGGCTGGGGTGGGTGGGGCGGCGGGCCGGGGGGCGAGGCACCGGCCGGCCGCTATAAAGGCTGCCTCCGCAGGGCTCTGCCTCGCTCGTCCGTCCTCTCCGCCTGCCCGGTTCGCTTGCTCGCTTCTCCGGACGCTGCCGCCGCTGCTTCGCTTCGCTCCGCTCGGTGCTTCGCTTTCCCCCGATCGCAGGTGAGCCTCTGGTTGGGGAGGGGGCTTTTCCCGCTCTCCCCCCTTTGCAAAAGCGTCCCCTGCGCCTTTTTCCCCGGGGAGGGTCCCTAACCCCCCCTCCCTCCGCTTCTCCGCCCCTCCCTTTTAGAATTGAAGAGAAGAGAGCTGGAAGGGGACCTTGGAGGTCTTCTAGTCCAGCCCCCTGCTCAAGCAGGAGAAGCCAGACCAGGGGTCCCCAACCCCCTCCCTCCGCTTCTCCGCCCCTCCCGGGGTCCCCTCTTCCTTCCCCTCCCTTTTAGAATTGAAGAGAGTTGGAAGGGGACCTTAGAGGTCTTCTAGTCCAGCCCCCTGCTCAGACAGGTGATTGTGTAGTCTTGAAAGCCTTGTTCACACCACCGGCCCGCTGCCGGGCATCTGGGGCTGGGGGGGTCTCCTCTTTGGCTCAGCTGGCCAAGTGCAATGCCCGTCCCCCCACACCCCAGGCTGGAAGAGGTCGTCTTTGGGCTCCCGCATTTGTCATTCCCGCTGGGTCTGAGTTCAGACAACCTGTTATAACCAGGTTAGATGCATGCAGGAAAGAGGCTTTTAGCCAGGATCATTCTAAAGTTTGGTTTGGATTCTTTCCCTGCCTTAATAGGTTGGGCGAGGACAGCCTCTGTTTTGTCAGTTTGGGCAAGCCACAAAAATGGGCTAGTTTTGTAAGCAGGCTAAAGGTGTTGTGTGAATGCAGGGCACAATTGCTTGCTTGTTCCCACGCTCCCTGGAGCATTTGAGTCCTTCCTTGCGCTCTCTTTTTGGGGGGGGGTCCTCCTTATCCCACTAATATGTTTTGTGAACTCGGCCGGTTGATCAGTTTTGGGGTGATGGGTGAGCTCACAGATACCTGGTTTGGTCAATAAACCATCTTTAAAATAAATTGGGGCTTGGCCAGTTGATCACCAGCAGCTGCAAGGTAAGAGCTGCTGATACTTTTGAAGAATCAGAATAAAATTCCAAATGCAAGTTTTTGCCAAGTTGCTCTTTGGTTTAAAAGCATAATGTGTGTGTGTGTTTAAGCAGTTTTAAAGTAAACCAGATGGTTAATTGCATTGCACTACAAACGGGATTGAGGGTTAGTGTTATTTATGGTGGATTTGATGCTGCATCAGGACACATCAGCAGTTGTGGATTAGCAGGGCCTATTCAGTTTCTAAATTAGCAATATATATATATATAATCCACAGATAATGGGATTTTAGAAGCAGGAACCACAATTTCATCAAATGTGGATGCAGTTTGTGGTTTACCTGAATAGTAATAAATTATAATTTGGTGTATTCTTTATGTAGGGTAAATATTCACATGTCTTTTTTATTGATATTGCAGTATATCTTGGTTTTTTTAATCATTTCTTTATTTGTATCTTGGACTTATATTAATGTTGTTAACCTGATATTACTTGGAAATTAAGTAAAACATTCTGGGGAAAAAAAATTGAACAGGCTTTTTGTAACCAAGGTGAATCGCGTTTTCTTCCATTTTTTGCAAATTGGCTTCTGTGTTTAAAGTGCTGTGATTTCCTGCAGCTGATCAACAAATTGCTTTCTCCCCACACTTTTGGCATGCACAAACATAAATTGATGCAAATAGAAAAAGTGGAATTTAGAAGAGGGAAGTTGAAGTGGTCAAAAGCCTGCCTTGGGTGCTCTTTTGTGGAGCCGAATATGTTTTATTTTAATGCAATCTTGTAATTTGCTTGTGGCAGGAGGTGATGGGACCTGGTGGGGCGGGGCTTGGCGTGAGTCCTTGGATGGGACACCACCAGGAAAGGCCAGTTCAAAGGCCAATAGAATAAAAACAAATAATTTGAAAATACATTGCAGGGGAATGCAAGTGGAGGTAGTCCTCAATTTACAACAGTTCCTTTAGTGACTGTTCCAAGTTACAAAGTTGTTTGTCTGAAATGGTATAGGGTCTCCTGCTTGAGCAGGGGGCTGGACTAGATGACCTCCAAGGTCCCTTCCAACTCTGTTATCCTTCCTTCCTTCCTTCCTTCCTTTCTCTCTCCCTTCCTTCTTTCCTTCCTTCTCCATCAATGGAGGCTTTTAAGAAGAGACGGGACAGCCACTTGTCTGAAAAGTTACAGGGTCTCCTGCTTGAGCAGGCAGTTGGACTAGATGACCTCCAAGGTCCCTTCCAACTGTTATTCTGCTGTTCTTCCTTCCTTCCTTCCTTCCTTCCTCCCTCCCTCCCTCCCTTCCTTTCCTCCCTCCCTCCCTCCCTCCTTCCTTCCTTCCTCCCTTCCTTTCCTCCCTCCCTCCTTCCTTCCTTCCTTCCTTCCTTCCTTCCTTCTCCATCACTGGAGGCTTTTAAAAAGAGACTGGACAGCCACCTGTCTGAAATGGTCCAGGGTCTCCTGCTTGAGCAGGGGGTTGACCTAGATGACCTCCAAGGTCCCCTCCAGCTCCACTCTGATTGACACACACTCCACATTCGAAGTGCTGATGGTCCACCCCCCAATCACCCCACCACCACCCCCCAGTCTCTTGCTTGCAGTTCGGGAACTGAGCTGAATTTACAGCCGTTTGCAGCATCCATCGTTTTGCGATAGTTTTGCCCACCCAAAAAAAGTCTATTTGCTTCCGGTTTTCAGTAAAACCGACTCATGGCGAACCCTGAGTTTGCTTAACGACCGGCACAAACCATCATAAAATCGGATCCGTCGTATGACTGACCTGCTGGACAACTGTAGTGCGTTTACCACCACGACGGGAAGGCTCCATTTCGGTTGTAACTTGAGGACCACCTGTAAATAGCTAAAATTTGGATGGACTTGGCTGCGCTTGATTAAGTTAATATTTGAATGCACGGGGATCAGGAATCTTAGATTTACAGGCTAACCTGGGAACCCAAAAACAAATGGCCAGAAAAACGTCCTACACTTAGCCCTCAACTTACGACCAGAACTGAGTCCAAAATTTCTGTTGCTAAGCAAGACAGTTCGGTGAGCTTTGCCCCATTTTGGGATAATAAATATGAGTCAGTTACCAGGCGTCCAAATGTTGATCACGTGGGATGCTGAAATGGTCGTAAGTGTGAAAAATGGAGAGAAGTCCCTTTGAACGGTCACTAAAACCGTTGTAAGTCGAGAACTACCTGTAAACTCCAGCTGTTTTTCTGACTTGCTGCAAACTGCAAAAAATTAGGGGAAGTGTAATTTCCCAGCCATAAAATCAGGAATGGTGGATCGAAGGAAGAATTTTTTGCTTCGTATCCACCTGCCAGCCCCCTTTTCTAGTTTACCTAAATGACTTTTTTCTGATTTTGGGGTGTTGCTTGGAAGATACCCCAGATGTGGTACGATCTGGGCCGTGGCTGGTTTCACTAAAAAGGAATTTATTTATTTTTTGATTTTCGGTCTTCGTCCAATCTGGTGCCAGCCTGAGCTGGTTGTGTCTCTGGGAATTGCTGAGTGTCAGGATGTGTAGCAAAAATGGTTGGTCCGAAGCCAGATCAACAACGGAGCCTTTGCTGAGATCTCCCAAAGAGAAATTGTTGAATCTAAGTTTATTTTTTTCATGCTTCAGCAACTTTAAGACCATGCTGGCTGGGGAATTCTGGGAGTTAAGTCCACCCATCTTTAGGTTGTCCTTGTTCAGAACCACTGACCTGGAAAGTCACAATAATTGATCATCTGTCATAACAAATAATATTCAGCACCCATCCAGGTATTTTAATTTATCCTTTTTATCTCTGCAGGATAAATATTATGATTATTCGGGGTCATCTTTCTGCCCGTCTTTCTATGGCACGTCAAGCGAGTTCGGCTGGATTTGTGTTAAACCAATTTGACAAATGGGAATCCTTTAGAGAAGCTTGATCAATCCGATCGATCGATCGATCCTGATATACTTGAATAAGGTAATTCTGGGGTTTTTTTGAGTCTTGAAAAGGTAGCTCCAATGTAGCTTGGTACAAGGCACTCTTGACTTACGACTAGATGCCCAAAATCTCCATTGCTAAGCCAGGAAGTTGTGAAGTGAGTTTTGTCTCATTTTATGACCGTTCTTATCACCGTCATTAAGCGAATCACCAGTTCTTAAGTGAATTTTATAGTGGTTAAGTAAATCTTGGTGGCCCATTGAGTTGGCTGGTCAGAAGGTCGTAACAATGGATCACATGACCCCTGGCATACTGCAACTGTCATGAGTACATGTCAGTTGCCAAGCATTGAAATTTGGATCACGGGACCACGGGGATACTGCAAACGGTGTAAGTGTGAATAATAATAATAATAATAATAATAATAATAATAATAATAATAATAAAGTTGGAAGGGACCTTGGAGGTCATCTAGTCCAACCCCCTGCTCAGGCAGGAAATCCTATACCATTTCGGACAAATGGCTGTCCAGTCTCTTCTTAAAAACTTCCAGTGTTGGAACACTCACTGCTTCTGGAGGCAAGTAGTTCCACTAGTTAATTGTTCCAACTCTCAGGAAGTTTCTCCTTAGTTCCAGGTTGCATCTCTCCTTGGTTAGTTTCCATTCGTTGCTTCTTGTCCTGCCTTCAGGTGCTTTGGAGAACAGCTTGACTCCCTCTACTTTGGGGCAGCCCCTGAGATATTGGAAGACTGCTATCCTGTCCCCTCGTCCTTCTCTTCATTAAACTAGACATACCAATTCCAGCAACCGTTCTTTGTACTGTACGTTTTAGCCTCCAGTCCCCTAATATTCCATTCTATTCTATTCTATTCTATTCTATTCTATTCTATTCTATTCTATTCTATTCTATTCTATTCTATTCTATTCTATATTCCATTCCATTCCATTCCATATTGAAAGACTGCTATCATGTCCCCCTTCGTCCTTCTCTTCGTTAAACTAGACATACCCAATTCCAGCAACCGTTCTTTATATGTTTCAGTCTCCAGTCCCCTAATCATCTTTGTTGCTCTTCTCTGCACTCTTTCTAGAGTCTCAACATCTTTTTAACATCGTGATGACCAAAACTGGGTGCCGTATTCCAAATGTGGCCTTACCAAGGCCTTGTAAAGTGGTATTAACCCTTCACCTGATCTTGATTCTATCCTAAAAGGATAATTTTTTCAATGCCATTGTAATTTCGATCGGACACTAAACAAATGGGTCGTAAGTCTTTCTGCATTTAGCCGAGTCTGTGCTGCAGTGTCACGCAGGCATGGGGAAAAAAAATAATATTTGGAATCATGCTAAATTTTATAAGAATCTCCACTTTTAAAAGGTGCCAAGCTTTTGAAAAAAGTTGGTTAAAGTGGTTTGGGATTTTTCACAAGGATATGGATAACTTGTGGAATAGAAAGACACTTCCCATCCTATGTTTGGAAAAAGTGGAAAGGGAATATTAATATATTAAAAAGTAGACAGGAACCGTTTCTATAACGACAACATTAATCTGATCCTCTAAACCAAAATCAAAGATCCCAGGCGTGCTTTTTTTTTTTTTTCAGAAGGTAACTGGACTTTCTTGTTTTTCTTTGAAGACGTTTCGCTTCTCATCCCGGAAGCTTCTTCCGCTCAAATCGAAGATTCATTTTTTTTTTCTTGTTTCAAGCATGAAGCTCAGAAGTGGTTTCCGAGTGGAAACAAAACTGATTTCTTCTCTTTTATTAAAACAGTCAGCTTTGCCCTCGTTGTCAATTCCGTCACCTTTACCATCCTTTCTGAGAAAATCAGAAATAAATAGGGTTTTAGGTCAAGCGGGGGGGGGCACCCAGAGTTTTGCAAATTTACTCAGTTCGTAAAAGGCCTTGCCTCGGTCACTTCCTCAAAAAAACGAGACTCAGATGTTTGTTGACTCATTTGGGCAGCGAAGAAATAACCCCCTCCAAACATTTTTTTTTTTTTTTTGGTACATCATCTGTAATAAAGGTTGACAGGCGGTAGCTTTCACCAGCCCCCTCGGCCCTAGGTGGATGCTAGATTTACATCCCCCTTCATCCCCAGCTAGAAAAACGTTGGTGACATTAAAGAGAAAAGAGAAAAAAAGACTCAGTGTACTTTAGAACGTGGGACATTTTTTACCAGTGTCTAGAAAAACGAGTTAGAAAGGAACATGATATGTACTATGTAACATTGAATATATACTGGTAAGAAGACTATTGAGCGATTAACTAACATATTGATTATGATATAATATAGAAATTAACTCTTACTTATTGTTTTTGAAATACATGAACCCAGACAATATGCTGTTTGCTAAATATTAAGAATGTTATCTTAAAAAACAAAACAGCCCTAATGCTAACCCTAACCCAGGGGTAGGTAACCTTCGCTCTTTTATGACTCGTAGACTTCAACTCCCAGAATTCCTGAGCCAGCTTGGGGGAACTATGGCCCCTTCATGACTCGGGGACTTCAACTCCCAGACTTCCTGAGCCAGCATGGCTCAGCTTGGGAACCTCTCCCTTTCCCTTCAGTGTGGCTGACTCGGGAATTCTGGGAGTTGAAGTCCACGAGTCATGAAGGGGCCACAGTTCCCCCATGCTGGCTGAGGAATTCTGGGAGTTGAAGTCCACCAGTCATGAAGGGGCCATAGTTCCCCCATGCTGGCTGAGGAATTCTGGGAGTTGAAGTCCACAAGTCATGAAGAGGCCAGAGTTCCCCCATGCTGGCTCAGGAATTCTGGGAGTTGAAGTCCCGAAGTCATGAGGAGGCCATAATTCCCCCATACTGCCTCAGGAATTCTGGGAGTTGAAGTCCACAAGTGATGAAGGGGCCATAGTTCCCCCATGCTGCCTCAGGAATTCTGGGAGTTGAAGTCCACAAGTCATAAAAGAGCCAAGGTTGCCTACCCCTGTCCTAACCTAACCTTAACTCTAACCCTACAAAAATTAATAAAATATATACAAAAAAAAAGAGTCACACTCAATTTTGGTCGTGTGACCGTAAGTGTGAAAAAGGGTCATAAGTCCCTTTTTTTTCAGTGCCGTTGTAATTTTGAATGGTTAGTAAATGAACTTGCAACTCTGTCCCAATCCATTAACTTCCCAAAAGGTACAGTAGTAAATTTTAGGATTCATCTGCGTTGATCAGATTGCGGACAATGAATATTCTTCTTTTTCTCCTCCTCCATATAGGCGGAGCTCCTTCCTCTGGCCTTTTGCTCCCAGGCTTCTCAGCTGCTTTTCCTGGCTGCTTTTGAACCCTTCACCCCTCCTCTCTGCCTAAAACCCTCCTGAATTCATCGCCATGGTTGGATTTAAGCCCTCCGATGTCCCTCCGACGGCGACCGTTAAGTTTTTGGGGGCCGGGACGGCGGCCTGCATCGCCGACTTGATCACCTTCCCGCTGGATACGGCAAAGGTCCGGTTACAGGTGAGCGCCTGGCGAAGTTTTGCACTGTTGATTCTCCAAAGGTGGAGGCGATACCAGCAACTCCCCGTTTTGCTAGGTAAAAAGTTAAAGGAATCCCTACGGATTTTACTCCGCTAGTCGTTGCCGACTCTAAGAGGCTGTGCTCATCTCCGAATCAAGGCCGTTGAGCCACCAGTGTTCAAAGACGTTTCCATGGTCACATGGCTAGCATGACGTCACAGAACGCTGTCACCTTCCCGCCGAAGTGGTACCTATTTATCTGTTCGCATTTGCGTGCTTTCGAATTGCTGGGTTGGCAGGAGCTGATGCAAGGACGGGAGCTCACCCCATCACGTGGCACTCAGGTCTCAAATTTTCCAGTTAGCAAGCCCAGTATCTTAACCATTGAGCTGCTGGGCTGCCTAGTTTTGCTACAGCCCAGGATTAACATTCAACCTCCGGGTTCACCTGGAGTAGGCCTTCTCCAACCTGGTCCTTTAGGAAGGGAGATGCTTGACCCAAACATCTGCAGGAGGCATCAGATTGCAGAAGGCTGAAGCTGGCCGAGCAATTCTGGGATCAGGTAACGACAGCTGCAACGAACCATAGTTTCTTGTGAATCGTTAAAGTTGGCCACTTTATTCTTTGCCATAGATACAAGTAGTCCTCGGCTTATGACCGCAATTGAAGCCAAAATTTCTGTTGCTAAGTGAGATGCCTGTAAATGAGCTGCCCCATTTTACGACCTTTCTTGCCACCGTTGTTAAGCGAATCACCACAGTTGTTAAATGATTCATATTGTTGCTAAGTGAATCCGGCTTCCCCCGTTGACTTGGCTTGTCAGAAGATTGCAAAAGGGGATCCCAGGACCCCCCAGAGACACTGCGACCATCATAAATAGGAACCAGTGGCCACACGTCTGAATTTTGATCCCGTGACCACGGAGATGCTGCCATGGTCGTAAGCATGAAAACCGGTCATAAGGCACTTTTTCCGGTGCTAACTTTGAACAGTCGGACTGCTGTAAGTTGAGGACTACCTGTAGCAGTGGTTCTCAACCTTTTTAATGCCGCGACCCCCAACCGGTCGTAAGTCGAGAACTACTCAACCGGTCGTAAGTCAAGGACTACTCAACTGGTGCAGCACCGTTTGCAGACTGGGACTTTTGGCGGGCTCAGCAGGGCAGAGACAGCCTGGACAATTCCTATTGGCTTTTGAAAGTCAATAGAATTAGACTCTATTCAAGAGAGTCTCTTCTATTGGCTTTCGAAAGCCAATAGAAGAAAAGGGAGTAGCACAGCTAAGGAAAAGGGGGAAAAAATGGCGGACTGCGTTGTTTGGCGACCCCCGTGAAATGGTCGTTCGACCCCAAATGGGGTCCCGACCCACAGGTTGAGAACCACTGACCTGTAATTTCTTATGAGTACCGAAAGTCGGTAACTTTATTGCTTGCTGTACATATTACAAGAATCCACCTGGGAATCCCCTGGGAACGACCAATTAAGGCTTCGTGGATCTTGCGGCAGCTCAAGCTGATGACGCTTGTGGCTGCGCAAGGATTCCAAACTAGGTCCTCACTTGACTTCTCCTATCCGGTAAGGACGGGGTGCTGGTGGGACCCACCTGTCTGCAATTGATCCAGGTTGAGAAATCTAGCTCAAAATCTCAATCATGGTTTGATCTCAATCACGACCGCTATGGATTGTAAGACCTATTGTCCTTCAGAAGTTGTGGATGCTCCATCGCTGGAGGTTTTCAAGAAGAGATTGGAGAACTATTAGTCTACAGAGGAGTAGGATCTCCTGCTCAAGCAGGGGGCTGGACTAGAAGACCTCCCAGATCCCTCTTCAGCTCTGTGATTTTTACGCTCTATCCTTCCCCCCCATTTCTTTCTGTTCAGATCCAAGGAGAGAAGGCCAACGTCACCCCCAAAATGGCGCAGTACAAGGGGGTCTTTGGCACCATGGCCACGATGGTGAGGAACGAGGGGCCCAAGAGCCTCTACAACGGGCTAGTGGCCGGCCTTCAGCGCCAAATGAGCTTTGCCTCGGTCCGGATCGGACTCTACGACTCCGTGAAACACTTCTACACCAAGGGCTCCGAGCGTAAGTAGGCATCGGGCACCAGGTGGGATGCCAAGTGTGCTTCAGGTTCTCCTCGCCACAATTGAGCCCCAAAATTATGTCGCTAAGCAGGACAGTCGTTAAGTGAGCCTTGCCCCGTTTTACGACCTTTCTGACCACAGTTGAGTCACTGCAGTTGTTAGAATTCTTTATTCGCCAAGAGTTGATCGAACACACAAGGAATTTGTCTCCGGTGCTGAAGCTCACACTGTACGTAAAAGCTCGCACTGTACGTAAAAGCAAGAAGGACTAAACCGTGATTGTAAGTGAATCTGGCTTCCCCATGGAACTTGGCTTGTTGGAAGGTCGCAAAAGGAGATCGCGTGACGAACCCCCCCCAGGGCACCGTCATTAATGCGAGTCAAGTGCCCAAAGTCTGAAAATGATGGATATCAAAGGTTAAATTGGAATATTGGTGAGAAATTAAAAATTACGTAAACATTAATAACAGGATATGGATTGCTTATGAAGACTGCGTGTAATTAAGACATGTATCAGCTAAAAAATTATTGATAAATGTAATAACGATGTTTGAGTTGATATAATTAGAAATGGACTAGCTTGAATACAAGACAGTATATGTAGCAGGGGTTCTCAACCTTAGCAACTTTAAGACTCGTGGACTTCGGAACTCCCAGAATTCCTGAGCTGGCTGAGGAATTCTGGGAGTTGAAGTCCACAAGTCTTAAAGTTGCCAAGGTTGAGAACCCCTGTAAGTTAAGGGGAAAAAGAGAAGAAATATCTGGTGTTGTAACCTGAGATTTGCACTAACGGTTTTGTTATCGAACTATTGATTAACCCAGTCACCACGTTGCTTTTTAAATACTCAGATGTACAATTGGAAAATTAATAAAATATTATATATATAAAAATAAATAAATACGAGACAAGGGCCAAGCCTCTGAATTTTGATCATGTGACCCTGGGGAACACTGCAGCAGTCCTAAATGTGAAAAAATGGTCCTAAGTCCCTTTTTTCCCGTGCCGTTGTCACTTCGGATGGCTACTCAATAAACTGTTGTCAGTTTTTTTTAAAATATGATTTTATTGTATTAATTTTATCGAAGCATAAAAACGCAAGGGGAAAAAAAGCGTAGAAAACTAAAAGAAGAGGGAGGGGGAAGGGGGGGATAATGTAAAGGTGGAAAAGACACTGGCTTCCGACGCTCTTTAGCGCAGTAAAAGGTTAACAACATTACAACCACAACATTTTGGCTTTTACGCAATCGATATACAAGCCGTTTCTGAAACAATAAGCCTATCTGGTTCACCAAAAGAGAATCCAAGTTTCATTTTTTTATTCCCCTGGACTTTGGCAGATGCTAGCGTGGGCAGCCGGCTACTTGCCGGTGGCACCACGGGAGCCATGGCGGTGGTGGTGGCCCAGCCCACGGACGTGGTCAAGGTGCGATTCCAGGCCCAGATCCGGACAGATGCTGGACGGCGGTACCAGGGCACGTTGCACGCCTACAAGACCATCGCCAAGGAAGAGGGGGTCCGGGGCCTGTGGAAAGGTGAGTAAGGGGTGCAAAGACTGGGACGTCCCCCAACCTTGTACCAGGGAACCCATCCGGTCCTGTGTAAGCCATCAGGATTGGGGGGGGGGGCAAACCTTGGACTGCCAGTCTCCTATCTTCCTGACAGTGAGGACAATTAACCAGTGGAACAGCTTGCCACCAGAAATTGTGGGCGCTCCATCACTGGAGGTTTTTAAGAAGTCACTTGTCTGAGATGGTGTAGGTCAGGGGTAGGCAACCTTGGCTCTTTTATGACTGGTGGACTTCAACTCCCAGAATTCCTCAGCCTGCGTGGCTCAGCTTGGAAACCTCTCCCTTTCCCCTCAGCGTGGCTGGCTCAGGAATTCTGTCAGTTGAAGTCCACGAGTCATAAAAGAACCAAGGTTGCCTCCCCTGGTATAGGTTCTCCTGCTTGAGCAGCGGGCTGGACTAGAAGACCTCCAAGGTCCCTTCCAGATTCTATTCTATTCTATTCTATTCTATTCTATTCTACTCTACTCTACTCTATTCTCTAATTCTATTATATTTCTTCTATTCTAATTCTTAATTCTATTCTATTCCATATTCCATATTCCATATTCTATATTCTATTCTGTTCTCTAATTCTATTCTATCTATCCTAATTTTTAATTTTTAATTCTTAATTCTATTCTATTCTGTTCTAATTCTAATTCTATTCTATTCTATTCTATTCTATTCTATTCTATTCTATTCTATTCTATTCTATTCTATTCTATTCTATTCTATCCTGCAAGATTTGATGCGGGCCACCACAGTTGGGATCCCCTCACTGCTGGTGTCCTTCAGAGTGGCACCCCCTCCCGTGCCAACATCTTTCTGAACCCCCCCCCTGTCATGGTTCCGAAAAGAAGCAGCTTTTCAAAGAACTTTGAGGCTTATTTACCTTAAAGAATCCTTTATTTTCTGCATAGCTTCAACACATACAAAGCTTAAGCCAAAAACTGAATCCTCTCTCCCCCAATCACCCTTGATAAAGCATAGCTCACTCCTTCATTTTACAGTCATCAATCACGTTCCTCCCGTTACAGCTGACCTTGGCAATACTGTGCTCAGATATTGTTATGGTTAGCTAGCATATTTTCCCATCCACTAGGCTGGTATTATCTGCTTTAACTCTAAAAGTGCTATACAGGCTGAATAAAACAGGTTTGCTTCTTTATATATGGCAGTGTTTCCCAAACTTGACAATTTTAAGGCATGTAGACTTCAACTCCCAGAATTCCACAGCCAGTGTTGCTGGCTGTGGAATTCTGGGAGTTGAAGTCTACATGCCTTAAAATTGTCAAGTTTGGGAAACACTGATATATGGCAAGCAAGAACATCTGATGTTAGCAGTCTTGACACCCCTCAAGCTGGCCAGCCTTTTGGAGGTCACTAAAGACCTGGAAGTTTGCTCAACGGGTGATATAACCCGTTTAGTGAATATTGTTATTTTTTTCTCCTCCTCCTGTGTTTTTTGTGCTTTTATATTTTTAACGACGTTTTAATGAAATGGCTTGATTGCTTCTTCTGTAATGGAGAGCACTGCCTTTAATCTGCATACTGAATGAGGGGGCCCTGTTTAAGTTGCTGGAATAAATCGTATTAAAAGAGCTAGTCCTCAACGTACGGCCGCAATGGAGCCCGACATTTCTGCCGCTAACAGAACGGAACAGAAATTTCAACACCCAGGAATGTTCGGCTCCGTTGCCCTCATACCTTGAGGACTATCTGCATGCTTGGGTGTTAATAACATGGCACATTTTGGCTATGCCTTGTGCATCTTTTCCGAACCCTCCCTCCGGTCATTGACCGGACACTCTGCGCATGGCCCGTGAATCTCTCTGCAAGGCAGGCTGGCTTCCCCTTTTCTCAATGTGTGTGCGTGTGTCTGTGTTTTTTTTTCTCACACAACTAGGAACCCTTCCCAACGTATCCAGAAACGCCATTGTGAATTGCGCTGAACTGGTGACCTACGACATCATCAAGGATACCCTGCTGAAATACCGTCTCATGGCAGGTGAGAAAGATAGACTGCGCTGAGCTGGTGCTATCGTGCTCTTTTTGTGTGAATGCAGTAGGGAGGGGTGTGTACAAGGCAGTTCTCTACTTACAACCGTTCATTCAGTGACCGTTTGAAGTTACAATGGCCCAGAAAAAAGGGACTTGGGACTGTTTTTCACGCTTGTGACCGTGGCAGCATCCCCGTGGTCATGTGATCAAAATTCAGAGGCTCGGCAACTGACATGTACTTATGACGGTTGCAGTGTCTCATGATCCCCCTTTGTGGCCTTTTAACAAGCAAAGTCAATGGGGAAGCCAGATTCACTTAACAATCAGGGGATACACTCAACCATTGCAGCGATTCGCTTAACATCTGCGGCAAGAACGGTCGTAAAAGAGGACAAAACTCATGTAACAGATGTCTCGCTTAGCTAGAAAAATTGTGGACTCAGCTGTGGTTGTGCGTTGTTCGTGAAGCTAAGGGGAGAGGATAGTGCAGGGGTAGGCAACCTTGGCTCTTTTATGACTTGTGGACTTCAGCTCCCAGAATTCCTGAGCCGGCCATGCTGAGGGGAAAGGGAGAGGTTTCCAAGTTGAGCTATGCTGGTTGAGGAATTCTGGGAGTTGAAGTCCCCCATTCATGAAGGGGCCAAAGTTTCTCCCATGTTGGCTGAGGAATTCTGGGAGTTGAAGTCCGCGAGTCATGAAGGGGCCATAGTTCCCCTATGCTGGCTGAGGAATTCTGGGAGTTGAAGTCCACGAGTCATGAAGGGACCATAGTTCCTCCATAATGGCTGAGGAATTCTGGGAGTTGAAGTCCACGAGTCATGAAGGGACCATAGTTCCTCCATAATGGCTCAGGAATTCTGGGAGTTGAAGTCCAGAAGTCATGAAGGGGCCATAATTCCCCCATGCTGGCTGAGGAATTCTGGGAGTTGAAGTCCATGAGTCATAAAAGAGCCAAGGTTGCCTATCTCTGGGATAGTAGGAATAAGCACAAATTATTTGCTTGAATAAACAATACAGGCAGTCCTCGATTTACAATGATTCATTTAGTGACCGTTCAAGGATACGACGGCATTGAAAAAAGTGATTTATGTCCATTTTTCACACAATAGTTGCTGCACCCCCATGGTCACGTGATCAAAATTCAGACGCTTAGTAACGGGCTCCTATTTATGACAGTTACAGTGTCCCCGGGGGTCATGTGATGAATGTAATAAATATGTTTTTACTTAGCTGTTATAATAAAAACTATTAGCTTAAATATGAGATAGTAGGCATCAAGAGAAAAAGAGAGGAAATATTAAATGTTGAAATAAGAGAAATTTTGGTTACTAAATTTAAGACATTTAGAAATTAACAGAAAATAATAATAATAATAATAATAATAATAATAATAATATAACGATAATGATAATAATAATAGTAAAAAAATTGGAAGAGACCTGGGAGGTCATCTAGTCCAACCCCCTGCTCAGGCAGGAATGTTATACTGTGTTATTAATTAGTTGATGTAAGAGGGTGAGAAACAGAATATATTCAGATAGATAAGACGTGTATCCTGAACATTAGATTTTGCGATGAATTATGATATAAGGAACTGGGGTTTTTTAAAACTTGGAAATTATAAATATTAAATGTTACATTGAATGGGAAACTAAAAATTGGGAAAAATTAATCAGGACATCGATTGTCTATAAAGACTGAATGTTAAAATAACCAGGATATGCGTAAACTAAAAATTATCGATAAACGTAAGAAAGTTATTTTTATTTAATCGACATAATAAGGATTGTATTAGTTTAAATATGAGACGGTAAATACTGAGGGGAAAAGAGAGGAAATATTTAATGTGGTAGTTTGAGACCTGTACTAAAGATACTTGTATGTAATTATCGATTAACTCAGCCGCCATTTTGTTTTTTAAATATTTAAATGTAAAACTAGAAAATCAAATTTTTCTTTAAAAAAAAAAAATCAGACGCTTAGCGACAGACTCCTATTTATGACGGTTGCAGCATCCCCAGGGGTCATGGGATCACTTTTTTTGACCCTGATTCATTTAACAACCATATTACTCCCGTAATAGCTGCAGTGATTCCTTAATAACAGGGGCCAGGGAGATCATAAAATGGGGCAAAATTCACTTAACAACCGTCTCGCTTAGCAACGTAAATTTGTGGTGGTAAGTTGAGGACCACCGGTATGAGGTGGGTGTATTTGGAGGGCATGTTCCACCTCAGCCATCTCCCGCCTCGGTTGAGCCTCTGTGTGTCTCCTCGTGCAGATGACGTCCCCTGCCACTTCCTCTCGGCCTTCGGGGCCGGCTTCTGCACCACCATCATCGCCTCCCCGGTGGACGTGGTGAAGACCAGATACATGAACTCCCCTCCCGGCCAGTACAAGAATGCCGGCCGATGCGCCCTGACGATGCTCCGAGCCGAAGGACCGCTGGCCTTCTACAAGGGGTGAGTCCAGGCTCCTTCTCGGGGCAGCAAGTGGAGTTTACAGGCCGTCCTCGCCTTACGACCACAATCTCTCTCTCTCTCTCTCTCTCTCTCTCTCTCTCTCTCTCTCTCTCTCGTCTGTCTGTCCGTCTGTCCATCTGTCCATCCGTCCATCCATCCATCATCATCTACTCACCTACCTACCTACCTACCTAGCTATATATAGTCTGTCTGTCTGTCTGTCTGTATCTATTTGTCTATCTATCTATCTATCTATCTATCTATCTATCTATCTATCTATCTATCTCTATTTCTCTCTAGCATCTATTTATCTACCTATCTACATATCATTTATCTCTTTCCATCTCTCTATATATCTATAACTCTCTCTCTCTCTCTTTCTCTCTCTATATATTTTTCTATGTATATATATGTATACATATTTCTCTATTTCTCTATATCTATTTCTCGATCATCTCTGTCTGTCTGTCTGTCTATCTATCATTATCTATCTATATCATTATCTCTATATATCTATCATCTATCACTATATCTATCTATCTATCATGTATCTATCTATCTATCTATCTATCTAGCTCTGTCATCTATCATTATCTATCTATCATTATCTATCTATATCATTATCTCTATATATCTATCATCTATCACTATATCTATCTATCTATCTATCTATCTATCTATCTATCTATCTATCTATCTCTATCATCTATCATTATCTATCTATCATTATCTATCTATCTATCTATCTATCTGTCTGTCTGTCTGTCTGTCTGTCTGTCTGTCTGTCTGTCTGTCTATCTATCTATCTATCATCTACCTACCTATCTATCTATCATCTATCTATCTATTTATGAGAATTTATATGGCCACGCGCTCACTTTCAGGAACTCTGGATGGCTTACAAAAAATAAACAGAGCCCAACATTTTGTGGCTAAGTGAGACATTTGTTAAGTGAGTTTTGCCTCATTTCAGCTTTCTTATCACACTTGTTAAGTCAGTGGTTCTCAACCTGTGGGTCGGGACCCCATTTGGGGTCAAACGACCATTTCATGGGGGTCGCCAAACAAGGCTGTCCGCCATTTTGTTCCCTTTTCCCTAGCTGTCCTACTCCCTCTTATTTGTGGCCACACCCACTTGGGGGTCACCACAACATGGGGAACTGTATTATAGGGTCACGGCATTGGAAAGGTTGAGAACCACTGTGTTAAGTAAATAACTGCTCTTGTTGTGAGTAACACAGTTTGTGAAGTGAATCTGGCTTCCCCCATTGACTTTGCTTGTCACGGGGTCCTAAAAGGTGATTTACATGACCCCAGGACACTGCAACCGTCATAGGTCCGTGCCAGTTGCCTAGTGTCTGAATTTTGATCACGTGACCACGGGGAGGCTGCAATGCTTGTGTGAAAAACGATCCTAAGTCCCTTTTCTCGGGCGCCGTTATAACCTTGAACGGTCACTAAAACGAATGATGATTAGGTCAAGATCTCTCTGTAAGAGGGGCAGTTATTAAATATAACTGGTGTGCTAAGAATGGGAGGCCATTAATTGGATTAATTTGGCAGAAGCCCCCTCCGTGCTGTTTTTGTTCCCCAGAAAATTATTCAAAGGGGAGAGAATTTGGCCGGCTGAGGGATTCTGGGAGTTGAAGTCCACCCATCTGAAAGCTGCCCAGGTTATAATAATAATAATAGTAGTAAAGTTGGAAGGGACCTTGGAGGTCATGTAGTCCAACCCCCTGCTCAGGCAGGAAACCCTACACCATTTTGGACAAATGGCTGTCCAGCCTCTTCTTAAAAAATTCCAGTGTTGGAGCATTCACCGCTTCTGGAGGCAGGTAGTTCCACTGGCTAATTGTCGAAAAACACTGCTTTAAATCACCTCTACTGATTTCCTTACGCAACATTTCCCTTTTCTTCTCTCTCTTAGCTTTACGCCCTCCTTCCTTCGGCTGGGATCCTGGAACGTGGTGATGTTTGTGACATACGAACAGCTGAAGCGTGCCCTGATGGCAGCCCGGGCATCCTGGGGGACTCCATCCTGAGCCAACCGGCCAAGCAAAATTTAAACTTTTGCCCAGATCCTCTGAATCCATTCCCTCTCTTCTCCCGGACCGATGCATTTCTAAAAACTCTGTGGATTTCCCGTTTTAAAAATGTTGGAATTGTTTTACGCTTGTACGTCTCGACCTGGCTGTAGCTGCTACTATCGGAATCTGCAGACGCTCCTGCTGTCTTCTTTTTTTTAAAAAAAAAAAGTAATTTATCTTAGTCGGACCTTGGTCCAGTCTCAATTTTAACGCCTGCTATTCGGAAAAAGACGCTTTTTAAACACGCTGGAGAATCTGAGATGCCCGTGCTTATCTTACACCATGTTTACCCGAAGTCTTACTTTTGTCCTAACTACCTTGCACACCCCTGGAACACAAATGGATGGATTTTTGTCCCGCTCGCACAACTCGACTTCGAACCGTCCCAAAGGGCTTTGCTTGGCCAGTTAATTCAATTTAATTAATTCCCCTTTTGGGGACTGGGAAAGAATCAACTTTTCCAAGCCTGCTCGTCTCCCAGAGTCTTTAAAAGGTTGCAACTGTTCAAAATTGCTGCAATTGGGGGGGGGGGCTGTAGCCCAAATGCATTTGGGACACTCTCCTGCTTGGCTCTTGCAAGGCCTTTACTCGCACTACAAAGCTGAATTCAGTTCTTTTTCGGCGGAGCTGACTGAAGGACGATCTCGCTTACCGGCACCTTTATCCAGCTGCAAATTTTTTTTTTGAGGGGGGGAAGAAAAATGGCACTTAAAAGCTTCTTCGGTGGGCCAGCCTGCTGTGAAATTATTTGTGATGTTGTTGCAATGATCTTTATCTTTTTTTAAAAAAAAACAAAAACAAAAAACACGCGCTGCGCATGTCGATCTTTTTTTTAAATAAAGCTCAAGCAGAAAAGCACCCCCGTTTTCGTTCTCCGTTCTATCCTCTTCGAGCTGAAATCAAATGTGTTTGTGTGTGTGTGTGTGTGTGTGTGTGTAGGTGTGGGTATGGCACAGTTTTGTTCCTTGTTGCTACTCCTGCGGCATCTGTGGGGATAAGAGGTGGTTTCAGGAGGCAGCTGAGACTCGGCTGCCTCGACTTACGACCACCACGAAGGCTAAAATTTCCGCCCTTCAGCGAGACGGTTGTAAAGTGAGTTGCCCCGTTTTATGACCTTTCCCGTCACGAGTTGTTAAGGGAATCACTGCAGTTGTTAAGTGAGTAACAGGGTTAAGTGAATTTGGCTTCTCCATTGACTTTTGCTTGTCAGAAGATTGCAAAAAATGACTCCCGGGGGCATGGCGACCGACAAATATGAGCCAGTTGCTAAGTGGCTGAATGTGGATCACGTGACCCTGGGACACAGCGACCGTCATAAGTACGAGCCAGCTCTATTCTATTCTACTATGACTATGGCACTGATGTTCCCTGCCATTCCGTAGCCCAGGAGTCAGTGGTGGGATTCAGCTGGTTCCCACCAGTTCGGCAGAACTGGTAGCTAAAATGTGTTGAGTTCGGAGAACCAGCTGAATACACACTGCTTCCGGAGGTCTCAGAGGACCTGGAGGAGGCCTCTTAGGCCTAGAATGGCCCACCAGAAATGCATGGATGCCACTTCCGGAAGTCTGTTCTAGGCCTTAGAGGCCTGGAGGAGGCCTCCCGGGCCTAAAACCGGCTGCCGGAAGTGTGTGGATGCCACTTCCGGAAGTCTGTTCAAGGCCTTAGAGGCCTGGAGGAGGCCTCCCGGGCCTAGAACAGCCTGCCGGAAGTGTGTGGATGCCACTTCCGGAAGTCTGTTCTAGGCCTTAGAGGCCTGGAGGAGGCCTCCCGGGTCTACATCAACCTGCCGGAAGTGCATGGATGCCACTTCCGGAAGTCTGTTCAAGGCCTTAGAAGCCTGGAGGCCTCCCGGGCCTACATCAGCCTGCCGGAAGTGCGTGGATGCCACTTCCGGAAGTCTGTTCTAGGCCTTAGAGGCCTGGAGGAGGCCTCCCGGGCCTACATCAGCCTGCCGGAAGTGCGTGGATGCCACTTCTGGAAGTCTGTTCAAGGCCTTAGAGGCCTGGAGGAGGCCTCCCGGGCGTAGAACCGCCTGCTGGAAGTGCGTGAATGCCACTTCCGGAAGTCTCTTCTAGGCCTTAGAGGCCTGGAGGAGGCCTCCCAGGCCTAGAACCGCCTGCTGGAAGTGCGTGGATGCCACTTCCGGAAGTCTGTTCTAGGCCTGGAGGAGGCCTCCGGGCCTACATCAGCCTGCCGGAAGCGCGTGGATGCCACTTCCAGAAGTCTGTTCGAGGCCTTAGAGGCCTGGAGGAGGCCTCCCAGGCCTAGAACCGCCTGCTGGAAGTGCGTGGATGCCACTTCCGGAAGTCTGTTCGAGGCCTCAGAGGCCCGGCCTGCATCCACACAGAGACCCGGTTGTTTGGGTCTTTGAATCCCACCACTGCAAGGAGTCCTTGGCATCTAAACTCAATAGAAAACATTTTAATTTATTATTTTTTTTAAAAAAAAAAGGTTGGCGGAGAGCAGCCCAGGCTACCGGGAGGGGTGGTCTTCACATCAGGAGGGCTTCCTTCACGAGGGCCTTCTTGGCCGGGGTGAGCCTGGCCGGGAAGAGAATGTCAAAGTACATGAAGAGGTCTCCCTTGCAGGTGGGGTCTTGTGGAAGCGGCATCCCCTCACCAGGGACCACTTTGAAGTACTTGGGGCTGCAAAAGGACGAAAGAGAACGGCGGTGTTTATTTCAATTTAAATAAGAAGGTTTGTAAGCAGGATCTATGACGAGGCAATTGAGATGGTCAGTCAGAAATTGACGTCATTATTTGCAGAAATATTGGGAAAAAATGCCTATATTTAACTGTCATTTATCCAAAGGATAAGCCCCGTATTAATTCAAGGTTGGCAAAAGAGAATATTATCGGAAGGAAAGAAAACCAAGCTATTTTGTGGACTATAGAATTAGAGCAGTGGTTCTCAACCTTTTTAATGCCGCGACCCCCCAACCGGTTGTAAGTCGAGGACTACTCAACCGGTCGTAAGTCGAGGACTACTCAACTGGTGCAGCACCGTTTGCAGACTGGGACTTTTGGCGGGGTCAGCAGGGCAGAGACAGCCTGGACAATTCCTATTGGCCTTTGAAAGCCAATAGAATTAGACTCTATTCCTTAGCACAGCTAAGGAAAAGGGGGAAAAAATGGCGGACTGCGTTGTTTGGCGACCCCCGTGAAATGGTCGTTCGACCCCAAATGGGGTCCCGACCCACAGGTTGAGAACCACTGAATTAGAGAAACTCATTGTTATTGATGGCTTTTTAAAATATAAACCCAGACAACACTACTATTTGCCAAATATTAAGGTTTTGTTAAAAAACCAATAAAACATATATTTTTTTTTAAAAAAAGGAAAAATAAAGAGATGGTGGCTGGGGGGGAAAGGAGAGCAGCTAGGAGGCCAGACACAAACACAAGACAGTCCTCGAATTTGCAGCCATTTGTTTAGTGACTGAAATTGCAGGTAGTCCTCGCCTTACGACACCTCTTTTAGTGACCATTCAGAGTTACAACGGCATTGGGAAAAGAGACTTACGGCCTTACGTTTTTTCACACTTGACGACCTTTGCAGCATGTGATCAAAATCCAAACGCTTGGAAACTGACATGGACTTACGACGGTTGCAGTGTCCCAGGGGGGACGTGATCCTTTTTTTTCTGACCGTCTGACCAGCAAAGTCAATGGGGAAGCCAGATTCACTTAACGACGGTGTTACTAACTTAACAACTTCAGCGATTCCCTTCGTCACCGTGGCAGGAAAAGTCGTAAAAGGGGGCAAAACCCAGTTAACAAATGTTTCGCTTAACGACAGAAATGCTGGGGCTCCATTATAATCGTAAGTCGAGGACCACCTGCACAAGGGCACTGGAAAAAAGTGACTTATGAACCGCTTTTCGCACACATACGACGGTTGCAGCATTCCCCGTGGTCACGGGATCAACATTTTCTGCCGTTATCACTAAACAAACGGTTTTTAATGTTCTCATTCCCGCCCCAGCTTAGGCAGCCAGAGTACATTGCGCTGCCCAATAAACCTCCCCCGGGTTGGGAGTTCGAGGTTACGCGGCTCTGCTTCCTGCTCTTCGAAGCGAGTTTTCCCCTTCTGCTAAATGCAGGCCCTTTGCCTTCCCTGGAGATTCTCCATCATCCAGGTCATGATTGTCCCAAAGGCGCTTTTTTTTTTTAGGAGGCAACTGGACTTCCTTATTTTTCTTTGAAGACGTTTCGCTTCTCATCCCAGAAGCTTCTTCCACTCTGACTGGATGGTGGGGAGTGGAAGGATTTATACTCCTTGCAGACAGCTGGTCATTTTTACTCTTTTAGCGAGTCGTGGAGGCCACCTGGAGGTTTATCTGTGTCCTTGGGGTCACCCGAGTGGTGCAAATGAGTGTGGAGCCTTTTCTTTGAAGACGTTTCGCTTCTCATCCCAGAAGCTTCTTCCGCTCTGACTGGATGGTGGGGAAGGGAAGGATTTATCCTCCTTGCAGAAAAATTGGTCATTTGCCTTCTTTTAGAGCAGTGGTTCTCAACCTGTGAGTCGGGACCCCATTTGGGGTCGAACGACCATTTCACGGGGGTCGCCAAACGACACAGTCCGCCATTCCCCCCCCCCTTTTCCTTAGCTGTGCTACTCCCTTTTATTCTATTGGCTTTTGAAAGCCAATAGAATAGACTCTCTTGAATAGAGTCTAATTCTATTGGCTTTCAAAAGCCAATAGGAATTGTCCAGGCTGTCTCTGCCCTGCTGAGCCCGCCAAAAGTCCCATTCTGCAAACGGTGCTGCACCCGTTGAGTAGTCCTCGACTTACGACCAGTTGAGTAGTCCTCGACTTACGACCGGTTGGGGGTCGCGGCATTAAAAAGGTTGAGAACCACTGTTCTAAAAGAAGGCAAATGACCAGTTTTTCTGCAAGGAGTATAAATCCTTCCCTTCCCCACCATCCAGTCAGAGCGGAAGAAGCTTCTTTGGATGAGAAGCAAAACATCTTCAGGGGAAAACAAGAAAGTCCAGTTGCCTCTGGAAAAAGCATCTTTGGGCCGTCTTTCCCTTCTGCAAGACTGAAGTTGTCTGGTTAACCATTCCATAATGGTCGGTGGTGTGAACGCAGCCGGGGAGGGGTTAACTGTCAGCTCCCCAGGCCCTCCCCTTCCTCCAAGACTTACTGGACAATATCATTGATGGGGATGTTCAACAGCCGGTCATCCAGAGTCCTCACGTCCACCGTGCAGCCTATGAGGGCCTGGGGGAGTAATAGACAGGGACCGGCTGAGATTTGCTATCCCAGAATGACCTGGGGGGGGGGGATTTGCACAACACAGAGAGTCATCGAATCGAGAAAAGTGAGTTACAACTAGTTGTCTGAAGGACCAGGTTGGGGACAGATCACTATGGAGAAGGTCTAATCCAGGGGTTTTCAAACATGGCCCTTTTATGGCTTGTGGACTTCAACTCCCAGAATTCCTCAGCCAGGCACACTGGCTGAGGAATTCTGGGAGTTGAAGTCCGCAAGTCATGAAGGAGCCATAGTTCCCCCATGTTGGCTCAGGAATTCTGGGAGTTGAAATTCATGAGTCATGAAGAGGCCACAGTTCCCCCATGTTGGCTGAGGAATTCTGGGATTTGAAGTCCACGAGTCATGAAGGGGCCATAGTTCCCCCATCCTGGCTGAGGAATTCTGGGAGTTGAAGTCCATAAGTCATGAAGGGGCCATAGTTCCCCCATCCTGGCTCAGGAATTCTGGGAGTTCAAGTCCGCAAGTCATGACGGGGCCATAGTTCCCCCATGTTGGCTGAGGAATTCTGGGAGTTGAAGTCCACAAGTCACGAAGAGGCCACAGTTCCCCCATGTTGGCTGAGAATTCTGGGAGTTGAAGTCCATAAGTCATGAAGGGGCCATAGTTCCCCCATCCTGGCTCAGGAATTCTGGGAGTTCAAGTCCGCAAGTCATGACGGGGCCATAGTTCCCCCATGTTGGCTCAGGAATTCTTCACCTAAAATTCCTGTCAGCATGGATGGACTTCAACTCCCAGAATTCCCCAGTCAGCATGGATGGACCTCAACCCCTAGAATTCCCCAGCCAGGGCTGGCTCAGGAATTCTGGGAGTTGAAGTCCACAAGTCACGAAGAGGCCACAGTTCCCCCATGTTGGCTGAGGAATTCTGGGAGTTGAAGTCCACAAGTCATGAAGGGGCCATAGTTCCCCCATGCTGGCTCAGGAATTCTGGGAGTTGAAGTCCACGAGTCATGAAGGGGCCATAGTTCCCCCATGCTGGCTGAGGAATTCTGGGAGTTGAAGTCCACGAGTCATAAAAGGGCCAAGTTTGAAGACCCCTAGTCTAATCTATGAAGCCACCAAAAGTCCATACCAGCTCAGGATCAAGTAAACCATACGTAATCCAACCATGGTTATACATGATAGGTGGACACCCCGCCTGTGTGCCATTGTGTGTGTGTGTGTGTGTGTGTGTGTGTGTGTTAAACGACAGCAGCCTTTGGTTTCCCGCTGCCTAGTCTTTGTGTTACCTTTCCCAGAGGGATGCTGGCCACGTAGAGCAGGTTGTCGCCCTCCCGTTTAAACCTGGGATGGAGTTTCTCCTTCACAATGAAGATGATATCCGCAGGGATAATGTTGGGACCCTAAAAATAAAGACCAGGAATGGGGGTCAGGTCGGGCTGGGTTGAAAAAGGAGATTTCTCACAACCTATATTAACCCTTCGGATTATCCAAGGGAAGCAAAGTGTGCAGTTGAATTGTTCCTCCAGGCCAGTGTTTCCCAAACTTGACAATTTTAAGGCATGTGGACTTCAACTCCCAGAATTCCACAGCCAGCAATGCTGGCTGTGGAATTCTGGGAGTTGAAGTCCACATGCCTTAAAATTGTCAAGTTTGGGAAACACTGCTCCAGGCGATCAGCCTGCCAGGCGCGCTTTAACTGTATTATCACTGGAGATTTTTGAGAAGAGATTGGACAGTCATTTGTCTGAAATGGTATAAGGAAGGGAGTCTTCAAACTTGGCAATTTTAAGACTTGTGGACTTCAATTCCCAGAATTCCTCAGCCAGCCAGACTATTGATACTACCCTTGCTTGCCTTTGCCACAGTCTTTCTATTTCTATTTGTAGGTCTTTGTATTTTGTTATCTTCTCCAGTTCTTTCTCGTCTATTCTGCTGTCTCCAGGCACTGCCATGTCCACTATCCAGACTTTTTTGTCTTTCTTATTGACAATTGTTAAGTCCAGGTATTATGTTGCAGGTGTTGTTGTTGTTGTTGTTGTTGTTATCATCAACAACAAAACAACAATGACAACAACAACAACAACAATAATAATATCGTGATGACCCAAACTGGATGCAATATTCCAAGTAGTCTGGAAAAACAGCTGTCCAGTCTCTTCTTAAAAAGCTCCAGCGATGGGTTTTAATTGTTTAATCCACTGGTTAATTATTCTCATTGTCAGGAAATTCCTCCTTCATTTTAAGTTGGATCTCTCTTTGATAATTTTCCATATGGTTACTTCTTCTCCTGCCCTCAGGTACTTTGGAGAACAGGTTGACACCCCCCCCTCTTCTTTGTGACAGCCCCTTAAATATTGGAAAACTTCTATCATGTCACACACCACCCTATAGATCAGTGGTTCTCAACCTTTTTAATGCCGTGACCCCCCAGCCGGTTGTAAGTCGAGGACTACTCAACCGGTCGTAAGTCGAGGACTACTTAACTGGTGCAGCACCGTTTGCAGAATGGGACTTTTGGCGGGCTCAGCAGGGCAGAGACAGCCTGGACAATTCCTATTGGCTTTTGAAAGCCAATAGAATTAGACTCTATTCAAGAGAGTCTATTCTATTGGCTTTCAAAAGCCAATGGAATAAAAGGGAGTAGCACAGCTAAGGAAAAGGGGGAAAAAATGGTGGACTGCGTTGTTTGGCGACCCCCGTGAAATGGTCGTTCGACCCCAAATGGGGTCCCGACCCACAGGTTGAGAACTGCTGCTATAGATAGATAAATCTCCTGCTTGAGCAGGGAGTTGGACTACAAGACCTCTGAGGTCCCTTCCACGCCTGTTCAGTTCTGGCTGAATGGTGGGGAATGGAAGGATTTATATTAGCAGTCCTACCACCTCACCTGTCCTTGCTTCACCTCACCTGGTCTCCTTCCTCTTTAAAAGTGATCTTGGTTCCTGGCTTCCATCCGGGCTGAACGTCAATTGTTAGGATCTTATCTTTAATGGTGGAGGCGTGACCGTCTTCGTTCATCACCTGAGATTTTGGAAAGAGATGGGGGGGGGAGATACCGTTCACATACAGCGGTGGTCTTCAACCTTGGCAACTTTAAGACCTGTGGACTTCAACTCAGTCGTAAGTACGAGTCAGTGGCCAAACGTCTGAATTTTGATCATGTGACCATGGGGACCCTGCAACCGTCCTAAGTACACGCCAGTTGCCAAGCCTCTCAATTTTGATCACGTGACCACAGGGTCGTAAGTGTGAAAAATGGTCACAAGTCACTCTTTTAGTGCTGTTGTAACTTTAAACGGTCACTAAACGAACCGTTGTAAGTCAAAAACTACTTGGAGTCAGTCACGTGGCGATCCGTTTAGCGACCGGCACGGCTTACGACTGTAATTCTGGGCTCAGTTACGGTTGTTAGTTGTGGATTACCTGCACAAGCTTAGTTGTGCATCTGCACAGTTGACAGCCCTACTAAGCTTGGGGTTACGACAGTTGTGCTGTCACAACACAACGGAGGTACATGCCAGTTGCCAATTCTGCCCCAGTTCTGATGGAGGCAAGATAGGCAAAGCAAAACAGGGGTCAAAAAACTTCAAGATGGCAGCCAAAAGGTCAAAGTCCCACACCCCCATTTTGTGTGAAAACTCCCTCCCTGATCCAAAACACACACACACACACACACACACAAACACACACACACACAACTTCCTTCCACCTCATGTTTTCCTCTCTTACCCTTCGTGAGATTTTTATTTTTTTGGTGCACCCAAAAAACAGGTCTTCAAGGGACAGGTAGAGGTCCCGTTCGATGGGGGGGTCCTGCTTCTTCACCCCACGGCCGCGGAGACCCCCAAAAGCCATGTTTACTTCGGCCCCTTCCGCAGTGTAGAATTCTAAAGCAGAGAGAGCAGAGGTCGGCACCGGTTACCTAGTGTTTGCCAAACCTGACAATCTTAAGATGGGCGGACTTCAACTCCCAGAATTCTCCGTGACGTCTGAGGCATTCTGGGGGTTGAAGTCCTTACACCTTGAAAAGGCATAGAATCAAGATCACGCAATGTCCTAGTACTGCTTTATAAAACCCTAGGGAGGCCACCCCTGGAATACTGCCTCCAATTTTGGTCATTATATCACAAAAAAGATGGTGAGAGTTTGGAAAAAAAATTCAGAAAAGAGCAACTAAGAGGATCCAAGGCCTGGAGATTAAAAGATATGAAGAATAGCTGCGGGACTTGGGTCTGGCTAGCCTAAAAGAAAGAAGAAATAGGGGAGACATAATAGCAGAATTCCAGTACTTGGGGGGCTGCCACAAAGAAGAGGGGGGTCAAACTATTCTCCAAAGGACCAGAGGGAAGGATGAGAAACAAGGGTTGGAAACTGATCAAGGAGAGAAGCAACCTGGAATTAAGGAGACACTTCCTAACAGTGAGGACAATTAACCAGTGGAACAGCTTGCCACCAGAAATCGTGGGCGCTCCATCACTGGAGATTTTTAAGAAGAGACTGGACAGTCACCTGTCTGAGATGGCATAGGTTCTCCTGCTTGAGCAGGGGGCTGGACTAGAAGACCTCCAAGGTCCCTTCTAGCTCTATTCTATATATATATATAAGTTAGCAAGGTTGAAAAACACTGCACCAGCCTGACTAAATACAGGTCATTCTATTTGAGATGAGAATTTTTGTTGGTATCTAGACATACATAAACAGGCCTGGTAAGCTGGCTAGAAGCCCGTCTCCTGGACTTCACGCAGAGGTAAAGCTGACCTGCAAGTCGCAGGCGAACAGGTGGGTTGTCCAAACTTACCAGAGAAGGGGTTGTCTCCTCCGAAGAAATCCCGGAAAACTTTATCAGGGTTTCCATGGAAGACGTAGCCTTCGGTCCAGGGGGTGTCAATGCCAAACTCCAGGGGGATTCCTCCCTTCAGACCCTCCTCAGCAAACTTATCGTACACGGCTTTCTTCACAGCTAAAGATCAAAGAGGCAACATTTAGCTGGGCAAAATAATAATAATAATAATAATGATGATGATGATGAAGAAGAAGAAGAAAAGAAGAAGAAGGAGGAGAAGGAGGAGAAGAAGAAGAGGAAGAAGAGGAAGAAGGAGGAGGAGGAGGAGGAGGAGGAGAGGAAGAGGAAGGAGAAGAAGAAGAAGAAGAGAAAGAAGAAGAAGGAGGAGGAGGAGGAGAAGAAGAAGAAGAGGGAGGAGAAGGAGAAGAAGAAGAAGAAGAAGAGGAAGAGGAAGAAGAAGAAGAGGAAGGAGAAGGAGAAGGAGAAGAAGAGAAAGAGAAAGAGAAAGAAGAAGAAGAGGAAGAGGAAGAAGAAGGAGAAGGAGAAGAAGAAGAGGAAGAGGAAAGAGAAGAAGAGGAAGGAGAAGGAGAAGGAGAAGGAGAAGGAGAAGGAGAAGAAGAGAAAGAGAAAGAGGAAGAGGAAGAGGAAGGAGAAGGAGAAGGAGAAGAAGAGGAAGAGGAAGGAGAAGAAGAAGAAGAGGAAGAGGAAGAAGAGGAGGAGGAAGGAGAAGGAGGAGGAGGAGGAGGAGAAGAAGAAGAATTGGAAGGGACCTTGGAGGTCATCTAGTCCAACCCCCCGCTCAGGCAGGAAACCCTATACCATTTCCGACAAAGGGCTGTCCAGTCTCTTCTTAAAAACTTCCAGTGTTGGAGCATTCACCGCTTCTGGAGGCAGGTGGTTCCACTGGTTAATTGTTCTCACTGTCAGGAAGTTTCTCCTTAGTTCCAGGTTGCTTCTCTCCTTGATGAGTTTTCTTGTCCTGCTTTCTGGGTTCTTTGGAGACTAGCTTGACTCCCTCTTCTTTGGGGCAGCCCCTCAGATACTGGAACGCAGCTATCCTGTCCCCCCTCGTCCTTCTCTTCATTAAACTAGACCAGGGGTAGGCAACCTCGGCTCTTTTATGACTCATGCACTTCAACTCCCAGAATTCCTGAGTGAGCATAGCTGACTCAGGAATTCTGGGAGTTGAAGTCCATGAGTCATAAAAGAGCCGAGGTTGCCTACTCCTGAACTAGACATACCCAATTCCAGCAACCATTCTTTGTATGTTTTAGCCTCCAGTCCCCTGGTCATCTTTGTTGCTCTTCTCTGCCCTCTTTCTAGAGTCGCAGCATCTTTTTTACATCCTGGTGACCAAACCTGGATGCCGTATTCCAAGTGTGGCCTCACCAAGGCCTTGTAAAGTGGTATTAACACTTCACGTGATCTTGATTCTCTCCTCTGTTCATGCAGCCCAGCACTGTGTTGGCTTTTTTGGCAGCTGCAGCACACGGCTCTGTCACTCAATTTTGGATACTTTAAGATGGATGGACTTCAACTCCCAAAATGCCCCAGACAGGGGAATTCTGGGAATTGAGGTCTAGCCATTTTTTTTGAGAAACACTGATCTAAATCCTCTTCAGCATCTTTTATTTAATGGTGTGTGAGAAAGACCTTGAGGAACAGGAAGAAATGATGCTTAGCGAACAGTCAGTAAGAGACAGCTTAGCCCACAGTTGATATAATGGGAGGAGAAAAAAAACAACCTCAGATTCACAGGAAGACCCTTGGATGTCGTAGAGAAGCGGATCTTCCGTGCTGCATCTCTGTGTGGTCTCCTTTCCTTTACTTACGGTCGCTTAGGACATCGTAGGCTTCGGCCAACTGCTTGAATTTCCCAGGAGCCCACGGCTCCTTGTTCTTTAACGGGTGGTACTTCAGGGCCAGCTTCCGATATCTGCAAACCACACAGAGAGAAGCTGCACATTTTGTTCCAGGCATCCCGAACGCCCAATGTTGGATTCACACAACCGGTTTTGCCAGGTTCATTAAACGGTGTTGGAGCATCGCTTTCACTCGTTCAATGCTTTTTGCATCTTTGCAAGTTCGGGGGTGGCGCAAAGCCTTGTGTCACCCCCTGGAGCAGCGCTTGAAGGGATATGGACTTCGATTCCCAGAATTCCTCATTCAAACAATGCTTTAAGACAGGGGATTCTGGGAGTTGAAGTCCACAAGTCTTCAAGTGGCCCAGATGGAGAAGCACTGCCTTAGCGCAGGGGATCTCCAAACTTGGCCACATTTAAACCCTCGTGGACTTCGACTCCCAGCATTCCCCAGCCAGAGTGCTTTAAGACAGGGAATTCTGGGAGTTGAAGTCCACATCTCTTCAAGTGGCCCAGATGGAGAAGCATTGCCTTACTTGACAAACTTTTAAACCCTTGTGGACTTTAACTCCCAGCATTCCCCAGCCAGAATGCTTTTAGATGAGGGAATTGTGGGAGTTGAAGTCCACAAGTCGTAAAAGTTGCCAAACTTGGAGAGCCCTGCACTAAGAGGGCAGATCTGGGGAGTTCCTTGCCCGTTGCACAGGAGGGGGGAGAATTAATAATAATATTAATAATAACAAGAATAAAGTTGGAAGGGACCTTGGAGATCATCTAGTCCAACCCCCTGCTCAGGCAGGAAACCTTATACCATTTCGGAGCTCCCCACGTCCATGCAGCCTGCAAATGCAGGCATTCTCAAAAGTTGCAAAGTGGGGATGGGCGGAGGCTCCGCCAAGCCCATGCTGCACGGCCCAGGAGGATGGGCATTGCAATCCCACGCGCCTGAAGGCACCCCTCTTTCTGCCCGCCTTGCAGCCTCCGCCCCAGGCCCTCACGCCTTCTTGATGTCCGCATCCTTGGCGTTGCGGTTCAGCTCCAGCACCACGTAGTAATCCTGCCCCATTGCGGCCTGCTTGGCTGGGGCTTCTCCCGTTGCTATGGTGACCGCCGCCGCCGCCGACTGCCCGGGGCATGACGGGAGTTGTAGTCTCGCGTCCCCGGGTAATTCTTCGGCTGTCGCGCGCTTCTCGTTGCTGGGAAGCCCCAGCGGTGGGAGCCCCGTTTCAGGGTTGGGGGGGAGGTTCCTGGGGCAATCGACCTCCACCGGTCCCTCTCCTTTGCACAAGAAGGGGCGTCCCTTGGGAGGGGCGGTTTGCAACCTTTTGGGGGGCAGGAGACCCCAAAAAAACTGGTTTGCAAAAGGTGCTGCAAGAGGTTGGGGAAGGATTGCACACACACACCGCGCACACATACCCGGAAAGCCAATTTCCCTGGGATATTTAAGAAGAAGAAGGAGGAGGAGGAGGAGGAGGAGGAGAGGGAGGAGGAGGAAGAATAGAAGAAAAGGAGGAGGAGGAAGAAGAAAAATAGAAAAAGAAGAGGAGGAAGAAGAAGAAGAAGAAGAAGAAGAAGAAGAAGAAGGAGAGGAAGGAGGAGGAGGAGGAGGAGGTAGTTCCACTGGTTAATTGTTGTAACTGTCAGGAAGTTTCTCCTCAATTCTATTTGCCGGAGTTCTGCAAAGTCCGGTGGCCACTTTGCATTGGATGAGAGACCACTAGGCGATCCCCAGACCGAATAACAGGCTTGGAAGGGTCTTCTGCTGGGTCTTCTGCTGGAGCAGAAGACCCTAGACCAGGGGTCTACAAACTTGGCCCTTTGATGACTTGTGGACTTCCAACTTCCAGAATTTCTGGGAGTTGAAGTCCACAAGTCATGAAAGTATCATAGTTCCCTCACGCTGGCTGAGGAATTCTGGGAGTTGAAGTCCACAAGTCATCAAAGGGCCAAGTTTGAAGACCCCTACCCTATACTATTTCAAGATAAGTGGTTGTCCCTTCTCTTCTTACAAACCTCCAGTGTTGGAGCATCCCCAACTTCCCACTAATTACACTCTTCTCACTGTTAAGGAAATTTCTCCAGGGTGCTAAATAAACTCTTTAATAAGGGGCGGTTTGGTTCACAAGCCCCTTTAAACAAACAAACCAACAAAAAACCACCCTGTGACTTTGGCACACAACCCGTGAAGCCTATCACAAATCTGGGAAGAAAGAGGAATGATTTAATACCCCTATTTTTTCCGGTCTGTGTTTTTCCAAGGTGAGAGTCCTCAGTGCTGAAAACAACCGTAAAAATTAAGTAAAGCTGCATGCACGTTGTTCAGGATTAGGGGTGTGTGCGATGCACTCTGGTCTGGTAATTGCAGCTTTTATGGGTGGGGGGGGGGAGAGTTGTTGACTTTGAAATCAAGACATGTCCAGCTCTTTGCAAAACCTCTTTTTATGACCTCTTTTAGACTCTTACACGTGGCTGCAAAATGCTGTCTTTTGTTTACCGTTTATTTTGCTCCTGCAGGAACTTAAAAGCCAAGAGAGTAATGAAGCTTGGGGGGGGGGGAGGCTAAAGACAGACTAGGAAAACATAATTATGGGATGGTACTTTACCCACAGTTCAGATTTATCAGCAGCTGCAGACCGGGAAGGGTGTGTGAGTCTGGGAGGGAAGATTTTTCCTGGAAAGCTTCCCATGTGTTTAACTGTTTATAGGTAGTCCTCAACTTACGACCGCAAGGGAGCCCCAAATCTGTTGTTAAGCAAGTTTTGCCCCGGTTGTTAAGCGAATCGCTGCAGTTGATATGTTAGTAAGCCGGTTGTTAAGTGAATCTTAACTTTGCGTGTCAGAAGGCTGCAGAAAGGCGAACCACCTAACCCTGGGACTCAGCCACGGTCGTAACTGTGAAGCAATTGCCAAGCCTTTGAGTTCTGATTGCGTGAGCATGGGGAAGCTGCAACGGGCGTCACGGTGCAAAACGGTCCTCAGTCGCTTTTCCCAGGGCCGTTGTAACTTTGAACGGTCACTAAATGAACGGCGGCAAGTCGCAGGCTGTCTGCACAGTCCTTGAAAATATATGGAACCATTCGTTTAGTGACCAAATTTACAACAGCACTGAAAAGAAGGGACTTAAGACCATATAATAATAATAATAATAATAATAGTAATAGTAGTAATAATAGTAATGATGATAATAATAATGATGATGATAATGATGATAATAAAAATAATAATATTGGAAGGGACCTTGGAGGTCATCTAGTCCAACCCCCTGCTCAGGAAACCCTATATCGTTTCAGACAAATGGCTGTCCGGTCTCTTAGAATAGAGTTGAAAGGGACCTTGGAGGTTATCTAGTCCAACCCCCTGCCCAGGCAGGAAACCCTATACCATTTCAGACAAATGGCTGTCCAGTCTCTTAGAATAGAATAGAGTTGAAAGGGACCTTGGAGGTTATCTAGTCCAACCCCCTGCCCAGGCAGGAAACCCTATACCATTTCAGACAAATCGCTGTCCATTCTCTTCTGGGGGAAAATGGAAAAGTATTTTTAACAACAACAACAACAACAACAATAACAATAAAAAGTTGGAAAGGAACTTGGAGGTCATCTAGTCTAACCTCCGGCTCAGACAGGAAACCCTATACCCTTTCAGACAAATGGCTGTCTAGTCTCTTCTTAAAAACCTCCAGTGTTGGAGCATTTACCGCTTCTGGAGGCAGATAGTTCCACTGGTTAATTGTTCTGTCAGGAAATTTCTCCTTAGTTCTAAGTTGTTTCTCTCCTTGATTAGTTTCCATCCGTTGCTTCTTGTCCTGCCTTCAGGCGCTTTGGAAAATAACTTGACTGCCTCTTCTTTGGGGCAGCCCCTGAGATACTGGAAGACTGCTATCCTGTCCCCCCTCGTCCTTCTCTTCGTTAAACTAGACATACCCAATTCCAGCAACCGTTCCTTCTATGTTTTAGCCTCCAGTCCCCTGATCATCTTTGTTGCTCTTCTCTGCACTCTTCCTAGAGTCTCAGCATCTTTTTTACATGGTGGTGACCAACACTGGATGCCCTATTCCAAGGCCTTATTCTGTATTCTGTCATTCTGCATTCTATTCTGTAAATCAGTGGTTCTCCACCTATGGGTCGGGACCCCATTTGGGGTCAAACGACCATTTCATGGGGGTCGCCAAACCATGCTGTCCGCCATTTTTTTCCCTTTTCCCTAGCTGTCCTACTCCCTCTTATTGGTGGCCACACTCACTTGGGGGTCACCACAACATGGGGAACTGTATTATGGGGTCACGGCATTAGAAAGGTTGAGAACCACTGCTGTAAATCAAACCTTTCTCCTCATTCTGCTTTCCAGTCCAAATCTGAGGGAGAGTGAGGGAACTTAACGTATTTCCATCGAAAATCAAGTGCTGTGCCTTGAAGGAAGCTCTGCTTGAGTTTTCATGAGTGGACTTTTATGATTTCTCACATTTTGCCCAGGGCCAAGTGACCTTACAATCCAAAGGAATTCGTGCCATGAGGTCATTGATCCTGGGTGCTCCTCCCAGCGGTCAGTTCCTTGGCCCGGGCTTTGGAAGAATCAAAACACAATGAAAATCAAAACCCAAAGTGATTTTTTTTTCCAAATGCAAAATGGTCTTTAATAAGCAGAAACCTTCCTGGCTACTCAAAGCACATTTTTTTTTCCAGACAGGTATGTCTGTCTAGGCAAGGTCAGCCCTGAGTTCAAGTGAGGTCTTATTAAAGGCATATCTGTCAGCTCGGGGGTCTTCAAACTAGGACTTGTGGACTTCAACTCCCAGAATTCCTCAGCCAGCATGGCTGGCTGAGGAATTCTGGGAGTTGAAGTCCACGCGTCCTAAAAGGGCCCAGTTGGAAGACCCCTGACATAATGTGAGGGGGAAATAATGCTAACTCAGAAAGAGCTAAACTGGTGTTTCTCAATCTCGGCCATTTTAAGAGGTGTGGACTTCAACTCCCAGAATTCCTCAGCCAGGCACGCTGGCTGAGGAATTCTGGGAGTTGAAGTCCACATGTCCTAAAAGGGCCAAGTTGGAAGACCCCTAACATAATGTGAGGGGGAAATAATGCTAACTCAGAAAGAGCTAAACTGGTGTTTCTCAATCTCGGCCATTTTAAGAGGTGTGGACTTCAACTCCCACAATTCCTCAGCCAGGCACGCTGGCTGAGGAATTCTGGGAGTTGAAGTCCACACGTCCTAAAAGGGCCAAGTTGGAAGACCCCTGTGTCAGCTCTATTCGAGCGATTGTATAAGCCAGTGTTTCTGAATCTCGGCCCCTTTAAGAGGGGGTGGACTTCAACTCCCAGCATTCCCCAGCCAGCCATGCTGGCTAGGGAATTCTGGGAGTTGAAGTCCGCCCCTCTTAAAGGGGCCGAGGTTCAGAAGCACTGGTATAACAGATCTAGAAACCAGGAGCCCCGTTGGCGCCTTTCAAAACGGCCACTGAAAGGAATCGCGGCACTAAATCCAGGATTTGTAGTCTGTTGTGAAAATGTCCAGGCTGATCAGAGATCGGAAAGCTGGTATCGCCTCAGGATCCCGTCTCGGCAGCAAGTGTAGATTTCTTTTCCCCACATGGCGACCTAGAAAAAAAAATCAGAAAAAAATGTCTCAACCCTCATGTGGTTCCTGATGACAACCTGGTTACCTGCCCGTTTGAACTACGGCTGGTCCTGGGCTTAGGGCCACAACGGAGCCCAAAATTACTGTGGCTAAAGGAGACGTTTGCTAAGTACGTTTTTTTTTTCCTTGTCTTTCTTTTTTTTAATAACAGAGTTGGAAGAGAGCTTGGAGGTCATCTAGTCCACCCCCCGCTCTCTTTCTTTTTTCTTTCCTTCCTTCATTTCTTTTTCTTTCTTTCCTTCCTTCCTTCCTTCCTTTTCTTTTTTCTTTCTTTCTTTCTTTCTTTCTCTTTCTTTCTTTCTTTCTTTCTTTCTTTCTTTCTTTCTTTCTTTCTTTCTTTCTTTCTTTCTTTGTTTCTCAAGCAGGAGACCCTTAGAGAATCACAGAGTTGGAAGGGACCTTGGAGGTCATCTAGTCCAAGCCCCTGCTCAAGCAGAAGACCCCTACAGAATCAGAGTTGGAAGAAATCTTGGAGGTCATCTAGTCCATCCCCCTGCTCAAGCAGGAGACCCTTAGAGAATCACAGGGTTGGAAGGGACCTTAGAGGTCATCTAGTCCAACCCCCTGCTCAAGCAGGAGACCCTTACAGAATCACAAGAGTTGTTGGAAGGGACCCTGGAGGTCATCTAGTCCAACCCCCTGCTGAAGCAGGAGACCCTTAGAGAATCACAGAGTTGGAAAGGACCTTAGAGGTCATCTAGTCCAACCTCCATGCTCAAGCAGGAGACCCTTACAGAATCAGAGCTGGAAGAAACCTTAGAAGTCATCTAGTCCACCCCCCCTTTCTCCAACTTTTTAAAAAAAATTTCCAGTGTTGGAGCATTCACCGCTTCTGGAGGCAGGTGGTTCCACTGGTTAATTGTTCTAACTGTCAGAAAATTTCTCCTTAGTTCTGGGTTGCTTCTCTCCTTGGTTAGTTTCTATCCATTGCTTCTAGTTCTGCCTTCAGGGGCTTTGGAGAAGAGCTTGACTCCCTCTTCTTTGGGGCAGCCCCTGAGATATTGGAACGCGGCTATCCTGTCCCCCCTCGTCCTTCTCTTCATTAAACTAGGCAGACCCAATTCCTGCAACCGTTCCTTATATATTTTAGCCTCCAGTCCCCTAATCATCTTTGTTGCTCTTCTCTGTACTCTTTCTAGAGTCTCAACCTCTTTTTTACATCGTGGGGACCAAAACTGGATGCCGTATTCCAAGTGTGGCCTCACCAAGGCCTTGTAAAGTGGTATTAACACTTCACGTGATCTTGATTCTCTCCCTGTTAATGCAGCCCAGCACTGTGTTGGCTTTTTTGGCAGCTGCAGCACACGGCTGGCTCCTATTGAAGTGATCGTCCACTAGGACTCCGAGATCCCTCTCACAGTTGCTACTGTTGAGCCAGGTACCCCCTATCCTACATCTGTGCATTTGGTTTTTCTTGCCTAAATGTAGAACCTTCCTTTTTTCACCACTAAATTTCATTTTCACCATCTTGCCAGACAACTCCTATTTCAGTTTCCGGGTAGGACCCCGATTCTTATTTTTCCCTTCCAGAGGTCCCTTCTTTGCTCAAGCGAGCTCCTGCTGAATGTTGTGTTTCATACATACCTTGTACACAGGATCACAGTCGGGTCCGGTCAGCTCAAGAACGTGATCGAGGTCTTGTTGCATAATGAAACAAGTTCCATCACCTGCAAAGAGGGAAGCATTGAAACTCTGCACTGAATCTTTATAATTCTATTTGTTTTTATACTTGTAATTGTTTGGCTATTTGTTTCTGGTAAGCTCCCCAGAATCGCTTGGATAGCGAGATGGGTGGCATATAAATTTAAGAAAGAAAGAAAGGAAGGGAAGAAAGGAAGGAAGAAAAGAAAAGAAAGAAAGAAAAAGAAAATTTCTGCTTATCTGAAGGATCATTCACAAGAAAGATACATTTCGGTCTGGAGAAGATGGATAGATTATATTCAGAATAAATATGGGACTAAAAAGTTCCACTTAGTTTATGAGTAAATCTTAGAGTATTATTATTATTAATAGTTTATTATAGTATAATTTTTATTAGTTTTATTATTATTTTTAGTATTAGTATTGTTTAACAATTTGGTATATTGTATTGTTTGATAATTAGGAGATTAACTTGTTTATATTATTATGTTTACTGGAGTTAAAGCGCATTATGGACTTGGTTATTTATATAGTTGGTTAATGTTAGTTAGAGTTTGATTATTATATTTGTAACCCTGTACTCAGCTCTGGGAAGTGGGGGAGGGAGAGGGGGGTTTAGGGTGGGTGGGTTTTTGGGATGTATATTGTAACTTTTATAAAACTTTTCAATTAAAAAAAAGAAACAGAGAAAAGCAAGAAAAGAAAAAAGAGCAAGAAGGCAGGGAATGCTATGGGTCCCCTCTCTTGAGGAGGTCCATCTGGTGGGATCCAGAAGAAGGAAGGGCCTTCTCCGTGGTGGCTCCTTCCCTATTATTTGAAGGACTGTCCTTTCCCAGTTACATCTGCCCCCAACCCACCAGAGCCAGGAGGCAGGGGTTGTTATGGGTCCCCTCTCTTGAGGAGGTACATCTGGGCCTTCTCTGTGGTGGCACCCTCCCTGTGGAACATCATCCCTGAGGAGATAAGATTGGCCTCCATTTTGACACTCTTTCGAAAGGCCCTGAAGACCTGGTTCTGCCAGCGAGCCTGGGGACCCAGAGGGACACGGAGCCCATCAAGGGGTTGGTGTGACTGTTGTCACCAGGGAAGCTAACGAGGCTGTTGGGTTTTGTAGTTGGGGTTACCACAAGTGATAACTGGAGTCTAAAACATACGAAGAACGGTTGCTGGAATTGGGGATGTCTAGTTTAATGAAGAGAAGGACGAGGGGGGACAGGATAGCAGTCTTCCAGTATCTCAGGGGCTTCCCCAAAGAAGAGGGAGTCAAGCTATTCTCCAAAGTGAAGGCAGGACAAGAAGCAATGAATGGAAACCAATCAAGGAGAGAAGCAACTTAGAACTAAGGAGAAACTTCCTGACAGTGAGAACAATTAACCAATGGAACCACCTGCCTCCAGAAGCTGCGAATGCTCCAGCACTGGAAGTTTTTAAGAAGAGGCTGGACAGGCATTTGTCCGAAATGGTGTAGGGTTTCCTGCCTGAGCAGGGGGTTGGACTAGATGACCTCCAAGGTCCCTTCCAACTTTATTATTATTACTGAGTTGAGCAGGCATTTGCCTTTCCTTACTAAAGAAATAAAAAATGCATCAATTACCTTGGCTGGCAATAAACCCGTCTTTGTAAGGCATCAGGGAAAGGACTGGGGCTCCCGACCGCTGGATCACTCGAACGGGAGTTCTGAAAACGGACAAAGAATTCCCATATTGAAATGTCAACGGAGATTCCCAAGCCTTCCCGGTCATGCGAATGAAGGGGAATAAAGTCCTCGCTTTACGACAGTTCGTTTAGTGACCGAAGTTAAAACAGCACTGAAAAAAAAAAAAAGACTTTGGGCCGTTTTTTGCATTTATAACCTTTGCGGCATCCCCGTGGTGACGGGATCAAAATTCAGACCCTTGGCAACTGACTCATACTTATGACGGTCGCAGCGTCCCGGGGTCAGGCGATCCCCTTTGGCGACCTTCTGGCAAGCAAACTCAGTGGGGGAAAAGCCAGTTTCACTTAAGAACCGTGTGAGTCACTTAACAGCCATAGCAAGAAAGGGCGTAAAGCGGGGCAAACTTCACTTCACACATGTCTCGCTTAGCGACGTAAATTTGGGACTCACTTGGGGTTATACGTTGAGGACTAACCGCCTGTGGAAACATAGTTCACGGATGAAACCAATAGCCACATTAAGTTTCGGAAGGGGAGGGGGAGATTGTTAAAAAGGACAGCCATTTGTCTGAAATATAAGTATAAGGGTTTCCTTCCTGAGCAGGGGGTTGGACTAGATGACCTCCAAGGTCCCTTCCAGCTCTATTCTATTCTAAGAGACTGGACAGCCATTTGTCTGAAATGGTATACGGGTTTCCTTCCTGAGCAGGGGGTTGGACAAGATGACCTCAAAGGTCCCTTCCAACTATTCTAAGAGACTGGATAGCCATTGGTCTGAAATGGTATAAGAGTTTCCTGCTTGAACAGGGGGTTGGACTAGATGACCTTCAAGGTCCCTTCCAGCTCTATTCTATTCTAAGAGACTGGACAGCCATTTGTCTGAAATGGTATACGGGTTTCCTTCCTGAGCAGGGGGTTGGACTAGATGACCTCCCAGGTCCCTTCCAGCTCTATTCTATTCTAAGAGACTGGACAGCCATTGGTCTGAAATGGTATATGGGTTTCTTTCCTGAGCAGGGGGTTGGACTAGATGACCTCCAAAGTTCCTTCCAGCTCTATTCTATTCTAAGAGACTGGACAGCCATTGGTCTGAAATGGTATACGGGTTTCCTTCCTGAGCAGGGGGTTGGACTAGATGACCTCCAAGGTCCTTTCCAACTCTATTCTATTCTAAGAAACTGGACAGCCATTGGTCTGAAATGGTATATGGGTTTCCTGCCGGAGCAGGAAAAAAAAACGGGGAAAAAAAAAAGGAAACGGTTAGTGGATTTTTTTCCCTCCAGCCATTTAAAGGCAGCTGGGAACCTAAACTCACTTGGTGTTTCTCACATCCAGCTGGTATATGGTCCCATCCTGCGTCCCTCCCAGCAGATACGTGTTGGAGAGGAAGGTGCAGCAGTTGAAAGCATCCGAACCGATAAAAAGAAAAATCTAAGGAAGAAATCAGGGGGGGGGGAAGTGGTCTGACATCTCATCTAAGCTCATCTGCTACTAGCGCTGATGATGTTACCTAGTTGGGTCATGAAACGTCTGCAAGAAAAGCACCCAGCTCAGAGAGCACCAAGGACCCCATAGTCCTTTTCCCCCTCCCCCTTCTCCTCTACAAACCCCTCTCCCTCCTAGCACTGATGATGTTCCCTAGTTTGGTAATGAAATGTCTGCAAGAAAGCAGAATAGAATAGAATAGAAATACAAAATAGAATGGAATGGAATGGAATGGAATAGAATAGAATAGAATAGAACAGTGATGGCGAACCTTTTAGAGATCGAGCACCCAAACTGCAACCCAAAACCCACTTATGCATCGCCGGGTGCCGGGTGGGTGTGGCCCATTGGCTGGGTGTGGCCCATTGGCTGGGTGTGGCCCATTGGGTGGGCGTGGCTGCGGTGGTAACGGCAGACTGGGTGGGGCTAAAAAGTTTAATCAATCAATTCCAACTTTGCAAGATCTTTTTTTTCCCCATGAGAAGTTGAAATTGACTGAACCTTTTTTTTTTTTTTTTGCACACAGCACACAGCGGCAGAGGCCTAAAGCGAAAAGGTTTTATAAAAGCCAGCTGAAGGCCTAGGACTGGGGCGACAGCACACGTGCCCACAGAGAAGGCTCTGAGTGCCGCCTCTGGCACCTATGCCATAGGTTCGCCACCACTGGAATAGACATAGGAATGAACAGAACAGAACAGAACAGAAATAGAATAGAATAGAATAGAATAGAATAGAATAGAATAGAATAGAATAGAATAGAATAGAATAGAATAGAATAGAATAGACATAGGGATGAATAGAATAGAATAGAATAGAATAGAGTAGACTAGACTAGACTAGAACAGAACAGAAATACAGAATAGAAACACAGAATGGAAATACAGAATGGAATAAGAATAGAATAGAATAGAATAGAATAGAATAGAATAGAATAGAATAGAATAAGGAATGAGAATAGAATAGAATAGAATAGAATAGAATAGAATAGACAGAATAGAATAGACATAGAATAGAATAGACATAGAATAGACATAGGAATGAATAGAATAGAATAGAATAGAATAGAATAGAACAGAATAGACATAGGAATGAATAGAATACAATTAGAACAGAACAGAACAGAATAGAATAGACATAGGAATGAATAGAATAGAATAGAATAGAATAGAATGGAATGGAATGGAATAGAATAGAAATACAGAATAGAATAGAATAGAAATAGGAATGAATAGAACAGAACAGAAGAGAAGAGAATATAGAATAGAAAGAACAGAACAGATAAATCAAAAGTGAAATCAGCTCATCTCACAAAGGCTGCTACATCCTACCTTGGCCGATCGTACGCCAAACTCAACGTAGGAGCAAAATGGCCGCCTTCCCTTCGTCTGAGATCATTTGCAATCCGGGGCTACCGAGACGAAGGGAGGCAAACGGGCTGCTTTATCCCAAGTGGAGGAGAAACCTTACCGGCTGCCTGCTTTGTAACCCCACGCCTTGCAATTTTTTGTCCTCCCGGGCCAGCAGCAAGAGCTTCCCTTCCGTGCCAACTTCACGCTCATCTGCATTGGAAAGAGAGACCGTTCGGCCTAGAGCAGTTGTCCAACTTCTAGCCTCTTGCCTTAATCACTATATCCGAGGTCTCCGCACTTGGCAACTTTAAGGCTGGTGGACTTCAACTCCCAGAATTCCTCAGGCAGAATTGGGTACACCAGGGATCTCCAACCTTGGCTAATTTAAGGCTTGTGGACTTCAACTTTAAGGCTGGTGGACTTCAACTCCCAGAATTCCTCAGCCAGAATTGGGTACACCAGGGATCTTCTGGCAAATTTAAGAATTGTGGACTTCTACTTTAAGGCTTGTGGACTTCAACTCCCAGAATTCCCCGGCCAGCCAGCATCGTCTTCTGGTTAAGGCATCAGGTTAGAAGCCAGGCAACTGGGAGTTAGTTTTGGGAGTTCTAGTTCTAGATCAGTGGTTCTCAACCGTTTTAATGCCGCGACCCCCAACCGGTCGTAAGTCGAGGACTACTCAACCGGTCGTAAGTCGAGGACTACTCAACGGGTGCAGCACCGTTTGCAGAATGGGACTTTTGGCGGGCTCAGCAGGGCAGAGACAGCCTGGACAATTCCTATGGGCTTTTGAAAGCCAATAGAATTAGACTCTATTCAAGAGAGTCTATTCTATTGGCTTTCAAAAGCCAATAGAATAAAAGGGAGGAGCACAGCTAAGGAAAAGGGGAAAAAAATGGCGGACTGCGTTGTTTGGCGACCCCCGTGAAATGGTCGTTCGACCCCAAATGGTGGGTGAGTCTCCCGGGCGGTGGGGAGGAGGCAAAGACCACTTTTGGACTGCATGGACTTGTCTTAGGGTCAATGCAGACCCAAGCCTTCTGGATGCGGGAGTCCAAGGCAGACTGTCTCTATGGAGATTCTCCATCATCCAGGTCATGATTGTCCCAAAGGTGCTTTTTTAAGGAGGCAACTGGACTTCCTTATTGTTCTTTGAAGATGTTTCGCTTCTCATTCCGAGAAGCTTCCTTAGCACAGCTAAGGAAAAGGGGGGGGGGGGAAATGGCGGACTGCGTTGTTTGGGGACCCCCGTGAAATGGTCGTTCGACCTCAAATGGGGTCCCGACCCACAGGTTGAGAACCACTGCTCTAAAAGGAGGCAAATGACCAGTTTTTCTGCAAGGAGTATAAATCCTTCCACTCCCCACCATCCGGTCAGAACTGAAGAAGCTTCTTTGGATGAGAAGCGAAATGTCTTCAAAGAAAAACAAGGAAGTCCACTTGCCTCCTTAAAAAAGCATCCAGCATGCTCAGGAACTGCAGTTCCCATCTGCCCGTGCTTCACCAGGCACTAGGTTAGAAGCCAGGTGACTGGGCGTTCCGAAAACAAGGCGTGGGCTTTCAGCACGACTCAAAGAGACGCAAAGAGCTTTGTGTCCTGCTGTTAGAAACAAAAACACATCTGGCTGCAATATAATCACTTACTGGGAAGTTCTTCGGGGGATCCCAAGTTTAACGAGTTGTCTGTTGCATTCAGAGCGATCCCATTGACTGGAGAGCCGCAATCAGCTATAACACCTAGGCAAGTCAACCGCCCACAATCCCAAAGACGCGCTGTGCCGTCCCGTGAGCTGGAGACCACGTTCCTGCCCCTCTCCACAATGGCTGTGTCCAGGATTCCTGCAGGATCATAAAAGAGAAATATTTAGCAATTGGCCCAGCCACCTCAGTTGCCCTAGCGGCGCCAGACTGCTGCACACCTGACTGTCACGTGATGCGGCGGGTTTGACACCCGTGGACTAGACCAGGGGTAGGCAACCTTGGCTCTTTTATGACTCGTGGACTTCAACTCCCAGAATTCCTGAGCCAACATGGGGGAATTATGACCCCTTCATGACTCGCGGACTTCAACTCCCAGAATTCCTGAGCCAGCATGGCGGAATTATGGCCCCTTCATGACTCGTGGAATTCAACTCCCAGAATTCCTCAGCCAGCATGGGGAAACTATGGCCCCTTCATGACTTGTGGACTTCAACTCCCAGAAATCCTGAGCCAGCATGAGGGAACTATGGCCCCTTCATAACTCATGGACTTCAACTCCCAGAATTCCTGAGCCAGCATGAGGGAACTATGGCCCCTTCATGACTAGTGGACTTCAACTCCCAGAATTCCTGAGCCAGCATGGGGGAACTATGGCCCCTTCATGACTCCTGGACTTCAACTCCCAGAATTCCTGAGCCAGCATGGGGGAACTATGGTCCCTTCATGACTTGAGGACTTCAACTCCCAGAATTCCTGAGCCAGCATGGCTCAGCTTGGAAACTCTCCCTTTCCCCTCAGCATGGCTGGCTCAGGAATTCTGGGAGTTGAAGTCCACGAGTCATAAAAGAGCCAAGGTTGCCTATCCCTGATCTAGACAGTCACTTGTCTGAGATGATATAGGTCCTCCTGCTTGAGCAGGGGGCTGGTTTAGAAGATCTCTAAGGTCCCTTCCAACTCTGTTTAATGCAAAGAAGGACCAGGGGTGACATAATAGCAGTCTTCCAGTATCTCAGGAGCTGCCCCAAAGAAGAGGGAGTCAAGCTATTCCCCAAAGCACCCAAAGACAGGAGAAGAAGCAACGGATGGAAACTCATCAAGGAGAGAAGCAACCTGGAACTAAGGAGAAACTTCCTGACAGTTAGAACAATGAACCAGTGGAACTACCTGTCTCCAGAAGCTATGAATGCTCCAACACTGGAAGTTTTTAAGAAGAGACTGCACAGCCATTCATCTGAAATGGTCTAGGGCTCTCCTGCTTAAGCTGGGGGTTCGGCTAGATGACCTCCAAGGTCCCTTTCAACTCTGATGATGTTCCACTTTCTGTCTGTTACAAGCCCAACCAACTGATCCACACGGGACAGCCGAGATGCAATCCTTCAAACTTCAGCCAGAAACGCAGCCGGCGTCATTCAATGCAACGCTGGGCTGACCCCCAATGCTCACTTCTCTGTACCTGCTTTGTGTCCTTGGAACGTTGCGACGCAGCTGCCGCTGTCCGCAGACCAGATCTTCAGCCTGGCGTCCATCCCTCCACTCAGCACCACGATGCCCGACGGGAAAAACCGACAACAATTCACATCGTATACGTGACCTTCCAAATTCCTCTGAAAAGACAGTGAATTGAGCAACTGATATCAACGGAAGGCACGCTTGCTAATTGGGACCGGAAGCTTTTGTTTGCTAAGCAAGGCAGTTGTTCAAACGATTCAGATCACGTAGCTGGCTGGGGAATTCTGGGAAATGAAGTCCACCCTTCTGAGGTTGAGAAACACCGGCTCGGACAATACTTACTCTAACTTCCCCGTTAGCGGCTTGCCAAATTTTCATCGTGCCGTCAGCGCTGGTGGATACGCCGAGCCCACCTCCGCTGGAAATGTCAAGACAGGTGATCTAAGATTAAGAGAGAACAAGAGAGGTGAACAATAAATAGGGCTCGGCCTCTTCTCCAAAGCCCCTGAAGGCAGGACAAGAAGCAACGGGTGGAAACTCATCAAGGAGAGAAGCAACCTGGAACTGAGGAGGAATTTCCTGACAGTGAGAACAAATAACCAGTGGAACCACCTGCCTCCAGAAGTCGTAGGAGCTCCATCACTGGGGGCTTTTAAGAAGAGATTGGAAGGCCATTACTCTGAAATTTTAAATGCTTGGCCAGGGTTGGACTAGAAGACCTGTAAAGTCTCTTCTAACTGTGTTATTTGGCTATTATTATTATTATTACTACTACTACTACTACTACTATTATTATTATAAGATCTTGGAATCTTGGCTATGTCTAGATTAACAAAAAGCTTATTCTGTTTAATGAAAAGAAGGAGTAGGGTTGACATGATAGCAGTGTTCCAGTATCTCAGGAGCTGCCCCAAAGAAGAGGCAATCAAGCTGTTCTCCAAAGCCCCTGAAGGCAGAACGAGAAGCAACGGGTGGAAACCAATCAAGGAGAGAAGCAACCTGGAACTAAGGAGAAACTTCCTGACAGTGAGAACAATTAATCAGTGGAACAGCTGGCCTCCAGAAGCAGTAAATGCTCCAACACTGGAAGTTTTTAAGAAGAGACTGAACAGCCATTTGTCCGAAATGGTATTGGTTCTCTTGCTTGAGCGGGGGGGCTGGTCTAGAAGACCTCCCGGGTCCCTTCCAGCTCTGCTCTATTCTATTCTATTCTATTCTATTCTATTCTATTCTATTCTATTCTATTCTATTCTATTCTATTCTATTCTATTCTAATATTCTGTTCTGTTCCATTCCGTTCCATTCTATTCTATTTTATTCCATTCCATATTCCATTCCATTCCATATTTCATTCCATTCCATATTTTCTATTCTATTCTACTCTATTATTCTATTCTATTCTATATTTCTATTCGATTCTATTCTATATTTCTGTTCTATTCTATTGCATTCTATATTTCTATTCTATTCTATTCTATTCTATTCTATTCTATTCTATTCTATTCTCTGTTCTATCCTATCACTGGAGATTTTTAAGAAGAGATTGGACAACCGCTTGTCTCAAATGGTATAGGGTCTCCTGCATGGGCAAGGGGTTAGACTAGAAGACCTCCAAGGTCCCTTCCAATGTTGCTATTCTGTTCATTTATTTTAACCTTAGAGCCAGGGTGTCCATCTCATCAATTTCATTGAAGGGCCACATCAGCATCGCAGTTGCCGTTGGGGGCGGGGTGGGTGGGTGCGGCCAGGGTGGGTGCGGTCTACTGGGTGGGCGTGGATGGAATGGGTGTGGCCTACTGGGTGGGCGTGGCCAGCTCTACATCGTTCGCGTCAAGGGTGCCCGTGGGGGCCTGGGCAGGAGTGGGACAGATCGGAGGGTCTCTGGCAGAAGGGGGTGGGACAAGCGCCAAGGCATGATGCATTTCTTCATTCCTCACAAAGGGGGACACCTCCCCAAAATGCACCCGGGGGGGACCAATGTGGCAGGGGCTGGTTCCTCGCTGTTTCCAGACGGCCTTGTGGAGCTAAGACTGAATGCGTTTCAGCATAGATGGCCACCACAAAATTGTACATTGGCTCCTGGCTGGCCTGGGCCAGGGCCAAGGCAGTGGGGGGCCGTTCCCTCCCTGTTTCCAGGATGGCTTCACGGGCCACACGAAACCACTTCGCGGGCCGCATCCGGTCCCCGGGCCTTGGGTTTGATGTGTCTGCCTTCGAGGGAGAGATTGGAAAGTGTCACTCAGTCCTGGGAAAACAGGAAGCACGAGGAAGTGATTCAGAAGAGTCCTACCTTAACCTCATGGTCCTTCGAAAGAACCAACGAAGCTGTGGGAGATGCTTTCAAGATTCGGTTAATGCACCTTCTGTTGCTGGAAGTAGAGGTAGTCCCTGACATACGACCGTAATGAAGCCTGCTCATTACAGTCCTGGGTCACAATGCTTGGGAGACAGGTCAGTCATGTGACAGCAGGGGTCATTAAGACAACGTCGCCGTAATTAAAGCGGAGCCATGGATTTGGTAAAAACCGTAAGGGTTTATATATAAACGATCTCGTGTTATTAAGTGGGTGATTTAATTGGGTGGGAGATAGAGACCTCTTAGGGAATAAGAACCAGATTGTATTCAAGTAGATAAAATGTGTCTTTTGGATATTATCGTTTGTTACGAAGTGAGATAAGGGGAATTTCGGCTACCCAAAGTCTGAAAATTAAAAATACCAACGGTGAAATTGGAATAGGGATAGGAAATTAAAAAGAGAGTAAAAAAAAATCAATAACAGGCTATGGATGGTTCATGAAGATCGAATGCAATTAAGATGTGTATAAGCTAAAAATTGATCGATAATGTAATAATGATGTTTTTATTGAGTTGATATCATCAGAAATGTACCAACGTGAATACGAGACAGTAAATGTTCTGGGAAAAAGAGAGGAAATATTTGATGTGGTAACCTGAGATTTGCACTAAAGCAGTGGTTCTCAACCTTTTTAATGCCGCGACCCCCCAGGTTGACACCCCCCCCCTCTTCTTTGTGACAGCCCCTTAAATATTGGAAAACTTCTATCATGTCACACACCACCCTATAGATCAGTGGTTCTCAACCTTTTTAATGCCGTGACCCCCCAGCCGGTTGTAAGTCGAGGACTACTCAACCGGTCGTAAGTCGAGGACTACTTAACTGGTGCAGCACCGTTTGCAGAATGGGACTTTTGGCGGGCTCAGCAGGGCAGAGACAGCCTGGACAATTCCGATTGGCTTTTGAAAGCCAATAGAATTAGACTCTATTCAAGAGAGTCTATTCTATTGGCTTTCAAAAGCCAATAGAATAAAAGGGAGTAGCACAGCTAAGGAAAAGGGGGAAAAATGGCGGACTGCGTTGTTTGGCGACCCCCGTGAAATGGTCGTTCGACCCCAAATGGGGTCCCGACCCACAGGTTGAGAACCACTGCACTAAAGATTCTGTCACTGGGCTATTGATTCACCCAGTCACCACATTGCTTTTTCAATATTCAAATGGAAAATTGGAAAATTAATAAAATATTATATTAAAAAAAACTATAAGGTGTGGTTTGTCTTTTTTAAAATCCTGCCTTTATTTCCTTGAATAGTCCTTCCAAAAAAAGGCCGTAAAAGCATACGTACGCTTTTCTGATGGATCCTGCAGAAGGCAGTGTAGGGTGCCAGAAATTTGCTAGAGGTGTTTTCCCGCGAGCAGGAAACGAGCAGACATTTCTGAAGCAGGTAGAAAAAAGGAAAATACAAAATACAAAAATAAAGATGGGCCAAAAGCAGATTGTCTCAATGTTTGTTCGTTCATTCATTCATTCATCACAAAATCTAAAAACTTGAGAGGTCAAGCTGGACTTTTAGCAAGCAGGGCCACAATAGTTTCATCAAAAAAGGCAAGAGGGTGTCATACTTAATTTATTATTGATTTAATCCCTGCCTTTTATTATTGTTATAAGTAATTCGAGGTAGTGAACATACCTCATACGCCTTCCTCCTATTTTGCCCATAACGACAACCCTGCAAGGTGGGTTGGGCTGAGAGAAACTGATTGGTTGTGTCTGATTGGTCATGCCTAAGGCGGGACTAGAACTCAACATCTCCTGGTGATTGGCCCAACGTCACCCAGCTGGCTTCCATGCCTATGGTGGGACTAGAACTCACCGTCTCCTGGTGATTGGCCCAACGTCACCCATGCCTATGGCGGGACTAGAACTCACCACCTCCTGATGGTTGGCCCAAAGTCACCCAGCTGATTTTCATGCCTATGGCAGGACTAGAACTCACCGTTTCCTAGTGATTGGCCCAATGTCACCCAGCTGCCTTCCATGCCTAAGGCGGGACTAGAACTCACCGTCTCCTGGTGATTGGCCCAACGTCACTCAGCTAGCTTCCACGCCTACGGCAGGACTAGAACTCACCATCTCCTAGTGATTGGCCCAATGTCACCCAACTGGCTTCCATGCCTACGGCAGGACTAGAACTCACCGTCTCCTGGTGATTGGCCCAACGTCACCCAGCTAGGTTCCATGCCTAAGGCAAGACTAGAACTCACCGTCTCCTGGTGATTGGCCCAAAGTCACCCAGCTGGCTTTCATATCCAAAGCAGAACTACAACTCACCTTCTCCTGGGTTCTAACCTGGTGCTTTAACCACTACATCAAACTTAACCTCCTCTCCCATTTCTTACATTATTTTACCTCAGGTTATCTCAACAGGTCTCAAAGCACACGGCGGATTTTTAGCATAGTAGAATAATAAGTGGCGGATATCTCTCCAATGTGTCTCAGATATACCATATATGCCGGCGTATAAGGCGACTTCCGCAAGCGTTAAAATCGGCGCCAAAGACGGGGGTTGTCTTATACACTGAGTCGTCTTATACGCCGGCATATACAGTAAGTTGTACCTGCACAGCCAACCTGTCCTCCCCTCCCACTTCCCTCCTCCCAGATTTAAATCCTCCATCACTCTAACCCAGTATTTATTTCTCAACCATGGGGACTTTTTTTTTTTTTTACAAAACAAAACAAAACACAACAAACATTACACACGTACACACGTAATATATCCTTTTTTGTTAACAGCAGTTTGTAACTGTACTTTTCTATTCTTTACATTTCCCCCCCTCTTTCTTCTTTGAAATATTTGTCCTTATTGCCCCATTGTTCCTTATTTACATTTTCCTTCTTTCATATTCTACTACTTACTAGGAATCCAACATTATTCATTGTAGTAACACTCATATTTTTTTATAAGACGCGACCGGAATTCCATCTAAGCATGGTGATTATACAAATATTCTCATATTATTTAGTGCAGTGGTTCTCAACCTTTTTAATGCCGCGACCCCCAACTGGTCATAAGTTGAGGACTACTCAACCGGTCGTAAGTTGAGGACTACTCAACTGGTGCAGCACCGTTTGCAGAATGGGACTTTTGGCGGGCTCAGCAGGGCAGAGACAGCCTGGACAATTCCTATTGGCTTTTGAAAGCCAATAGAATTAGACTCTATTCAAGAGAGACTATTCTATTGGCTTTCAAAAGCCAATAGAATAAAAGGGAGTAGCGCAGCTAAGGAAAAGGGGGGAAAAAATGGCGGACTGCGTTGTTTGGCGACCCCCGTGAAATGGTCGTTCGACCCCAAATGGGGTCCCGACCCACAGGTTGAGAACCACTGATTTAGTGCATATACTGTTTTTACTCTAATACTATTTCCAACGTTAAAATTCACCCCTTTTCATCCAAGTATATTTATTTAATTTTATTTTTCTTTGACATATATAATAATTCCTCCTTTCTTATTTTATGCTAATATTGGGTATAATGTTTCTAAATTTCACTTTCTCTAGTAATTTTCTATAATCCTGTTTTATGGATTATAGCCATGGGGACTTTTAAGCTGTGTGGACTTCAGCTCCCAGAATTCCCCAGCCAGCTATGCTGGCTGGGGAATTCTGGGAGTTGAAGTCCAGTTAGTTTAAAGTCGCCAAGGTGGAAAACTACATGGCTGTGCATGGAATGACATGACCTGTGCTTCACAAATGCGCCTGCCTTTCCACGGAATGTGATTTTTTGGGGGAAAAAATGTCACCAGGCTCGGATTTTAGGCCATACCTTAGTTATTGCACTGACTTCAAATCCTTCGGAGGCTACAATTTCTGGAATCCCGTCTGGGCTCAAACCGTGGCAGGTCAGAGTCCCATATAAAGTTGGTTTCCCTAAAGGAGAAGAAGAAGTGGTATTGTCTGGAACGGAATAGATCAGTGGTGGCGAACCTAGGGCACGGGTGCCAGAGGCGGCCCTGGGAATCCTCACTGTGGGCACACGTGCCGTGGCCCCAGCCTTGCCTCCCCCTGCGACCCCCTCCTTTCCAGCATCCCCCCTGGAGGAGTCGCCCCCCCAAGCATGGCCCACGCGGAGCAGCGCAGCCAAGGACATGGCAGTCAGGCAGCGTGGACAAGACTCTGCCCTCACACCCCATCCTGCACAGTTGATGCTGCAGGGCGCGGGCAGAGGGCGTGGCCGCCATAGCACTGCTGGGCTGCCTGGGCGATCTGCGGTGGGCCCTGGAGGCAGTGAGTGGTCCTGTGGGCAGGCGGGGTGGGGGAATGGGGGGCAGAGCAGGGTGGGGCAGGGGGGTGGAGCGGGGTCAGGGCCAGTTTTTGGGCACTTGGTTTCTAAAAGGTTCCATGGAATGGAATGGCATAGAATAGAAATAAGAATTATAAAAATAGAATAGAATAGAATAGAATAGAATAGAATAGAATAGAATAGAATAGAATAGAATAGAATAGAATAGAATAGAATAGAGCCGAGGTGGCGCAGCAGTCAGAGTGCAGTACTGCAGGCCACTTTAGCTGACTGTGTTCAGCAGGTCAGCGGTTCAAATCTCACCGGCTCAAGGTTGACTCAGCCTTCCATCCTTCCGGGGTAGGTAAAATGAGGACCCAGATTGTTGGGGGCAATGTAAAAATATATATATACATTGCTTACTGGTGTACACCGCTTAGAGAGTGCTTGCACTTAAAGCGGTCTATAAGTCTCATAAATAAATAAATAAATAAATAAATAAATAAATAAATAAATAAATAGAATAGAATAGAATAGAATAGAAATACAGAATAGAACAGAACAGAGGAGAGGAGAATAAGAAATAATAGAATAGTTATAGGGAATAGGGAATAGGGAATAGAGAATGGAATGGAATGGAATAGAATAGAATAGAATAGAATAGAATAGAATAGAATAGAATAGAATAGAATAGAATAGAATAGAATAGAATAGAATAGAATAGAATAGAAATACAGAACAGAACAGAGGAGAGCAGAATAAGAAATAATAGAATAGTTATAGGGAATAGGGAATAGGGAATAGAGAATGTAATGTAATGTAATGTAATGGAATGGAATGGAATGGAATAGAATAGAATAGAATAGAAATACAGAATAGAACAGAGGAGAGGATAGGAGAGGAGAATAAGAAATAATCGAATAGGGAATAGGGAATAGGGAATGGAATGGAATAGAATAGAATAGAAATACAGAATAGAATAGAAATACAGAATAGAACAGAAGAGAGGAGAAGAGAATAAGAAATAATAGAAGAGTACAGGGTATAGGGAATGGAATGGAATAGAATAGAATAGAATATAGATTATAGATGCAGAATGGTGTTGGTTATTACCTTTAAAGCCCTATGTGGCTCAGGGCCAGGCTATTTGCGAGACCGCCTACTACCTCATAGTTCCCTTCGTCCGGTTAGATCCCACAGCCTGGGCCTCCTTGGGGTCCCGTCGGCCAAGCAGTGCCATTTGGCGGGGCCGCGGAGGAAGGCTTTCTCTGTGATGGCGCCCACGTCTTGGAACCAGCTCCCCCCGGAGATTAGGACCACTCCCACCCCATAAGCTGCTTAAGACCTGGCTTTTCCAGCAGGCCTGGGGTTTATAAAACCTGACCCCTGGATGACTGTTATTGTACTGTTTGTTTTGTCATGTTTTATGTTGTTTTTTATTGTTAGCCGCCCAGAGTCCTGCAGGAGTGGGGCGGTTTATAAATTTTAATAAATAAATAAAAATAAATCACAGAATTTATCTATGTCCTCAGGGTCACCTGAGTGGTGCAAATGGGCGTGGAGCCTCCTTGGAACTGCTTTCAGCACACCCAGTTGCACCACTCAGGTGACCCCGAGGACACAGGTAAACCTCCAGGTGGCCTCAAACGACCCTGAAGGCAAATGACCGGCAAGGAGGATAAATCCTTCCACTCCCCACCATTCAATCAGAGGTGAAGAAGTTTCCGGGATGAGAAGTGACACATCTTCCAAGAAAAAACAAAGTCCAGTGGCCTCCTGAAAAAACATCCTTTGGGTGAACCATGACCTGGAATGACGGAGAATCTCCACAGACCAGTGTTTCTCAACCTTGACCATTTTAAGGCATGTGGACTTCAACTCCCAGAATTCCACAGCCAGCATTGCTGGCTGTGGAATTCTGGGAGTTGAAGCCCACATGCCTTAAAATGGTCAAGGTTGAGAAACACTGCCATAGACATTTAGGATGGAGGAAAAGAAAGAACTGGATCCTCTTGACAGAATCGTTCCACAACAGTAGGAGAAGCAGGTTTTTCTTACTCACCTGGACTCCGGCAGCTCAGCCAAACCTCCTCCTCATTTCTCCTAGAAAAATGGGGGGTTGGGGGGGGAGGGAAATAATCCATTAGCCCAGAATGACGTGACTGCGAGATGAGAGACATATACATTTAATAAATAAAAGCAATAATTCAAAGGACTGTTGCATCCAGAGGGCCAAGGGCTTTCCTACTTGTAAAGTAAACGGGGTTTAGTGTGGTGTTTCTCAAACTTGGCAACTTTTAAGATGGGTGGACTGCAAGTCCCAGAATTCCCCAGCCAGGGGAAAGGCTAGAGAGCCCTATACGGCTGGCTGAGGAATTCTGGGATTTGAAGTCCACAAGTCATAAAAGATTCAAGGTTCCTCACCCATGGCCTAGGCTATCAATTAAATCAGGGGTCTTTGAACTTGGCCCTTTTAGGACTTGTGGACTTCAATTTCCAGAATTCCTCAGCCAGCATGGGGGAACTATGGCCCCTTCATGACTCGTGGACTTCAACTCCCAGAATTCCTGAGCCAGCATGGGGGAACTATGGCCCCTTCATGACTGGCGGACTTCAACTTCCAGAATTCCTCAGCCAGCATGGGGGAACTATGGCCTCTTCATGACTCATGGGCTTCAACTCCCAGAATTCCTGAGCCAGCATGAGGAAACTATGGCCCCTTCATGATTCATGGACTTCAACTCCCAGAATTCCTGACCCAGCATGGGGGAACTATGGCCCCTTCATGACTTGCAGACTTCAACTCCCAGAATTCCTCAGCCAGTGTGCCTGGCTGAGGAGTTCTGGGAGTTGAAGTCCACAAGCCATAAAAGGGCCATGTTTGAAAACCCCTGGATTAGACCTTCTTCTGGGAGTTGAAGTCCACAAGTCCTAAAAGGGCCAAGTTCGAAGACCCCTGGGCTAAATTTAGGAATTAGAAGGAAAAAAAACCCCACTCTTATTTGTTAATGACACCAGTTGGAATCCGGCAGATTGGAAGGGAGGGAGCAACCAAGAAAGGGCAAAAAGCTACTCCTGGTGGTGACATTTCCATGCAGAATTCAAGACACCTCAGAGTCTAGTTTGAAAAAACTGGGTAATACATGAATATTTTTCATTTACCGGTCCTATGTCTAAACCACCCGTCTTCTCCCTCAAAGAGGAATATCGTTAATATGATTAATGATTAGGATTGTGGAACTGGACCTCATTGACTCCTGGGGCTTCCCCAAACCTTAGCAATTTAATGGGACATTTTTTTGAGGGGGGAAGAATCCAAATATTCATTGCCTAGCAACAGGAAGCTGGATCTCCCTTCTGGAAGATTCCTAGTGGATCCCCAAAGGCTACCAATCAGGAGCAGAAGGGGGGAGCCCCACAGGTGAAGCATGGGTGGTGTAGTCCCTGAGCATGCTGGATGGAAGCTGGATCCTCTTTGGATCTCCTTCTGGAAGATTCCTAGTAGATCCCCAAAGGCTACCAATCAACGGGCAGAGAAGAGGAGCAGAAGGGGGGAGCCCCACAGGTGAAGCATGGGTGGTGTAGTCCCTGAGCATGCTGGATAGAAGCTGGATCCTCTTTGGATCTCCTTCTGGAAGATTCCTAGTAGATCCCCAAAGGCTACCAATCAATGGGCACAGAAGGGGGAGCCCCACAGGTGAAGCATGGGTGGTCTAGTCCCTGAGCATACTGGATGGAAGCTGGATCCCCTTTGGATCTCCTTCTGGAAGATTCCTAGTGGATCCCCAAAGGCTACCAATCAACGGTCAGAGAAGAGGAGCAGAAGGGGGCAGCCCCACAGGTGAAGCATGGGTGGTGTAGTCCCTGAGCATGCTGGATGGAAGCTGGATCCCCTTCTGGAAGATTCCTAGTGGATCCCCAAAGGCTACCAATCAACGGGCAGAGAATAGGAGCAGAAGGGGGGAGCCCCATAGGTGAAGCATGGGTGGTGTAGTCCCTAAGCATGCTGGAGGGGCACAATGCCTTCTCTGCCTTGGACTCCCGCACCCAGAAGGCTGAGTCTATATTGACCCCCCAAGACGCCCCCCCCCATGGGCTCCAAAGTTTGCCTTTGGGAGCTTCCCCCCCCACCAGACTCTTCCCCGATTTTTCCTTCAGGGATCTCCGAGTGGTCTCCCTTCCCCGCCAGGCACGCCGGCCGAGGGGCGCGGCCTGCGTCGCGGTGGGCGTGGCTTCCCCCACCTCAAGACCTGGTCCCAGTCGCTCTGGATCCGCAGCACCGGCGCCTGCGCCATCTTCGCAGCGGCCTCGGCCCCGCCCCGGAAGCCGCCGCCCGGGAACCGCCCCCCGGAAGGCCCGGGCGCCGCCCACCACGGAAGCAGCTTGGCGGGCGGCGAGGCGGAGGCGGCGGTTGGAGGCGCTCGCGGAGGTGGGCGGGGCTACGGGCGTGGGGTGGGGGGGCAACGGCCCGGCTTGGCCTACCTGGCACGGCTGGTGGTGGGCACTCCTACCCTGCGAGGTAGGCTTGTTCAGGGTGGTTTGGTGGGGGGAGCGAGCGCTTCCTACTCGATGTTTTGTTGGCCGAAGAGGTAAAAATGAAGTAGTTGGGGGAATCTAAGGCAGAAACGGGCGGCTCCTTTGGGACCGGTGGACTTCAACTCCCAGCATTCCTGCTTCCTCCATTGACTTTGCTGGTTGGAAGCCATGCTGGCTGAGGGATGCTGGGAGTTGTAGTGCACAGCTGGTAAAGGGGCCATCGTTGCTGGCTCAGGGATTCTGGGAGTTGTAGTACACAGGTTGCAAAGGAGCCATAGTTAGATCAGGAATTCTGGGAGTTGAAGTCCACAGCTGGTAAAGGGGCCATAGGTGCTGGCTCAGGAATTCTGGGAGTTGTAGTCCACAGGTTGCAAAGGAGCCATAATTAGATCAGGAATTCTGGGTGTTGTAGTTCACAGGTCACAAAGGAGCCATAATTAGATCAGGAATTCTGGGTGTTGTAGTTCACAAGTCGCAAAGGAGCCATAGTTGGCTCAGGAATTCTGGGAGTTGCAGTCCACAGGTCGCAAAGGAGCCATAATTAGATCAGGAATTCTGGGTGTTGTAGTTCACAGGTCGCAAAGGAGCCATAGTTGGCTCAGGAATTCTGGGAGTTGTAGTTCACAGTAGCAAAGGAGCCATAGTTGGCTCAGGAATTCTGGGTGTTGTAGTCCACAAGTCGCAAAGGAGCCATAGTTGGCTCAGGAATTCTGAGAGTTGAAGTCCACAACTGGTAAAGGGGCCATAGTTGCCCATCTCTGATCAAAGGGGAAGCCAGAGGTTTATTTGGCCCCATTTTAAAAGGGGGGGGCATTAGCAAGGTTCAATGCAGGTAGGAAAGCTATTATTACATCCGTTAGATACAGATACTTGTGTATGTGGATAAATATCTAGATACAGATACATCTTTTTTTACATCGTGGTGACCAAAACTGGATGCAGGATTCCAAGTGTGGCCTTACCAAGGCCTTGTAAAGTGGTATTAACACTTCATGTGATCTTGATTCTATCCCTCTGTTAATGCAGCCCAGCACTGTGTTGGCCTTTTTGGCAGCTGCAGCACACGGCTGGCTCCTATTTAAGTGATTGTCCACTAGACTCTGAGGTCCCTCTCACAGTTACTACTATTGAGCAAGGTACCCCCTATACTATAGCTGTACATTTGGTTTTTCTTGCCTAAATGTAGAACCTTGCTTTTTTCACCCTTGAATTTCATTTTGTTAGATAGCTTCTAACTGATAGTTACTGATAGTTTCTCGGCAACCGTCTCCCTGACAAAGGGAGACACATTCCTTTCTCAATAGACAAGAGGCAGGAGGAAAAAGCAGAAAGCGAAAGTCACCCCAAGTGTATGCAAGCACCCCCCCTCCCCAGCAGAATGGCAGACCCCTCCAAAAGTAGAATATATGTGCAGGGAAAATGATGAGGGTGGGTTTGGGGAACTGACCCTTGAGGGCTACCAGCAATTGAATTAAAACAGTGGGTCTCAACCTTTTTAATGCCGCGACCCCCCAACCGGTCGTAAGTCGAGGACTACTCAACCGGTCGTAGGTCGAGGACTACTCAACTGGTGCAGCACCGTTTGCAGAATGGGACTTTTGGCGGGCTCAGCAGGGCAGAGACAGCCTGGACAATTCCTATTGGCTTTTGAAAGCCAATAGAATTAGACTCTATTCAAGAGAGTCTATTCTATTGGCTTTCAAAAGCCAATAGAATAAAAGGGAGTAGCACAGCTAAGGAAAAGGGGGAAAAAATGGCGGACTGCGTTGTTTGGCGACCCCCGTGAAATGGTCGTTCGACCCCAAATGGAGTCCCGACCCACAGGTTGAGAACCACTGAATTAAAAGAACTGTTCAAAGTTAAAAGTAAACTTTAAAAAGTTAAAGAACTGCTGCGTTGGGGGGGGGGTGATAACCTCACTTGGCTTGAGTAGCTTCACACTCGTGTAACTACTACAAGGATTTCTTTTTTTAAGCAACGGCTGTGGGGGGGGGGGTCTCCTTTCCCCAGATCTGCCAGGATGTCTGGCCACAACTGGAGCCAGAAGACCAAAGCAAAGAAGGAGGAAGAGGAGGAGGAGGAGGAAGAGGTGGACCCTTTTGACCAGATGATCCAGCGCACCGGTTGCGCCGCTTTCCACTACACCGTGATGGAGTGCATGGCGGAGCACCAGGACTGGCGCAAGTGCCAGGAGCCGGTGCAGCGTTTTCGGACCTGCATGGCGGAACACCAGAAGCGGCGAGCGGAAGAGATGCGGGAGAGGCAGGAGCGGCACCAGGCTGCCAGCTGACCAAAGGGAAGTCCAGTCAGACCGACTAGACTCTCAAGGCCGCAGTAGAACCCAGGCCCAGCCTGGCTGACGCTGGACGGCGCCGTTGCGGCTTCGGAAATTTGGAAAGAGCTCTTTTTTTTTTTGTAGGCATGGTTGTGTACACTGTTAATACAAAAACGGCATGGAATTCTTTTATTACTTATTTTGCTTTCAATAGGAAAAACGTGACATTTCCCCCCGTTCGTGGTTTGAGGCACCGGCAATGTTTTCCCAATCTGGTGCGGTTCCTAGGATTCCATCGCTGAGAATTCTGGGAGTTGATCTAGGAATCGTCCCGTAAAGGAGAATATTTATAGCTCAGGGTTGAAATGAGTGCTCCAGGTTGCTCCCGGGTGGCTGTTTCCTTGCAGATGTTTCGTTGCCTGAATGAGGTGACTGATGATGTTACCTAGTGGGGTACTGAAACGTCCCCAAGAAAACAACCCAGCTCAGAGAGCACCAAGGATCTCTCGGAAACTGTCCAGATTGAGAAAAACGGCAATAAGGGAATGTCTTTTCCAGTCTGATATCCTCCAGAAGAGTGCAATTTCTAAATAATAAGGGTGGGATATGAGGGAGGGAGGATGGAAGGAGAATGGGAAGGAAGGAAGAAAGGAAGGATGGGAGGAAGGAAGGAGAATGGGAGGGAGGGAAGGAAGGAAGGAAGAAGAAGAATGGGAGGAGAATGGGAGGGAGGGAGGGAAGGAAGGAAGGAGAATAGGAAGGAAGGAAGGAGGGAATGGGAGGGAGGGAAGGAAGGAAGGACAAATGGTTGTCCAATCTCTTCTTAAAAACTTCCAGTGTTGGAGCATTCACAACTTCTGGAGGCAAGTAGTTCCACTGGTTAATTATTCTAACTCTCAGGAAGTTTCACCTTAGTTCTGGGTTGCTTCTCTCCTTGGTTAGTTTCCATCCATTGCTTCTTGTTCTGCCTTCAGATGCTTTGGAGAATAGCTTGACTCTTCTTTGGGACAGCCCAAGATACTGGAAGGCTGCTGTCATGTCCTCCCTTGTCCTTCTCTTCATTAAACTAGACATACTCAATTCCAGCAACCTTTCCTTATATTCTTTAGCCTCCAGTCCCGATTGTTTTTGTTGCTCTTCTCTGCCCTCTTTCCAGAGTCTCAACCTCTTTTTTACATCGTGGTGACCAAAACTGGATGCAGTATTCCAAGTGTGGCCTTACCAAGGCATTGTAAAGTGGTATTAATACTTCACATGATCTTGATTCTATCCCTCTGTTAATGCAGCCTAGCACTGTGTTGGCCTTTTTGGCAGCTGCAGCACACGGCTGGCTCCTATTTAAGTGATTGTCCACTGGGACTCCGAGGTCCCTCTCACAGTTGCTACTATAGATAGAACCAAGCATGTTTATGCTCTCTTTCTCCCCCTCCCACCTTCCAGTTTTTGTCGTTCCTGCGTTATTTTAGTCTTTTCCCCATCAAAAGAGAGGCAAAACCTTGTCACACACTTCTCCCAGTTGTAAAGAGGCTTTGGGGGAATCATCTGGCAAGCAAGAAGGCAGCAGAGCCGCTTCTAAATTCAGACTTAAGTGCTTCACTTTGTGGAACCTTTGAGGTGGATTTACCTGGTAAGGATCTGGACCTTTTGCAGAACAAAACACAGGGGAGGGGCAGCTATCCCCTCTTCACAACCCGGGGGACTTCAACTCCCAGAATTCCTGAGCCAGCATGGCTGGCACAGGAATTCTGGCCGTTGGGAGTCCAGCGATTACTGCCTGGGCTAGAGAATTTCACAGATCACCATCTTGCTTCAGAAACGGAGCTGTGCGCGTCTGCGCAGGGGTTTGCCGGCCGCTTGCACGGAAATATACCCTCTCCTCCCGTCCCCTCCACTGGTCCACAGCGCCGGAAACGTTGGGGATCGAACTGCTGGCTGTGGGCAGAGTTAGGCTGCAATTACTGCATTCTAACCACTGGGAGGGAGGGAGGGAGGGAGAGAGGGAAGGAAGAGAAAAAGAAAAAGAAAGGGAGGGAGGGAGGGAGGAAAGGAATAGCTATCGCACTTAGACTTATGTATGACTTCATGGTGCTTTATAGCCCTCTCTCAGCAGTTTACAGAGTCAGCCTGTTGCCCCCCAACAAGCTGGGTCCTCACTTTACTGACCTCCAAAGGACGGAAGGCTGAGTCAACCTTGAGCCGGCGAGGATCGAACTGCTGGCTGTGGGCAGAGTTAGGCTGCAATTACTGCATTCTAACCACTGGGAGGTAGGTAGGTAGAGGTGAGAGCCGAGGTGGCGCAGCAGTTAGAGTGCAGTACTGCAGGCCACTTTAGCTGACTGTGTTCAGCAGGTCAGCAGTTCAAATCTCACCGGCTCAAGGTTGACTCAGCCTTCCATCCTTCCGGGGTAGGTAAAATGAGGACCCAGATTGTTGGGGGCAATGTAAATATATATATATATACATTGCTTACTGGTGTACACCGCTTAGAGAGTGCTTGCACTTAAAGCGGTATATAAGTCTCATAAATAAATAAATAAATAATAAATAGGTAGGTAGGGAAGGAAGGAAGGAAGGAAGAAAAGAAAGAAAGAAAGAAGAGGAAGGAAAGAAAAAGAAAGAGGGAGGGAGGGAGGAATAGCTATCGCTCTTAGACTTATGTACCACTTCATGGTGCTTTATAGCCCTCCCTAAGCAGTTTACAGAGTCAGCCTGTTGCCCCCAACAATCTGGGTCCTCATTTTACCGACCTCGGAAGGACAGAAGGCTGAATCAACCTTGAGTCGGCGAGGATCGAACTGCTGGTTGTGGGCAGAGTTAGGCTGCAATTTCTGCCTTCTAACCACTGAGAGGGAGGGAAGGAGGGAGGGAAGGAAGGAAGAAAGAAAAAGTGGGAGGGAGGGAGGGAGGAAAGGAAGGAAGGAATAGCCTTTAGACTTATATACCGCTTCACAGTGCTTTACAGCCCTCTCTCTAAGCGGTTTACAGTCAGCATCTTGTCCCCAACCAGCTGGGTCCTCACTTTACCGACCTTGGAAAGATGGGACAGCTGAGTCAGCCTAGATTGAACTTACCACTTACTACTGGCAGTCGGCAGAATTAGCCTGCAATACTGCATTATATGTAAAGTCCAGGCCATGGTTTTCCCAGTTGCAATGTACGGCTGTGAAAGTTGGACCCTAAGAAAGGCTGAGCGCCAAAGAATGAACTCTGGTGCTGGGGAAGACTCTTGCGAGTCCCCTGGACTGCAAGGCGATCCAACCAGTCAGTCCTAGAGGAGATCAACCCCGACTGCTCTTGAGAAGGCCAGATCCTGAAGTGGAAACTCAAGTACTTTGGCCACCTAATGAGAAGGAAGGACTCACTGGAGAAGAGCCTAATGCTGGGAAAGATGGAGGGCAAGAGAAGAAGGGGACGACAGATAATGAGGTGGCTGGATGGAGTCACTGAAGCAGGAGGCGTGAGCTTCAATGGACTCCAGAAGATGGTAGAGGACGGGAAGGCCTGGAGGAACGTGATCCATGGGTCGCAATGGGTCGGACACGACTTCGCAATTAACAACAACTGCATTATAACCACTGCACCACCGTGGCGCTAATTAACACTTATCATCCCAGCTGCCGTTTGAACACCTGGCGGTGGTCTCACCTGTGTCTCCACCCTAACTGTAAAGATTAGAGTTGGTTGAAGATGGTTGAGTTCAAGAACACTCATTCCACTGCAGCTGCAGAACCTGTTTAATGTTCCCAGTTACATACATTGCATTGGGGTTTCTCAGCCGGGGCAATTTGAAGACGGGTGGACTCTTAACTCCCAGAATTCCCCAGCCAGCTGTGCTGGCTGGGGAATTCTGGGAGTTGAAGTCCACCCCGTCCTGGCTGAAGAACTGTGGGAGCTGAAGCCCACCCGTGCTGGCTGAGGAAGTCCGGGAGGATGCCTTCGACCGATGGAAAGCATAATCGGCTATCGGCCCGTCTCACTGCAGTTTAGCCCGAAGCTCATCCAGTTCAGTGCGGACCTTCAATCGGATCCTGAAGTCTTCCTCCGTGTGCTGAAAGGAAGGCACAAACTGAATGTTAGGATCTCAGACCGTGCACAATTGGGGTGGCTTCAGAAAGTCGCAAAGCCTTTGTACCTGACAAGGTGTAGATCACCTGAGTCAGCGGTTCCCAACCTCTACAGCCCGGCTGCGGGGAAGAGAGGGATATTGCGCAATGCAGGCGATGGGCCTCTGCAGGAGTGGCGCACACGTGGACAACTCAACGTGCGCAAGCGGGTCGGTGCACACACAAGGGCCTGCCGGCCTGCCACTCGGGCATGTTGAGCTGGGCACGCATGCAGGCACACTCCGGCCAGCCGCTTGCATGGTCCAGTTCTGAATAGGCCACGGCCCGGGATGAGGGGTGGAAGCCCTGATCTAAGCGATATAAACTTTATCAGAGACCGAGGCTGGATTTGTACATTAAACTTGGCTTAAAAAAACGGAACGTTCTTACAAATCAAGCTTTTAACTTGGTTGGTGTCAGGGTCGATTGGATTGTGGTCCAGAGGATTCTAGGGCTGCTTGGGAAATTGATGGCGTTCCACGAGAGATTTGTTTATACACAGCCGATTTTATATCGGCCTTTCAAGCACTGGTGATGTAGCCTAGTTGGGTCATGAAATGTCTGCAAGAAAGCAACCCAGCTCAAAGGACCCCCACTGTGTCTCCTCCTCTTCCTCCTCTTCTTCTCCACAAATTTCCCTCCCTTCTAGCACTGATGATGTTACCTAGTTGGGTCATGAAACATCTGCAAGAAAGCCACCCAGCTCAGAGAGCACCAAGGACCCCATAGTCTTTCTTTCTTTCTTTCTTTCCTTCTTTCTTTCTTTCTTTCTTTCTTTCTTTCTTTCTTTCTTTCTTTCTTTCTTTCTTTCTTTCTTTCTTTCTTTCTTTCTCTTTCTTTCTTTCTTTCTTTCTTTCCTTCCCTCCTTCCTTCTTCCTTTCCTTCCTTCCTTCCTTCCTTCCTTCCTTCCTTCCTTCCTTCCTTCTTCTCCTCTTCCCTTCTAGCTCTGATGAGGTTCCCTAGTTGGGTCATGAAACGTCTGCAAGAAAACTACCCAGCTCAGAGCACCAAGGACCCCACAGTCCTTTTTCCTCCTCCTCCTCCTCCTCCTCCTCCTCCTCCTCCTCCTCCTCCTCCTCCTCCTCTCCACAAACCCCACTCCCTTCTAGCACTGATGATGTTACCTAGTTGGGTAATGAAACGTCTGCAAGAAAGCAAGGCTGTTGGTAGGGCAATATTGGAAGAAGGATTGTTTGCCAACTATAGAAGAATGGATGCTTAAAGTGTCAAATTTAGCAGAAATGGCTAAGATTTCTGCTTATTTGAAGGATCATTCACAAGAAAGATACATTTCGGTTTGGAGAAGATGGATAGACTATATTCAGAATAAATATGGGACTAAAAAGTTCCATTTGTTTTATGAATAAATTTTAGAATATTATTATTGTTATTATTATTATTAATAGTTTAGTATAGTGGAATTTTTATTATATTGTATTGTTTATGAATTAGGATTTTAATTTGTTTATATGATTAAGTTTATTTGCAAATTGTTTATTCTGTGTTAAAAGGGAGTTAAAGCGCATTATATTTGTTTATCTACATAGTTGGTTAATGTTAGTTAGATTATGATTATTATATTTTTTACCCTGTATTCAGCTCTGGGAAGTGGGGGAGTGGGGGAAGGGGGGAAGGGTGCGTGGGTTTGGGGTATATTTTGTAATTTTTGTAAAACTTTTTAATAATAATAATAATAAAAAAAGTCTACAAGAAAACCACCCAGCTCAGAGAGCACCAAGGACCCCACAGTCCTCCTCCTCCTCTTCCTCCTCCGTGTTTCGAAGTTATTGAGGTTAAATGTATTGATGGTTTCAACGCCTTTATTCTCAATTTAAACATTTCAGTAAACATCCACATACCTCTTTCACTAATAGATGGATTCCTTCGGGCACGTTATTCTGAATAATTTCCAAGAAAATAGGACTAAACGTGGCAGCCAGCTGTTTAATCTGGAGGAACGGAGAAGAATCGTTTTTCCAGCGGAAAAGGGAAAACCCAATTTGCAGCGTTGGACATATGATTGCGACCTATTGAGTTATCTGTTTTTGTTTTGTTTTTAATGCCACCTAATTTACAGGAGACTTCCCGCCTTTTCTATTTCGGAAGATCACTCGTACAAAAAATCAGCCCAAACTGAAGTCTCCATAAAGATAATAAAACAATACCAGTAGTCCTCAATTTACCGTCATTTGTTTAGTGACCGTTTGAAGTTAAAATGGCGCTGAAAAAAGGGACTTGTGATGGGTCCTCCCACTTATGACCATATCACCACAGTCGCAGGGAAAAAATTGGGTGCTTGGCAAATTTATGAGGGATACAGCATTCAAGGGACACGGGATTGTCATCTGTGACCTTCCCAGCTTCCAACAAGCAAAGTGAAGGGATTCGCTTAATGACTGTGTGATTCATTTAATGACTGCAGAGAGCAACAGTAGCAAAAAAGCCATAAAATTGGGTACCACTTAATTAACACCTGTGTTAATTAGCAACAGAAATTCGGATCCAATTAGGGACGTAAGCTGAGGACTACCTGCAGCAAGGATATTAACTGGGTTCCTTCTAGCACAGGGGTAGGCAACCTTGGCTCTTTTATGACTCTTGGACTTCAACTCCCAGAATTCCTCAGCCACCATGGGGGAACTATGGCCCCTTCATGACTTGCGGACTTCAACTCCCAGAATTCCTATGCCAGCACAGGGGTACTATGGCCTCTTCATGACTTGCGGACTTCAACTCCCAGAATTCCTGAGCCAGCCTGGGGGAACTATGGCCCCTTCATGACTCGGGGACTTCAACTCCCAGAATTCCTCAGCCAGTATTGGGGAACTATGGCCCCTTCATGACTGGTGGACTTCAACTCCCAGAATTCCTCAGCTAGCATGGCTCAGCTTGGAAACTTCCCCCTTTCCCCTCAGCATGGCTGGCTCAGGAATTCTGGGAGTTGAAGTCCAGGAGTCATAAAAGAGCCAAAGTTGCCTACCCCTGTTCTAGCGACAAGCAATCCATTTCCAGAATAGTGAAGAGAGGCCCAAGAGAAACAAATCTGTTTTATCCGGTGGTTGTTTTTTTGTCGGAAGCCAGAAGTAAACGAGGAAACCGGCCAAAAAAATTCACTTTAAAAATTACAATCATATAATTATGGTGGACCGCAGAGGGCCATAAATGCGAGCCAGTTGCCTAGCAACCCAAGGGAAATAATTGTAATTGTGAGGTGCGGTCGTCGGAACGTTGAAATCAGGACAAAAACAGAAGGATCCTCTGATAAAAGGCTGCAAAAGTGGACGGGAGTTAGCTGAGATGGCTAAATCAACTGCTTTGATAAAAGGGAAAAAACACAAAAAACCACAATTACTTTTTTTTTTTTTTTTTTTGCTTGGAAACCGCTTCTGGACTTTGTGCTTGAAGTGGGGGGGGGGGGAATGAAACTTTGATTTTGGGTTTTACCGACTGGATAGGTTTCTTGTTATAGAAATGGTTAGTTCAGGGGTAGGCAACTGTGGATTTTATGAATTGTGGACTTCAACTCCCAGAATTCCTGAGCCAGCCATTCTGAGGGGAAGGGAGAGGTTTCTAAGCTGAGCCATACTGGCTGAGGAATTCTGGGAGTTGAAGTTCATGAGTCATGAAGGGGCCATAGTTCCCCCATGCTGGCACAGGAATTCTGGGAGTTGAAGTCCACGAGTCATGAAGGGGCCATAGTTCCCCGATGCTGGCTCAGGAATTCTGGGAGTTGAAGTCCCCGAGTCATAAAGGGGCCATAGTTCCCCCATGCTGGCTCAGGAATTCTGGGAGTTGAAGTCCACAAGTCATGAAGGGGCCAAAGTTTCCCTCATGCTGGTGGAGGAATTCTGGGAGTTGACGTCCACGAGTCATGAAGGGGCCATAGTTCCCCCATGCTGGCTCAGGAATTCTGGGAGTTGAAGTCCACGAGTCATAAAAGGGCCACAGTTCCCCCATGCTGGCTGAGGAATTCTGGGAGTTGAAGTCCACAAGTCATGAAGGGGCCAAGGTTGCCTACCCCTGCCTTAAGAACTCTGGCAAGAAAAGGGGGGCCAGACTCACTTAACAACTGCCTCGCTTAGCGGCATAAATCTGGGGTACCATTGTGATTGTCAACTTGAGGACCAATTGCAGTGTGGAAAATAAATGCAAAAAGGCAACTTACCTGGACGACACGCTGGTGGCTCGTAAGGACGGCATCCACTCGAAGTCTGTTGTCCTGTTCCCCGGTCAACACCAGCTCTTCAGTCTTCGTGGGCAGGGCATAGCTGGGGGAGAAGCAGAGGAAGACATGGGGGGGGGAATTACAGGTAGTCCTCGACTTACGACAACTGCCATCAACATTTCCATTGCTAAGCGAGACCGTCGTACCCGCCAGAGGCATTTTGGCCTGTTTATTTCTTAGGTTCGTATCCGACCTTACTGTAACAGGAGTTCAAACGCACAGGTGGTCTTCGGCTTATGGCCACAACTGAGCCCCCGTTTTCTGCTGAGGCGGTTGTGAAGTGAATTTTCTCCCATTTTGCCACCTTTCTCGCCTCCACTGTTAAGTGAATCCCTGCAGGTGCGGGGCCAGTTTTTGGGCACTCGGTCCCTAAAAGGTTCGCCATCACTGCCATAGGGTCCTCATTGCAATGGGTTGTTAATGTAAGTGATGTTGTGTTATGATGATTGCTATGTTCCAAATTATTAGCCAAATAAACCTCTGAATCTTAAAGTAAGAATGATTGTTTTGTGCTGCTCTCTCTTGTCTTTTTCACTGGGTTTTTCCAGGACAGGGGAGAAAAAAAATGGCACGGAAGAGGGAGACAGCACAGGTAGTCCTCTTTGTGAAACTACTGGCAGCCAGAGGTGTGTGTGCCTTCCTTCGTTTGGAGGCTTGCCGGCTGACTGCATTGCCTCGGTGCTGTGCCCTGGGTCATCACAAAAGCAGCACGCCAGCAACCGGTCCGCACAAACAAGCAAAGCCCCATCCACGAGATGCAGGCAGCACACAAAACCATGCACCCTCCGATCCGCGGAAAAAAACTCTCTCCGTGGAACCGGTCCCTGGTGCCCAAAAAGGTTGGGGGCCTCTGCACTAAACCACAGTTGTGTGTGTGTGTGTGAGTGAGTGGGCAGCACACCTTTTCACATCCGGAGCCTCTTACCTTTCGACCACACTGATCGACAACTTGTTGCAGAGCCGATGCACGTAGCAAGCGTAGTGCTCCACCAGAGAGACGTCGTAGCCCGTCAGCACAATGTTCAAGGTCCCATATTGATGTTCGGTGCCAGGGTCAATTTCCTTCATTTCCACATGATTCTTCCTTTTTTTAGGCTCCTGGGGAAAAGACAGCAAGGGTTTATTAAATTTATATAGGTAGACTTAACAATAGTTCATTTCGCTGGCGACTGGATGGTGTTCCCAATGTCAAATAATGGATACAACAATACAAGGAGATGTGTTCGACGATCCAAAAGCATAGACATGGAAGACGATACGGCAGAGAAAGTAAGACAGAATAAGACTGAAAAAGAATGGAGTAGTGACTTAAGTATAGAAGTAAAATAAAATACATCTAAATAGATAAGACGTGTTTTTGGAATATAAGATATTGTTATAAATTAAGATAAAGAAAACTTTGGTTATTTAAAATTTAGAAGTATAAGTACTAATAGTTAAATTTGAATATTGATTTATGTATAAAGGCCATGTAAAGGTAAATAGGTTCGCCACTACTGGTCTAATCTCTTCTTAAAAGCCTCCAGTGATGGAGCACCCACGATTTCTGGTGGCCAGCAGTTCCACTGGTTAACTGTCCTCACTGTCAGGAAGTTTCTCCTTAATTCCAGGTTGCTTCTCTCCTTGATCAGTTTGCAACCATTGTTTCTCGTCCTGCCCTCTGGTGCTCTGGGGAACAACCTGACCCCCTCTTCTTTGGGGCAGCCCCTCAGATACTGGAGCGCTGCTATCATGTCTCCCCTATTTCTTCTTTTCTTTAGACTTTCCAGATCCAAGTCCCGCAGCCATTCTTTGTATGTTTTAGCCTCCAGGCCTTGGATCATCTTAGTTGCTCTTCTCTGAATTTTTTTTCCAAACTCTCCACATCTTTTTTGTGATACGGTGACCAACATTGGCTGCAGTATTCCAGGTCTACACTTAACAACCACCGAGCCCAAAATTTCTGCGGCTAAGCGAGAGAGAGTTGTTAAGTGCCCCATTTTACGACTTTTCTTGCCACTGTTGTTAAGTGAACCCCTGCAGTTAACTTAGCAACAGGGTCGCCAAGCAAATCTGCTTTCCCTATTGACTTCGTTTGTCCGAAGGTGGCAAAAAGGAACAGCGCGGCTGCTGTAACCGTCCCAAGTACACGCCAGTTGCCCAGCGTCCGGATTTCGATCACGTGACCACGGAGATACCGCAACGGTTGTGTGGGGGGAAAAAAACGGTCAAAAAATCACTTTTCCCATTGCTGCTGTAACTTTGAACCGCCGCTAAACGAAGAGCTGTACGTCAAAACCGCTCTAATAAAAAGCAGAAGGAATAAAAACGGCAACACTGACATGTAATCAGTTGTAATCTCCTTTTTAATCGCCTTTTTAACAGCTTGCTGAGCAATCCATAGCCTCCTCCCAACCCAGAGAGCCCTCAGCCGATAGTTGTGCCCCTCTAGGAATCTTGTCTTTAAGAATCAGCAAAATTTGAGATTTGTTAATGCTCACCTCTGGCGGAAGGAGATGTCGGTACCGGCCAATGCCGTGGGTGGGCTGAGACCTGTAGTGCCTCTGAAAATTCTGCTGTAGGACGCCTTTGAAAGAGCAAACAAAATATACACAGATTTTAAAGATCTAGAGAAGATCTCAGCATTTTACACACCTACACACACACACCTTGACCGGGCCACATCCAGTCCCTGTCGGGCCAGCATGAGGTCAATTGAAAATTAGAGATCAAATGTAAATAATTCAGTTACTTGTCTGAAATGGCATAGGGCAGGGGTCTTCAGCCTGTGGGCCGTGGCCCAGTAGAGGGCCGTGGGCTGCTGGCCACTGGGCCACGGGACAGGCTGGCCAGTGTGTGCACGTGCACACGCATAACCACCCACTTGCTCTAGCGCCATGACTATGCGGCGCGAAAACAGGATGCCGCTCTGCACAGTGCAAAAATGGGCTCCCGCCACGCCTCGGGGCACAAAAACGGGCTGCCGTCGCACCTTGGGGCACGAAAACGGGTCACTGCCGCACCACAGGCTGCGAAAACGGACCACCACCGCGCCTCGGGGCACAAAAATGGGCCACCGCTGTGCCTCAGGCTGCGAAATCAGGCTGCCACTGCGCCTCAGGGTGCAAAGACGGGCCACCGCCACACCTCAGGCTGCAAAAACGGCTGTCGTCGCACCACAGGCTACGAAAATGGACCACCACCGCGCCTCAGGGCACAAAAATGGGCCACCGCTGTGCCTCAGGTTGCGAAAACAGGCTGCCACCGCGCCTCATGGTGCAAAGACGGGCCATCGCCATGCCTCAGGGTGCAAAAATGGGCCACCGCCACGCCTCAGGCTGCAAAAACAGGCCACTGCTGTGCCTCAGGTTGCGAAAACAGACTGCCACCGCGCCTCACAATATAAAAACTGGCCGCCGCCACGCCTCAGGCTGCAAATACGGGCCACTGCCGCGCCTCAGGCTGTGAAAACAGGCTGCCGCCACGCCTCAGAACACAAAAACAGGCCACCGCAGTGCCTCAGGCTGCAAAAACGGGCCGCTGCCACGCCTCAGGGCACAACGGGCCACCGCCACCTCGGGGATCAAAAACGGGCCACTGCTGCGCCACAGGGCGCAAAAATGGGACACTGCTGCGCCATGAGTCGTGAAAACAGGACGCCGCCACACCACGGCGCATGAAAATGGGGCCACGCCTCAGGGTGCAGAAACGGGGCTCTGCGCAGAAGAACGGGGCAGGGCTAGCGAGTCTCACGCAAGCGCTAGCCCCGCCCCGTTTACGTCACGTGCGTGCTTGAGGCCCCGAGCGTGTGCGCGCGTGCATAAAACGCTTTCCCCCTTTCCCTCCGGTCCGCCAACCAAGAAAGGTTGGTGACCTCTGGCACAGGGTCCTCCGCTTGAGCAGGGGGTTGGACTAGACCAGGGCTTTTCAACCAGGGCTACGGGTACCACCTGTGGTCCACTGGCATCTGGCAGGTGGTACGCAACCATCCTACAAAAGTGGGAGGGGGAGGGGAATGAGCTGAACCAGTGGCAGCACCGCACAAGCCTGAGCGAGAGACAGCTGGAGCTGCAGAGCTGTCGGGGCTCAGCGGAAGCGCCAGGCTCCAGCTGGAGCTCGGCACTGATCCTGGTGCTTCTGCTGAGCCCTGAAGAAGCACCCATCAGCTGGAAAGCAACATTGATCCTGGCGCTTCTGCTGAGCCCAGAAGAAGCGCCGATCAGCTGGAATGTTGCAGCCTCTCCAGGGTCTTGTGATTTACATTCAGATGCTTGGCCACTGATTCATATTTATGACGGTCACAGTTTCCCAGGGTCATGTGAAGTGACCAAAACCTGCTGCAACCACCCAGCAGACGGGGGGGGGGGGGGAATAAAAACCAAACACTCCCCACCCCATCCCACCCCTGCTGTCAATCCTCAACAGAATTGCTCACAACAATGGAAACCTCGGACAGGAGGAAGAGCGCAGCCGGGCGGGCAGGCAGGTGTCTTGCTTGGCTGTGGCTTGGGGGGCACTTTTTTCAGTGCCATTGTAACTTTGAACAGTCACTAAGCGAACTGTTGTAAGTCGAGGACTACCTGTACTTTATCCTTTTTTGGGGGGGTCAAGTTTTTGACCCCTTGCTAGGCGACGGGGGGTACTCAGATGTTGCCATGTCCTAAAAGTGGCACAATGGGTGAAAAGGTTGAAAAGCCCTGGACTAGATGACCTCCAAGGTCCCTTCCAACTCCATTCTGATTGATTGTGTGCATGTATGTAACAGTATCTCTCATGTATGTTGGAACGATTGTGTAGCTGGGAAATACAATGGTTGTCATCCAGCATATCAAAGGGAACAGACCCGGGAAGGCTGATCCATCTGAAACATGTTTACAGTGGGAAAATGACTGGGAAGACGCCCACTCTGTGGCCAGCTGTTTTGGCCAAAAAATGGGGAGAATATAATATCCTCTCATCTCTTTATTGAATTTATTTGCTGCCCATCTCGTAACAAACAACTCTGAGCAGCAAATTCATCATAATAACAGCATGGCCCCAAAGACAGTTCTCTTTCCCAGGTTATGACAAACTGTTTTGAAAAAAACCACAAAATCTTCTTACCTACAGAACAGATTGGATTCCTTCTGGATGATTTTAACGAAAGGCTAAAACACAAACAGGGAGATAAAATCCTTATTAAACTTGGGAAGTACTGCCACAGGACAAAAACCTTCACAGCCTTCTTGAGCTTCTCTAATTAAAATGTAATTAGCATGCAAAGCTCCCCTCCCAATTGGCAATTTGCAAATCTCTACGAAGAGTGCAACTGAAAAAAAACCAAAGACAACAATCCTGCGTTCATTTATTTCTTCTATCAAAAGGAGTTTCCCTCTTACAACGTTTACAAGAAGTGTCAACATTCTTCTTGTCTTTTTAGCGATATCTTCCATCAGGACACAAAACAAGACACAGATGGTTGTCAATTAACTGGGGCCAGAATTTCTGTTGCTTAGCAAGGCAGTTGTCTATTGAGTTGTGCCCAATTTTATGACTTTGGCCATTGTTAAGCAAACCGCTGCAGATGCTAAGTGGATCAGCCTTTGCTAAACAAAATCCAGTTCCCTCATTAGAAGCTATCTGGGAAGATTGCAAATGGTCATCATATGACTCTGAGACGTTGCAACCATCATAGATGCTGATTACTAAGCTCCCAAATCTTAATGAAGTGGTCATCGGGATGCTGAGATGATCACAAGCGTGAGGAACAGTCATAGCTCACTTCTTCCAAGCCGACTGCAACTTCATACCGTTGTTAAACAAATGGTTGTTAAGGATTATCTGTAATGTGCAGAGCACCGGGTACGCTACCTGAAAAAAGCAGATCCTTGCTTTAAAACAGATTCCTTTCCCAGGGACAAAACCTGCAGGAAGAAAATTAAAATCGTCAGTTATTGAAATAAGAAATACGTATCAAGCTCTTTTCAAAGTACAAGGTTACCCCTTAGTGACTTTACAAAATTGACTGTATAAACCTGCAAAACTGTTTGCAAGAAACCGTAACGCAGCTGATGTCCTACATTTCTCTTTCTGCTTCGTTTCTCTCCCTTCCAGGCAACTATTTCAACAGTACAATATTTAGGGGAACAACGAAGCCTAAATTCATCCTTAATCTTGCACTCTTGACCTAAAATGTATGACTGTTGTTGTTACTTGCGAAGTCGTGTCCGACCCATGGCGACCCCGTGGACAACATTCCTCCAGGCCTTCCTGTCCTCTACCATCTTCTGGAGTCCCTTTCAGCTCACGCCTGCTGCTTCAGGGACTCCATCCAGCCACCTCCTTCTCTGCCGTCCCCTTCTTCCATTGCCCTCCATCTTTCCAGCATGAGGTTCTTCTCCAGTGAGTCCTTCCTTCTCGTTAGGTGGCCAAAGTACTTGAGTTTCAACCTCAGGATCTGGCCTTCTAAAGAGCAGTCGGGGTTGATCTCCTCTAGGACTGACCGGTTGGATCGCTTGCAGTCCAGGGGACTCGCAGGAGTCTTCTCCAGCACCAGAGTTCAAAAGCCTCCATTCTTTGGCGCTCAGCCTTTCTTATGGTCCAACTTTCACAGCCGTACGTTGCAACTGGGAAAACCATGGCCTTGACTATACGCACTTTTGTTGGTAGGGTGACATCTCTGCTTTTTAGTATGCTGTCTAGATTTGCCGTAGCTTTCCTCCCCAGGAGCAAGCGTCTTCTAATTCCTTGGCTGCAGTCCCCATCTGCGGTGATCCTGGAGCCCAGGAAGATAAAATCGGTCACTACCTCCATTTCTTCCCCATCTATTTGCCAGGAATTGAGAGGGCCGGATGCCATGATCTTGGTTTTCTTTTCTTTTCTTTAAATATATTTTATTGGTTTTTTAATTTTAACAAAGAGTACTTTAGATATACCGTGGTGTTTGGGTAAACAAACAATTGAAGGTAAAAAACATACATAAACAGCTCAACTTAATACATTCACTATCATCTCTCTATTTCTCACAAATAACATAATAGATTTAATATATTCCATTTCTAGCTTCAATTTCTGTTACTACTCCACCTGTTTTAAAGCTTTATCAATTTAAAATTACCATAATCAATTATTGTTTTACATCAACAAATTATCACTTCAAGTATCTCTACCATATATTGAAGTTTTTAATCTCTCTCAACCCTCTTCTTATCAATGATCTTGGTTTTCTTAATGCTGAGTTTCAAAATGTATGATACACATATCTTTAGTTCAATACAGATAGACCTCAGCTTACAACAGTTCATTTAGTGGCCGTTCGAAATTACAAAAAGGGACTTACGACGGTTTTTCACACTCACAATCGTTGCCTCAGCCCTGTGCTCATGTGATCAAAATTCGGAGACTTGGGCAACTGACATTTATGACCGTGTCCCAGAATCACCTTTTGACACCTCCGGACAAGCAAAGTCAATGAGGAAGCTCGGTTTATTTTATCACTGTGTTACTAACTTAACTGCAGAGATTCACTTAAGAACCGTGGCAAGAAAAGGTCGTATAATGGGGCAAACTCACTTAACAATTGTTTCACTTAGCACCAATTGGGCTCAACTGCGGTTGTAATTTGAGGACTAGCTGCATGCTGTCCATGTCCCTATTTTGGGGCTCAATTGTGGTCCAAGTCAAGGATTAATTCTCGATTGTCCTGACACTAGATTTATATTTTTAAAAGGGAAAAAAAAAGGCCTTGAAAAGTATAAATAACCAATTGGAACATCTATCAGGGCAATGGGGCATTTTAAGGAAGAAAATAGCTATTCTTGGGGGGCATGTTTATAAACAGTAAGAAAGGCAGGATAAAACCTCAAAGAAATAAACGAGTAAAGTGTATTAAATCCCAAATAAAGAAAGTAGAAAGTGCAAAAGCAGAGAAATATAACAATAACAATAAAATAACAATAATAACAATAATAATAGTTATATTTACGTATTTACATATATTTAATAGTTTTATTTACATCCCTATTATGGAAAAAAAAAATAAGGAAGTTTGGATAAACCAAATTAGCCCCAGATGGGTCATTCACCAATTCCCCAAGCACTCGCTCGGTTCCCCCCTCCCCTTTCCCATCCACTCACGCTCTCCCACCTTGAGGACCCCCAGAGGGCTCGGCTGGGCATGATGGGAGCTGGAATCCCACCCCCTCCAAGGACAGCCGATTGAATCAGGCAGAGGAGGATGGGGGTTCGAGACGGGGGCGTCCCCTCCCCGGGATACCTACTTTCCCCAAGGTCGCACTCATGATGCTCAGCGACGCCCCCGACCCTCCAGGCGGTAACCACGGCGACGGGAGGGGGCTGAAATCACGAATCCGGAGAGGTCACCCTAATGCGTTCCCCCGCGGCTCCGAGGTCCGTCGCTAAAACGGCCCCCCTCCCTCCCTCTCCCGCGGACTCCAAGTTCCGCGGCGAGTTTGTTCCGCGGCAGCCAATCAGGAGTGGCCTCTCCGCGGTGGCTGTTTTGATTGGCTACGAAAGGAGCACCGAGAGAGATAAAGAGGAAGCGGTAGAGAATTGTCCAGAATAGCAGAGTTGGGAGGGCTCTTGGAGGTCATCTAGCCCAACCCCCTGCTCAAGCAGGAGTCCCTATACCAGGGGTAGGCAACCTTGGCTCTTTTATGACTGGTGGACTTCAATTCCCAGAATTCCTGAGCCAAAATGGCACAGCTTGGAAACAAAAACGCACCACCTGCATTTGGGTTTGTTTGCGTGTGGCTACCTGTGTTGTGCAAATCCAGGAATGGTGGCTTATATGTGGGAATGAATGTCAACCAGCACATCAAAGCCTTCTCAGGTGCAATCTGCCCCCATCCTTTTGGCCTTTGGTAAAAGACTTAAAACCTGGTTTGGGGACTGGATGGGGCCGTTTCATTCCGGAGGTGGTTACAGATATTCAAAGAGAAGGACGAGGGGGGACATGATAGCAGTGTTCCAATATCTCAGGGGCTGCCCCAAAGAAGAGGGAGTCAAGCTATTCTCCAAAGCGCCTGAAGGCAGGACAAGAAGCAACGGATGGAAACTAACTAAAGAGAGAAGCAACCTAGAACTAAGGAGAAACTTCCTGACAGTGAGAACAATTAACCAGTGGAACCACCTGCCTCCAGAAGCGGTGAATGCTCCAACACTGGAAGTTTTTAAGAAGAGACTAGACAGCCATTGGTCTGAAATGGTGTAGGGTTTCCTGCCTGAGCAGGGGGTTGGACTAGATGACCTCCAAGGCCCCTTCCAACTTTTAATATTATGGATCATCGCACAGTCAGCCAGATGTTCAGACTGGATTTGACATTTTGTCTACCTATCGAATCCTTACCCAGGACCTGGGATAGGCAGATGTGGATGTTTGTATTATAATAATAATAATAATAATAATAATAATTAACAACCATTTGTTTAATGACTGTTCAAAGTCACAATGGCACTGAGAAAAGTGACTTATGACCCTTTTTCACACCTATGACCGTTGCAGCGTCCCCCTGGTCACATGATCAAAATTGGGATGCTTGGCAACTTACTCATATTTATGATGATTGCAGCGTCCGGGGGGGTCAAGCAGTGGGGAAGCCAGATTAACTTCACAACCGTGTTACTCACTTCCCAACTGCAGTGATTCACTTAACAACTGTGGCAACTGAATGACGGGGAATGGAAGGATTCATAACTCCTTGCAGACAGCTGGTCATTTGCATTTTTAGAGGGTCGTTGAGGCCACCTGGAGGTTTGTGTGTGTCCTCAGGGTCAGCTAAGGGGTGCAAATGGGTGTGGAGCCTTCTTAGCTGCAGGATGTTCCACACACACACAAAAGCTTCACATTCATTTGCACCCATCAGGTGACCCTGAGGACACATGTAAACCTCCAGGTGGCCTCAACGACTCTCTAAAAGAAGGCAAATGACCAGTTTTTCTGCAAGAAGTATAAACCTTTCCATTCCCCACCATCCAGTCAGAGCGGATGGTGAAGATGAGAAGCGAAACATCTTCAAAGGAAAACAAGGAAGTGCAGTTGTCTCCTGAAAAAGCACCTTTGGGACAACCCTGACCTGGAGGATGGAGAAACTACATAGATACCCAAGAAGCTTCTTCAGCTCTGACGGGATGGTGGGGAATGGAAGGATTTATACTCCTTCAGACAGCTGGTCATTTGCCTTCTTTTAGAGAAGTGGTTCTCAACCTGTGGGTCGGGACCCCATTTGGGGTCGAACGACCATTTCACGGGGGTCGCCAAACAACGCCGTCCGCCATTTTTCCCCCCTTTTCCTTAGCTGTGTTACTCCCTTTTCTTCTATTGGCTTTTGAAAGCCAATAGAATAGGCTCTCTTGAATAGAGTCTAATTCTATTGGCTTTCAAAAGCCAATAGGAATTGTCCAGGCTGTCTCTGCCCTGCTGAGCCCGCCAAAAGTCCCATTCTGCAAACGGTGCTGCACCAGTTGAGTAGTCCTTGACTTACGACCGGTTGAGTAGTCCTTGACTTACGACCGGTTGGGGGTCGCGGCATTAAAAAGGTTGAGAACCACTACTCTAATAGGATGCAAATGACCAGCTGTCTGCAAGGAGTATAAATCCTTCCCTTCCCCACCATCCAGTCAGAGCTGAAGAAGCTTCTTGGAGGAGAAGCGAAACGTCTTCAAAGAAAAACAAGAAAGTCCACTTGCCTCTAGAAAAAGCACCTTTGGGACAACCAGGACCAAGATGGCTGAGAACCTCTATAGATAGAAACCATCTTATCTTATCTTATCTTATCTTATCTTATCTTATCTTATCTTATCTTATCTTATCATCTTATTTTAAGTCAGTGATGGTGAACCTTTTAGAGACCGAGTGCCCAAACGTCAACCCCAAACCCACTTATGCATTGTCGGGTGCCGGGTGGGCGTGGCCGCCGGGTGGGTGTGGCCCGCCGGGTGGGCATGGCTACAATGGTCATGGCAGATGGGTGGGCGTGGTCAGGGTGGGCATGGCCAGCTCAATGTTGCTCTTGGGGAGGGACGCCTATGGGGGCCGGGCAGGATGGGGGGGAGATCCAGCGGTCTCTGGCGGGTGGGGCAGTGGGCAGGAGGCTGGTTCTGCGGGCTGAGGCGAGGCAGGGCGGTGGTGCCATGTTGCAGGGCAAGGCAAGGCAAGGCAGCGGCCGGGATGGCCGCTGCCTGACACCATTGGCCCACGCGCACAAAGGCCAGCAAGCGCATGGGTGCTGGGATGTATCCGGCCACGTGGGACCTCGGCGAGTTAGTGGGCGGCTGGTTGAAGAGGACAGTTGCCATCTCTGGGGCATGGCGCGTGTGCCCACAGAGAGGGCTCCGAGTGCCGTCTCTGGCACGCATGCCATAGGTTCGCCCCCACTGTCTTAAGTGGAACTAGATCAGTGGTTCTCAACCTGTGGGTCGGGACCCCATTTGGGGTCGAACGACCATTTCACGGGGGTCGCCAAACAACGCAGTCCGCCATTTTTTCCCCTTTTCCTTAGCTGTGCTACTCCCTTTTATTCTATTGGCTTTGGAAAGCCAATAGAATAGACTCTCTTGAATAGAGTCTAATTCTATTGGCTTTCCAAAGCCAATAGGAATTGTCCAGGCTGTCTCTGCCCTGCTGAGCCCGCCAAAAGTCCCATTCTGCAAACGGTGCTGCACGACCGGTTGAGTAGTCCGGTTGGGGGTCGTGGCATTAAAAAGGTTGAGAACCACTGAACTAGATTGAAATCTCTGGAGCCTCCACCTGTCATGCTGCGTGCCGTAAGCTTTTATTGCAGGTCTCCGCCGTTGCCCGCTCTTGAATATCTAGGATGAATCACAGAACACGGAGGAAGCTGGCTGGGTTATGAATAGAACAGACGGCGCCTTCCGTTTTGCAGAGGTTGGGGAAGAGAAAATAAAGATCACGCAATAATGTGTTGCTGCAAGGTAGCTATGGTTTGATATCCTCGGAGGCAGGTGCTTAGCAACCCACGAGTCTGCTAATGGGATCAATCCACCGGGGAGTTTTTGCCTTGCAGCAAACTTGATTGAAAGGCGTGGGAATTGTACGGGGGGGGGGCTAGAGGGTTCTGCGCGCCTAGGTGAGGTTGGGCAGCTCTCATTCGTTTCCTGATCAATTTATCCGCGGCTCCCAGCAAGAAAAGACAATCACAAAGTCACTCTCCTCGCCAGGCCGGCCTTCACGAGCCCCGCTTTTCTCCCCATTGGTTGAAAAGAGACACCGATGTCGCTCCGCCATTTGTTTAAAAAAACACACGAGTTGTCCTGCTGTTTAAATGCTGTGAAGGCATTTCGAAGCAGCTCTGTGGTCATCTTAACCTCCAACATAGAACAACAGAGTTGGAAGGGACCTTAAAGGTCTTCTAGTCTAACCCCCTTCTGCAAGCAGGGCACCCAAAACCATTTTAAACCAGTCTCTTTTTAAAAGCTTCCAGCGATGGAGCACCCACAACTTTTGGAGACCAGCCATTCCACCGATTAATTGTTCTCGCTCTCAGGAAATTTCTAGGTTGCTTCCCTCCTTGATTAATTTCCATCCGTTGCTTCTTGTCCTGCCTTCAGGGGCTTTGGAGAAGAGGTGGACTCCCAATTCTTCTTTTGAGCAGCCCCTGAGATATTGGAAGAGTGCTGTCATGTCACCCCTGGTCCTTCTTTTCATTAGACTAGACATAACCAATTCCTGCAGCTTGTCATTGTATGTGATAACACAGTTGGAAGGAACCATGGAGGTCTTCTATAGGGTATAGGCCTAGGCCAGGGGTAGGCAACCATGGCTCTTTTATGACACGTGGACTTCAACTCCCAGAATTCCTGAGTCAGCCATGCTGAGGGGAAAGGGAGAGGTTTCCAAGCTCAGCCACGCTGGCTCAGGAATTCTGGGAGTTGAAGTCCACAAGTCATAAAAGAGACAAGGTTGTCAACCCCTGGCCTAGCCCTAGACATTTTCTAAAGCCAGGATGATTTTATATTCAAAGCGAGATAGACAGCCATCAAATCAAATCAAATCAAATCAAATCAAATCAAATCAATCAATCAATAAATAGTACAGGTGGTCCTCGACTTACAACAGTTCATTTAGTACCCGTCCGAAGTTCGGCTCGAACACATAACTTACGACTGTTTTTCACACTTACGACCACCGCACCTCCCCATCATCACTTGATCAAACTCCAGACACTTCACAACTGACTCGTATTTATGACGGTCGCAGTGTCCCAGGTTCATGTGATCCCCTTTGCAAACTTCTGTCAAGCAAAATCAAAGGGGAAACCAGATTCACTTAAGAATCACGAGACTAACTTAACCATTGCAGCAATTCCCTTAACAGCTGTGGCAAGGAAGGCAGTAAATAGGGATGGAGTGGAGACCACACAGGGGCCATTTCTCCAGTTGTTTGATGTGTTGGTACAGAATCTCACAAGCATAGAGGAGAAAAGAATAAATTTTAACAGAAAATCACAGTCACCCAACAATTTAAGGCATTGCACAGATTTCAAACTGCAATACTGTATATTATATTATATTATACTATATTATAGTATACTATACTATACTATATTATATTATATTATATTTTAATAACATTATATTATATGTTAATTATATTATATTATAAATATATTATATATATTATATTATAGTATATTATAGTATAGTATTATTATATTATATTAATTATATTATATATATTATATTATATTATATTATATTAATTATTATATTTATATCATATTAGTATTATATATATTATATATTACATTATAGTATAGTATTTTTATATATTATATATATTATATTATATTAGTATTATATACCGTATTTTCCAGTGTATTAGACGACTCGGCGTATAAGACGACCCCCGACTTCGGAGCCGATTTGCATGCCTAGAAAGTCGTCTCATACGCCGGAAACTACCGTAATTTCTGGCGTATAAGACGACTCGGCATATAAGATGACCCTCGACTTCGGAGCCGATTTGCATGCTTTAGAAAGTTGTCTTATATGCGCGGAAAATACGGTAGTATAGTATATTATAGTATAGTACAGTGATGTCGAACCTTTTAGAGACCGAGTGCCCAAAACTGGCCCTTGCCCCCCCGCTCCACCCACTGCCCTGCTCCCACCCTGCCTGCCCACAGGTCCACTCACCGCCTCCAGGGCCTGCCGCAGATTGCCCAGGCAGCCCAGCAGGGCTATGGCGGCCATGCCCTCTGCCCATGCCCTGCAGCATCAACTGTGCGCGATGGGGCATGAGGGCAGAGTCTTGTCTATGCTGCCTGGCCGCCATGTCCTTGGCTGTGCTGCTCCGCGTGGGCCACACTTGGGGGTGACTCTCCTCCAGGGGGGCTGCTGGTGAGGAGGGGGTCACGGGGGGGGGAGGCAAGGCTGGGGCAACGGCACGTGTGCCCACAGAGAGGGCTCCGAGTGCCACCTCTGGCACGCGTGCCATAGGTTCGCCACCACTGGTATAGTATTATTATATTATAGTATTATTATATTATTATGTTGATATTATATTATATTATATTATATATTATATTATATTAATTATATTATATTATTATACTATACTATACTATATTATTGTATTGTATTGTATTGTATTGTTATGTTATATGTTATGTTATGTTATATATAAATGAAATTATCCCAATTTTTCTACTTTCTTCTGTCAAGGTGCAGTTCAGAACTCTCAGACTACAACTCCCTTCGTGTCAGGGCGAGGATGATGGAAGCTGTAATACTCCCTAGTCTATAGCGAGACGGGCGGAATACAAATGTAAAGAAATAACGATAATGCTCGCGGGCGCCACGTTGCAGACGCCTTTCCCGTGAAGGCTGTCCCTGAGACCCAAGCAGGGAGAGGAGGTGCGGGTAACCATGGAAACGGGCAACGATTTCCCACAAAACCCGCCTCCCGGGGGCATTTCGACCAATGGTTACCGTCCGTGCGACGCCGCTGGTAGGCCGACGTCACCACCTCGCAAAACACGCCCTCTCTCTCTCTCCCCCCCCCTCTCTTTTCCCAAGGCTTCCCTCCCGCTTGGCGCCTGCGCACTACTCCTGCTGGCGTCACCCTCCTGCTCCTCCCGGCGGTTGGAGCCGGCAGCTGAGCGACGGGAGCCCGGCCCCACCCCCCGCTTTCCTGGTCCCTCCAATCCGCGCGAGGCAGGGCTGTTTGTTCCCCTTTCTGATTGGGCGGCGGCGAGCCGCGGGCGGGCGGGAGGCGGGGCCCGGTCTGAGGAGAGGCGGACGGCGGGCGGAGCCGGCATTGCCTCAGCGGCGCGGGCGAAGCTGGTGTCGTGGCTGAGGGTGTGCTCGGAGCCGCTTCCCTCAGTCCCGCGGAAGGAGCTGCCGCCGACTCTCGGCCTGCTCTCTCGCTCCGCGCGTCGGGCCGGCTCCTGGGCGGGAAAGGCCTAACTCTCCTCAGGCGCCTGAGGAGAACGCCTGAGGCGGCGACGCGGCCCGTCCTCCTCCTCCTCCTCCTCGTCTCCCTCCCCCCGAGAGTCAGCCGGGGAGACCCGCCGGCGGCTCCTTCTCCCGCTCCTCCTCGTCGTCCTCCAGCAGCGGCCGCCTCCTCCTCCTCCTCGTCATGTCGGCGGGCGGGGACTTCGGCAACCCGCTGCGGAAATTCAAGCTGGTCTTCCTCGGCGAGCAAAGCGGTGAGTGGCGGCGCGCCGATCGCCTCAGCGCGGAGACTACAACTCCCATGAGCCCCCGCCCGGGGGAGGGAGTAGGGGCTGCTCCGGGTCTGCCTCGCCTGGGTTCTGGCTGCCCCCCCCAGCTCCGGCAGGAGACTTCTCTCCTTCTCTCGTCTTCAGTATTTCCATCAGCTTCTTCCTTATCTTCCTCCTCTGATTAGCTTCTTCATTATCTTCGTTATAGTCTTCATCTTCATTATCATCTTCGTCATCTCATCTTCCTCTCCGTCCACTTGTTCATTTTCAACTTCATCGCCATCAACTTCTTCATTGCCTTCCTCATCTTTTCATCTTCATCATCTTCATTTCCATCTTCCTTATAGTCTTCATCTTCATTATCATCTTTGTCATCTTCATGTCCATCAACTTCTTTATTGCCTTCCTCATCTTATCATCTTCATCTTCTTCATCATCTTCATTTCCATCTTCCTTATAGTCTTCATCTTCATTATCTTCATTTCCATCTTCCTTATAGTCTTCATTATCATCTTTGTCATCTTCATGTCCATCAACTTCTTCATTGTCTTCCTCATCTTTTCATCTTCTTCATTATCATCTTCGTTATCTTCATCTCCATCAACTTCTTCATTATCTTCCTCATCTTTTCATCTTCACTATCTTCATTTCCATCTTCCTTATAGTCTTCATCTTCATTATCATCTTTGTTATCTTCATCATCAACTTCTTCATTGTCTTCCTCATCATCTTCTTCATTATCTTCATTTCCATCTTCCTTATAGTCTTCATCTTCATTATCATCATCTTCCTCATCTTCATTATCTTCATTTCCATCTTTGTTAGTCTCCATCTTCATTCCATTCGTCACCTTATCTTCATCTCCATCAACTTCATAATATCTTCATTTCCATCTTCCTTTCCATCTTCATTCTTATCTTCATCTCCATCAACTTCATAATATCTTCATTTCCATCTTCCTTTCCATCTTCATTCTTATCATCATCTCCATCAACTTCTTCATTATCATCATCTTCCTCATTTTCATTATCATCTTATCATCTTCGTCTTCATTTTCATCATCATCATCATCTCCTCTTCCTCCTTGTTATTCTCCTCCATCTGACCAATGAGGGACAGGAAAGAAAGGCAGATCCCGGGTGGGGCCCAAAGGAACCTTGATTATTTATATTATTAATTACCTCCATTTGGAGCGAACGATAAATCGGGGGGGGGGGAGGAAGGGTCCCGATCACCTTGGCCTCTTTCCCCCATCCTAAAAAAATCCTCCCCTTTCCCGAGGAAGCCCCTCTGTATTAAACCACCTCTGCTTTCACTGGATCACTTCTAAAAAAAAAAAAAAACAGGAGAAGCCCCCTGGAAAACGACATAATGCATTCATTCATTACATTTTTATATCTTTGTATTAAAAGGCTCACAGTGGTTGCTGGACAACTTGGCATTCTCTGCTGCTGGCCCATCTTTCTGTGGAGGGGGGGGGAGGAAACACCCCAATTTTTAATCCAGATCAGAGTGTCAGGCCCCTCTCAATGCATGTGTTTATTTCCAATTCTGAGGCTTGGCTTGTATTTATACTGCATAATAAGCCAAAACATGGCTGTTGGCAAATGTATTTTGTGAATCCAGTTTAGCATGCTAATGCACATCTAGTTGGCTGGGTTGATTCGATAAACCACACTGAAGCGATGGGATTTCTGTATCGTGTTGTGTCTGAGCCTGTTTTGGTTTTCTCTGGAGCATCGGTGGCATCCAACTGGAAGCTAACACAAACGGTGGAAAGAAACCCTGTCATTTTCTTTGGCTGCTTCTCCCTGTCATGGTTCAGTTGCTAATTTGGAAACCATGAGCTTTAAAAATCCTAGCTATTTCTAACTTTAGGAGGAATTTTACTATTTTCCAGATCTGGGAATTACTACATTTTTCTAATATATATTTTTTTTTTAAAAAAAATATCTGTTGACTAGGTTCCATAGAGACTTGGTTTTCTCAATTGCATTTTTTTAAGATTTTCTGTAATTTCTTCTTTTGCTGGGAATAGATAAATCCTCACTCACTCTGAAACCTCTTGTTGAATTTAGTCTGGAATAATTTAGTAGTTTCAGATTTGTCATCAGAATTTAGCTTGGATCCCCACCATATGAAAAAAGAAAGTGTTTTTTTATAGGATAAATATGTACTCAACACAGTCAGTTCTATGCTGAGATTTTCAATTTGATGAAAGAATAAGAATAAATCACGAACATGAATATTATCTTTGTATTTTGGTGTACCTGTCCCTGACAGTGTTGATTGGGTTGAAAACTAGAAAGGGCTTTTATATATTTTTGGGAATTAATGATCACTAAATTTGTTAAGGGCTGATCCTTTTAAAATATTATTTTGGTAAGCACTTTAATTTACTGTTTGTTTTGGTCTGGTTTCCTCAGTGGAAGAGTGATAGGATCCATTAAGAGAGAAAAGGTAGATTTTTCTCAACTGTGATTGGAATTGTGTCCTTGTGGTATAGCATTGTGACAAGTCTGCTTGAATGTAATTGCCATCCCTCTTCAGAAATGAACATTTCTATTAATTTCATGCTCCTAAAAATGATTAGAAAATATTTTTACATACCTGCAAAGTAAAACAGTACTGCTGATTCATACTTGGTTTCTGTAGTTTTATATAGGGTGTGGAGTGAGGTGAAAAGCAGTCAGTTTGCTTTAAACACAGGCATTGAGTCTTAGAAACAAAACATTTCAAGTAGTAATAATAATCTAAATCGGGTATCAAACTGCCGGCCCGCGGGCCAGATGCATCATGCCAAAACCATGCTCACCCCAGCTCCAGCAATGGGGAAAAAGTCGCAATACGTCACGTGACGTGGCAAGTTTGACATCTCTGATCTAAACATTTACTACAGGATATCTGTTGTATCTTCTCTACTTTCCCATTCTTCAATCAAGATCAAAATCCAGAATTCCTTATTGTTTTCATTATTTTGCAGGGGATAAGAGCAACTTAGTCATAAAACACTGTGGAATGATTTCACCCTAATCTTTCTAGTATTAAAAAAATCTTAGCTAACTGGGTGTTTAGACCAGCGGTTCTCAACCTGTGGGTCGGGACCCCATTTGGGGTCGAACAACCATTTCACGGGGGTCGCCAAACAACGCAGTCCGCCATTTTTTCCCCCTTTTCCTTAGCTGTGCTACTCCCTTTTATTCTATTGGCTTTTGAAAGCCAATAGAAGAGACTCTCTTGAATAGAGTCTAATTCTATTGGCTTTCCAAAGCCAATAGGAATTGTCCAGGCTGTCTCTGCCCTGCTGAGCCCACCAAAAGTCCCATTCTGCAAACGGTGCTGCACCCGTTGAGTAGTCCTCGACTTATGACCGGTTGAGTAGTCCTCGACGTACAACCGGTTGGGGGTCGCGGCATTAAAAAGGTTGAGAACCACTGGTTTAGACAAATGTCCTGAGATCATGAACAGCTGCAGGGTGTCTGATTCTGGTGGTATATGCATGGAATCAGTAAAAATGCTAAGGTGAATCTTTTTAAAGTACCTTTATATCTTTATTTATTAAATGTATATGCTGCCAATCTCACAGGTAAGACAACTCATAATTTATATACTTCCAATGGTTACCATTTGGCTCAGTAAATCATAATTTTCCATCAGTTAGGAATAATAGATATTTTTTGTCTCATATTTTGCTTGATGCCATTGCTTGTATGATGCAGCAGGTATGTTGGGGGCAAGCATACCACAGATCTAAATAAAATCTTAAGGCATATTTATTGTAGATTAAATAGTAATATTTCCAAATGAAATCCATACTTTTCTGAAGTAATTGTGAATTGAACTGTGCATGTTTCTGTATGTGTTTTTCCTATCACTTATATCTACTCAACACACATGTAAACGAGCTGTATATGTGCAGTGTTGTTTATGAATATGTTCCTGGTTTATTTTGTGCTTGAATTCTCCACCTTTCCTCCAAGAAGGCCCATTATCATGTGCCATTTGTTTTTCCTGAAAAACAAAAGCCCTTGGGAAATGAAGCTAAAAAAAGTCAGTGTCTGAAGTTCATCCAATGAGCTTTCTGTCTTTAGAGGAACTGGAACAGTTTTCTAGACTCTTAACTCACAAACTTTTGTTTTTAGACTCTTTGTAGGCCACTGGTGATATTTTGTGATGAAAAATAAGCTACAGATGAAATAATGAAAACCATAATATTCATTTCCTTGGTGATTTCTAAAAAAAAATATAGGTATAGGGCAGTGTTTCTCAACCTTGACAATTTTAAGGCATGTGGACTTCAACTCCCAGAATTCCACAGCCAGCAATGCTGGCTGTGGAATTCTGGGAGTTGAAGTCCACATGCCTTAAAATTGTCAAGGTTGAGAAACACTGGTATAGGGACATGAATCCATCCCTTTATTGTTGAGCTTTAAATAGATTCTAAACAACCTTTATTTAGGAATTGTCTTACTTAGCAAAAAAGGCTTATGGATATGACTTGGCAAGAATAGTTTCATTATTGCAAAGATGAATGGAGCCACAAACACAGAGATTTCTTCACAGCAGTACACCGAAATCAATGCCCTTATATAGGGATCTGCAGGGGGATCTAAATTTTAAGATTTTTCTTTCACCTTTCCAAAACAATGGATACAGTACCTGGTGGTTCTTTTCATGCTCTTGGGGAAGTCATCTAATTAGGGTTGACTTAATGGTTCATTCTGTATATATTGACAGGTTGTGTGCTTGAGAAACTAAATGCCATTTGGATGAACTTCAGACAAGTGACTCTTTTAGCCTCATTCAGGAAAAAAAAAAGATTACACAATAGTTTCTTGGAGGAAAATTGGGGAATTCAAGTACCTGTACCTGAGAAGCTGAGAACAGGATGTCAGCCAAGGGTCCTTCTCCTCCCCTCCCGTTTTACATCCTTCAGTTAGTAATTTGGACTCCTATTGTTCAGGTTTTCAAACTTGATTTATAGAGCTATTAGCCGTGATCACTGTCCCTCAGGATATTTTCTATAAAGTACTGTTGCAAGAGTTGTGAAGCACACTGGCAGCCCTATAAAGAGCAGTGTTTTTCTCCAGAGACAATTAGACTTGTTACCTCAGAGAAGGATGAACAGAGTAGAGAGAAAACAATATACAACCCAAATTGAAAGATCCCGAGGCATATACTTTGAATATATTTGCTGGAAAAAAATCAGCCTGTCTTACTGCTAGATTTAATAGCATGGAATGCTGCGGTTGCAGCGGTACATTTGCAGTTGTTGAAAGTGGTTGACAACTTGTAGGAAATTCCTTTAACATGGTACTTCAGATCTTTTTAGTCTGGTAGCATAAATCTTACTGTTAACTGTTAATACTTCTTGATTCTTAATTCAAGTTCAGGTCCCCAATTTCAACAGTAAATATCGATTTATAAGGGTGCTACCGGAGATCTGCAGTGATTCTATTTTTATCTATGCTTAAAAACATATTCTATTTAGAAATGGAAATTGCAGCTGATCTATGCTAAAAAAAAATATTGTGGCATTTAGTCACATCTTCCAGTCTTTGAGCCACCGTAATTCTTAAGGGAGGTTCTGACTGAATTAAATAATTCATTGTAACTTTTCTTTAATCCTAGTTCTCCTGGTCTTTCATTTTGCCGTTACAACAGTAGCTGTAAATTATATATCTTTGAAGACTAAATTCCATGCTTCCTTATAGGTCTTTAGTATGTTATTCCAAATTCTAGTTTGGAACCAACCCTGTAATCATTCTCTGGACTTGCCTGGACTGACTGATTTCAGCAGCAGTTCTTCCACTACTATTTTGCAAAGATTCTTCAGACTTCATTGGCAAAGTTTGCGTTTATTTGAAGACATGGTTATTTCTAAAAAAAACAATTTAAGGTTCTGCAACAAGAAATTGGGGCCTCTGAAATTCAGACCCAATTCCACCACTAGTGTAATTTAGCTTAGCCCAGTGGTGGCGAACCTGTGGCACAGGTGCCAGAGGCGGCACTCAGAGCCCTCTCTGTGGGCACGCGCGCCAGTCACCCCAGTCCTAGGCCTTCAGCTGGGTTTTATAAAACCTTTTTGCTTTAGGCCTCCGCCGCCGTGTACATAAAAAAAAGGTTCAATCAATCAGTCAATTTCAACTTCTCGTGGGAAAAAAAAAAGATCTTGCAAAGTTGGAAATGATTGATTGAACTTTTTAAGTCCCAACCAGTCTGCCATTACCACCGCAGCCACGCCCACCCAAAGGGCCACGCCCACCCAAAGGGCCACACCCACCTGGCACCCGACGATGCATAAGTGGGTTTTGGGTTGCAGTTTGGGCACTCAGTCTCTAAAAGGTTCGCCATCACTGGCTTAGCCTGTGTAGTGGTCATGAGGCCAAAGCATCCCTTTGCTACCTTTTGTAGGATAGCTATTAAATATTTCAAAGTTTTTCTCATGCCCGTTTTTTGTTTGCAGCACGTAAGATTTATAATTGTGTCATTCGACTTTGTGTTTGAGATGGAATCTGGAAGCAGCACAAGAGTAAGCTACTGTAGCCTTGCCTAGCCTAATGCCCTCCAGATGTATTGGCCAGCTTGGCAGAAAAAAATATGGAACTTTCCAGAAGAAATCAGATCAGAGAAGGCTGTCTAAAACTAGATAGGGATCACAGCAACAGCCCCCCAGAATTGTCACTGTCTTTACATACAGAGCTGGAAGGGAAGAAGGAGGTCATCCAGTCTAGGTTTCTGCAGAATGCCAGATCTGTAATGCTGGGTAAAACTTCAGCATTTCTCACAGATTGCCATGGTGTTTTGGCATATAAAATTGGAATTGTTTCAGTGTCAACAGTGAGTGTCTCCTAATGTTTAGCCAAGATCTTGCATTGGTTGTGGTCATCTTCTCTGAGATAATTGATTGAATCCACTCTCTCTCTCTTTTTTGGGGGGGGGGATGAAACAGTTTATTGACACTTTAGATGACCTTTTGTATACAGGAAGACCTCGACTTACAACAGTTTGCTTAGTGACCGTTCAGAGTTACAATGGCATTGGGGGAAAAAATGACTTTACGACCATTTTTTCACAGGTAATGACCGTGGCAGCATCCCCACGGTCACATGATTTACATTCGGATGCTTGACAACTGACTCACATTAATGACGGTTGCTGTGTCCCAGAGTCATGTGATCCCCTTTTGAAGTCTTCTGAGAAGCCAAGCCCATGGGGGGAATCAGATTCGCTTAACAACTTAATTTAACAATTGCAGTGATTCACTTAACAAACGGGGCGAGAAAAGTTGTAAAATGGAGCAAAACTCCTTTAACCAGTTTCGCAACGTAAATTTTGGGCTCAATTGTGGCCATAGATCAGTGATTCTCCACCTGTGGGTCGGGACCCCCTTTGGGGTCGAACGACCATTTCACGGGGGTCGCCAAACAAGGCTGTCCGCCATTTTTTCCCCTTTTCTTTGGCCACGTCCCTGGCACCCGGTGATGTATAAGTGGTTGGGGGTCACCACAATATGGGGAACTGTATTATGGGGTCGCGGCATTAGAAAGGTTGAGAACCACTGCCATAGATTAAGGACTACCTCTATAAATCTATTGTACACGTGCAGTAATCCCATTGTGATCAATTATTAAATTAAAGCTTAAGTATTCCTATGTACTCAGTGTGGCTTTTTAGTGTGTTGTGGATTTCATTGCTGAAGGAAGTGAGACCATACAGCTAGCACTTAAAATTCTAAGGCGGTGTCGCCCAACCCAGCCTCTTTAGTTGAATGGAATTGTTGGCAAAGATATACTTATTTGTGTCTGCTTATTTTATTCTGAAAGATAAGAACTTTCTCTAATCATAAGTGAGAATTCTGTAGATGAACTATGTGTGTGTGTGTGTGATTGTGTATACATACAAACATACTTGTGAAAGAGCAAGAAGCCTGTAGATGTTAACAGGCTTGATTTGATGAAAGAGCAAGAAAATATGAGCTTGGAAGAATCCTATCAAATTGCCTTCTTGTCTATCCACTTTAAATCTCCAAGTGAGAGTGTAAGCAAGCAAATGGCCACTTTTTAAAAATGAATTCTGCTCTAGTTAACTAGAGTATTCAGTATTCTGCTGAAGTTCTCTTGAAGCATAAGGACGTTGCATATATTAAGCTTTTCAGCCCTACTGATTCGGAGAAAAACAAAGGCCATTTTGATCCGTAGAATATTATTGCAAAGTTGAGGATCCTTTCCACCCTAAGCATGCTCATAAATTGTCTAACACATTTCAATCAAAATTATCAATGCATAAATTCATGCCAATTTATATTATGCACAATAATACAGTGAGAGCAATTCCCCTCCCCTGTGCACATAGTATCAAAGCACAATTCCCTCCTCCAATTAACAGTCATAAATCACATTCTCCAATTAGTTTGAAATGCAGGCTTCTCCTCCAGTTCTCCAGCCCGCCAATTCTTATCATCTCTTATTTCAATAACCTTGGTTCTCACACTAGGTTTAGCATTGTTATGTCTAGATAACCTCTCATGCACATTCCTCCCCCTAGCATCATCTAACTCTAACTCTAAGAGTAAACCATAAGAAAATGGTTGCATCTCCATCTGTTGTCAAAGCAAAAACATCCGATGTTAGCAGCCTTGATAAGAGACTTTGGAATTGGTGCAATAAAACTAAGCGATCTTTAGCTGAGGGAACCAGGGACACTAATCGTCCCACCAGCAGTGAGTTATAATAGGGCAAAAATGGTATTGTCAGATATAACTGAACATAAAATTGTAGCAGTTAGGAGGCCGCATATTACATACAGAATTTTAATCTATATTTAATCCTATTTATAAATGTATACATTTCATGCCTATTTCAATGGCTGGCCGTGTGGTTTATAACAATAATAAATAGCATGAATTAAAACGCTAAAAGGAACACTAGGCCTAAAAGCCCATCTAAATCTAAACCTAAAAATTATAGGTTTCCACCCCATTCCTAAAGTGTGATAAAGAGGTGCCTATTTCCATAGCAGTGGATTCCGCTGCACAGGCCTTGCCATATCCAAAATAAAATTTGCTGGTAATATTAGACATCCATGGCAGGAACTGTCCAAGCGACCTTATTGGGAGCTTAAAAATGCCAGGCAGTAAAGCCTTGAACACCAAAGTTTAATTGAACACATTGCTTGACCAGATGCTCAGATTGGGTTCTTGCAGAGGGGCCCCCAAAGGCTGTGTTTCTGCCTAATACGGGTAGCCCTCGACTTTAACAGTTCATTTAATGACCGCCCTGGAAAAAAAATGATTTTATGGCCATTGCAGCATCCCCATGGTCATGTGATTTATATTGGGATGTTTGCCAACTGGTTCATATTTACGACAATTGCAGGGTCTCAAGGTCCCATGATCCCTTTTGAGAACCTTCACGACAAGCATAGTCAATGGGGAAGCCAGATTCACTTCACCACTGTGTTACCGGCTTAACAACATTTAACAAATGTGGCAAAAAAAAAAAAAAGTTGCCAAATGGAGCAAAACTCACTTAGCAACAGAAATGTTGGGCTCAGTGGTGATTGTAAGTTGAGGATTACCCATAGTTCCAAAGAATGGCCCTGAATTATTATCCATCCTTGCCGTCAGAGGGATGGCTAATTGCTTCTTTTTTCTGCCTGACCCCTATGGTACAGTCTCTTAAGGCTGTACCTGCACGGTGTCGAAATGTGGACTGCACCACAGTTGTGTGAACATCTATTTCTATTGGAGGTTGTATGGCTACTTTGAAGTTTGCAGAGGAAATTGGTGGTGCCAGGTTGAAAGAGAAAGCTCTATTGCAGAGGTTCTCAACCTTTTTAATGCCGCAACCCCCAACCGGTCGTAAGCCGAGGACTACTCAACTGGTGCAGCACCTTTTGCAGAATGGGACTTTTGGCGGGCTCAGCAGGGCAGAGACAGCCTGGACAATTCCTATTGGCTTTTGAAAGCCAATAGAAGTAGACTCTATTCAAGAGAGTCTCTTCTATTGGCTTTCAAAAGCCAATAGAATAAAAGGGAGTAGCACAGCTAAGGAAAAGGGGGGGGGAAATGGCGGACTGCGTTGTTTGGCGACCCCCGTGAAATGGTTGTTCGACCCCAAATGGGGTCCCGACCCACAGGTTGAGAACCACTGCTCTATTGTCTATCAATAGAGCTAGAAGGGGTCTTAGAAATCTTCTAGTCCAACTCCCTGCTCAGGCAAGAAACCCTATACCATTTCAGACAAGTAGTTGTCCAATCTCTTCTTAAAAACCTCCAGTGTTGGAGTATTCACAACCTCTGGAGGCAAGCTGTTCCACTGGTTAATTGTCCTCACTGTTAGGAGGTTTCTCCTTAATTCCAGCTTGCTTCTCTCCTTGATCAGTTTCCATCCATTGTTTCTGGTCCTGCTTTGTAAAACAAGTTGACCCCCCTCTTTTCTGTGTCAGCCCCTCAGATACTGGAATACTGCTATCCTGTCACCCCTGGTTCTTCTTTTCTCTAGACTAGACACACTCAATTCCTACAACCGTTCTTCATATGTTTCAATCTCCAGCCCCCGCCCCCCCCCCCCGGTCATCTTTGTTGTTCCTCTCTGCACTTTTTCCAAAGTTTTCAAGCAGTTAGCAAATTAAGTAAGTCAGGCACAGGCCCTCAATGAAAAAGGGCAGCAAGAAATAAAACCTCGGTCAGCTCCAGTTGTACTGAACGGCTTCTGGTCAGGCTTATTGCAGTTCCGTTAATTCGAGAGAGATTGTCTCAGCAGCTTTCTTACTCTACTCAAGTTTAATGGCATCAGCGCATCCTACAGCTAATTGAAGCTTTATATAGGCAGCTGTAATATCTCTTCTAGTCAGTTCAACCCCCCCTGGGAGAAATCGCTGGACGGCTAATGGGCTTTATAGAATTTTTGCAGTCGTAAGAGACGGAGGGCCTGTCAGAAATTCCTCCTTTTCCTTGAAGGATGATGATTGACATTTGTCCCACCAGAGGAAGTAGTTTGAGACTGGATCTCCTCAGAGTCTTTGAGTTGCGCCTGGAAAAGTTGAACGGGTATCATAGCTCTGGCGTTTTAGATTTCTTGATGCTCTAAGGCAGGGGTAGGCAACCTTGGCCCTTTTATGACTCGTGGACTTCAACTCCCAGAATTCCTGAGCCAGCATGGGGGAAACTTTGGCCCCTTCATGACTTGGGGACTTCAACTCCCAGAATTCCTGTGCCAGCATGGGGGAATTATGGCCCCTTCATGACTTGCGGACTTCAACTCCCAGAATTCCTGAGCCATCAGGGAGGAACTATATGGCCCCTTCATGACTTGCTGACTTCAACTCCCAGAATTCCTGAGCCAGCATGGGGGAACTATGGCTCCTTCATGACTTGTGGACTTCAACTCTCAGAATTCCTGTGCCAGCATGGCTCAGCTTGGAAACCTCTCCCTTTCCCCTCAGCATGGCTGGCTCAGGAATTCTGGGAGTTGAAGTCCGCAAGTCATGAAGGGGCCATAGTTCCCCCATGCTGGCTCAGGAATTCTGGGAGTTGAAGTCCACGAGTCATAAAAGAGCCAAGGTTGCCTACCCCTGCTCTAAGGGCAGGCATAGAGGGAAGTTATCTAACAGACTCACAGAGGCTTTTAATAGCTCCCTGTCTGCTTATACAGACAGTCCTCAATTTACGACCACAGTTGAGTCCAACATTTCCATTGCTAAGCGAGACATCCGTTAAGTGAGTTTTGCCCCATTTTGGAGCCTTTCTTGCCACGGTCGGTTCAGGGAATCCCTTGAGTTGCTAAGTTAGTAACACGATGGTTAAGTAAATCCGGCTTCCCCATTGACTTTGCTTGCTTGTCAGAAGATTGCAGGAAGTGATGACATAACCCGGGGATGCCGCAAATGTCATAAATTACCGTGTTTTTCCGAAAATAAGCCTTAGATTGATTTTTTGGGGGGTTGGGCCTAATATAAGCCCTAGTTTTGGGGCGAGGCACATGCCTAAAAATCAAGCTGGGGTGGGGGTTTGGAGCTTACCATTGCAAGCAGGCCTCCCGTGGATCGACGCACACCTCGCCGGCCCACTTCTTCTGCGGCCGAAGGAGCAGCTTCATTCTGCAGCTGAGAATGGAGCCCAGGCCAACTCAGTGTGTATTGCTTTCATCATGATAGGTGGCTCAATCTGAACAACCGATGCCGACATTCTCTTTTGATTAGAGCAGTGGTTCTCAACCTTTTTAATGCCGCGACCCCCCCCCCCAACCGATCGTAAGTCGAGGATTACTCAACCGGTCGTAAGTCGAGGACTACTCAACTGGTGCAGCACCGTTTGCAGAATGGGACTTTTGGCGGGCTCAGCAGGGCAGAGACAGCCTGGACAATTCCTGTTGGCTTTGGAAAGTGAATAGAATTAGACTCTATTCAAGAGAATCTCTTCTATTGGCTTTCAAAAGCCAATAGAAGAAAAGGGATTAGCACAGCTAAGGAAAAGGGGGAAAAAATGGCGGACTGCGTTGTTTGGCGACCCCCGTGAAATGGTCGTTCAACCCCAAATGGGGTCCCGACCCACAGGTTGAGAACCACTGGATTAGAGGCACTGTTGTAATTTAAAAAAAAAAAAAGATGAGTCTTTCACTTTATCATTTTGGAATGTCCCTTTTTGTCTCTCGCTAGACAATTTCCAAACGCCTTCGTGTGCATTTTTCAGCTGTGTTTTTTTTACAATTGGTTTTTATTTTAGTCGCCATTAAAAATAAAACGTCTACAGAAAATGAATAGAATTAATACTTTAAGGGTCACTTCAAAGAATTTCATGGCTTTCGTCACCTGGACTTTGGTCATGCTGGTAGAGTCACCGTGCCATTAGCTGGGTCAAGGGCAGTGAAGCAATATTTAGGTTGACTTCTTTATTTGCTTCTACGTGTCACACCGCTTTGAGCTGACCTCATCACAAAATGGAAACGTGTACAGTGGCCCATATTCATGGACCTCTCAAAGTTTCTTCTTTTACGATTTGCTAATTCAGACATGTCAAACACAAGGCCCGGCCCGCAAAGTAGTTTCATGTGGCCCATGAAGCCATCCTGGAAACAGTGAGGGAACGGCTCACTGCCTTGGCCCTGGCCCAGGCCGGCCAGGAGCCAATATACAATTTTGTGGTGGTCATCTATGGTGAAACACATTCAGTCTTAGCTCCACAAGGCCATCTAGAAACAGCGAGGAACCAGCCCCTCCTGCATCGCCCCTGCCCCCTGGGTGCGTGCTGGGGAGCTGTCACCCTTTGTGAGGAATGAAGAAATGTACCATGCTTTGGTGCTTGCCCTGGTCCCACCCCCTTCTGCCAGAGACCCTCAGATCTGTCCCACTCCTGCCCAGGCCCCCACGGGCCCCCTTGACGCGAACGATGTAGAGTTGGCCATGCCCACCCAGTAAGCCACACTCACTCCATCCATGCCCACCCAGTAGGCCGCACCCATCCGCCACACCTCCCCGAGGACAACCGCAATACTGATGCGGCCCTCAGTGAAATTCAGTTTGACACCCCTGTGCTAGATCATGCTAAATCTTTCTAAAAGCCCAGAAGAATTAAACCTACAGTCACAATATTCCTTTACAAACCGTAAATTTTGACCTATATTTAATTGTTATTCAAAACTTTAAGGTCGCTCATATAAACTCTTTAAGTCTCTAACAATAAATTGACAGATAACAAAATACAAAAAGTTACTTATTTATTTTTTAAAAAAATGAGAATGGACTATAATTCTTTATTGGCCAAGTGTGATTGGACCCACAAGGAATTTGTCTCCCGTACATCAGTTCTCAATGTAGATACAAGCAACAAGTGATAAATCATGATCACCATCATAAACACAATCATCATAAAGCATAAGATGCAACACTCAGTGATAGTCGTAAATAGCAATCAACATAAATCATAACAGGATACTAAATAGAAACAATCAACATAATCGTAAGATGCAAACAAATCATAAGATACAAAGATGCTAAGTAGAAACAATCAGTATAAATCAGGGGTCTTCCAACTTGGCCCTTTTATGACTTGTGGACTTCAACTCCCAGAATTCCTCAGCCAAGCATGCTGGCAGAGGGATTCTGGGAGTTGAAGTCCACAAGTCATAAAAGGGCCAAGTTGGAAGACCTCCGACATAAATCATAAGATACAACAAAGTTATAGTCATAAGGTGCTAAAGGAATAGGTAATGGGAAAGATGAGAAGGATAAGAGTAATACAGCTCTACCAGGTGGTTTGACATCCCAGGGAATAAGACAGTTTTGTGGGAATTAGTTCTTTAGCAGAGTGACAACATGGGGGGGGGGCTATCTTTGTGGTTGTTTTGGCATGCAATGCCCTACAGCATCGTCTTGAAGGAAGAAGCTGAAACGGTTTATATCCAGGATGTGAGGGTTCTGTAAATACTTTTACAACGCTCTTTCTGGCTTGTGCAATATATAACTCCTCAATGGAAGGCAAGGCTGGTTGCAATAGTTTTTTTTTCTGCAGTCCTAACTATCTGTTGAAGTCTGTGTCCATCTTGTTTGGTTGCTGTGCCAAACCAGACAGTTATTGAAGTGCAAACGACAGACTCAGCCATTCCTCCATAGAACCATCTCAGCAGCTCCTTGGGCAGCCTCAGTTTCCTGAGTTGACGCAGGAAGAACATTCTTTCTTGTGCTTTTTGATGACATTTTTTTTTACAAATTTTATTTATAATACAGTTAAAAACAAACAAACATTGGATTTAACGTGACATTCCAGTATATACATTCTTATCAGATTATTCCACTTTTGACAATGAATTCTTCATCTCTACATATACATCTAAGTTTTATGTACAATGCTTGTTCTAAAATAACATATCTTTCTATCTTAACATTCATCTTTAATCCCGACCGTCCTCTTCAAATTCCTCCGGCGGTAAAATTTATCCCAGGTTTCATAATAAACTGATCCACTTTTGTCTTTTAATACCATTGTGAGCCTGTCCATTTCCGCACATGCTAATATTTTATATATTAACTCTTCCTCTGTGGGAATTTCCCTGCTCTTCCATTTTTGCGCTAAAGCAAGCCTAGCTGCAGTCAGGATGTGTAGCAGCAGGTAGATTGTTCCCTTGTCGTATTTTTCTGTCGTTATTCCCAACAAGAAGAGTTCAAGTTTTAACTCTTAAGTCCAGTGTTAATATATCCCTCAACCAGTTTCGTGTCCTGTTCCAATATTCACGAGTCTTTGGGCATTCCCACCACATGTGGTAGTATGAACCTATCGCTGTTTTACATTTCCAGCATAGGGGTGAGATGTTTGAACCCATTTTGGCTAGCCTTACGGGTGGGAAATGCCACTTTTTGATGACATTTTTGATGTTAAGTGTCCATTTTAAGTCTTTGGGATATTATAGAACCTAGAAACTTGAAGGTCCCTTTATATTTTGCTTAAATTGCTCCGTTAGGGTTCAGGCTGAATGTCATTAATCCTACATTAAATTAGTCTACATTACTCTTGTAAATGACCAATGGGATGTGGAGAGAAGAAGCATGGTTTTCCTGGTCCTTGTACATCTCTTAGTGACATTTGATACCAGGAACCATTGGCTCTGTTGTGATTTAGCTGCTTTAATTGATATTTATCTATTTTTATTTATTAAATGTATTTGCCACCCATCTTGACTTACAACCATTTGTTTAGTGACTGTTCAAAGTGACCTCCTTATTACCATTTTCCACATTTATAACTATTGCAGCATCTCCACGGTCACGTGATCAAAATTTGGACGCTTGGCAACTTGTTCGTATTTATGACGGTCGCAGTATCTCGGCGTCACGTTATCCCCTTTAGTGACCTTTTGACAAGCAAAATCAATGGGGAAGCCAGATGCACTTAGCAGCCAACTGCAGGGATTCCCTTAACAACTGTGGCAAGCAAGGTCATAAAATGGGGCAAAGCTCACTTAAGAACTATATCGCTTAGCGACAGAAAAGTTGGGCTCAGATGTTGGGATCATAAGTTGAGGACTACCTGTAAGTTGGAACAGGGTATTCAAGCCCTGATTACTCTACCATATAAAGATAATAATAATGATGATGATGATGATGATGATGAAGAAGAAGGAAGAAGAAGAAGAAGAAGAAGAAGGAAGAAGAAGAAGAAGAAGTAGTAGTAGTAGTAGTAGTAGTAGTAGTAGTAGTAGTAGTAGTAGTAGTAGTAGTAGTAGTAGTAGTTGGAAAGGACCTTGGAGGTCATCTAGTCCCTGCTCAGGCAGGAAACTCTATACCATTTTGGACAAATGGCTGTCCAATCTCTTCTTTAAAACTTCCAGTGTTGGAGCATTCACCGCTTCTGGAGGCAGGTTGTTCTACTAGTTAATAGTTCTCACTGTCAGGAAGTTTAGTTCCAGGTTGCTTCTCTCCTTGATGAGTTTCCATCCGTTGCTTCTTCTCCTGCCTTCAGGGGCTTTGGAGAACAGCTTGACTGCCTCTTCTTTGGGGCAACCCCTGAGATATTGGAAGACTGCTATCATGTCCCCCCAGACAGATTAGTCTGTCTTGTCCCATATTATTTAGCATCTGTATGGAATTTCTAAGAAATGTACTCTGTTCAGAGTGAGGTACCATCCATATGCAGATGTTCCCAGTTATACCCTGGACTTGATCACAGGGTGCTGTGCTGGCCAAAGCTTTTAGAGAAAAGTCCATGTTTTTCCAGCACCATTGAAACTTTGAGTCATTGAACAAATGGATGCCCCAGGAGGACTGCTTGTACATTGTTGTTGTACTTCGAACTGCTTTTGAAGATTTGTCAGACATTTTCAGTTATGCAAAATATAGCCACCTCTATGCTGGTGGATGATGCACCAACGATACAAGCGATGCATTAATCGCCAGATTGTTTCTACATACTGTATAATTCAAGGTGCTGATTATTACCTGCAAAGTCCGACAAGGCTGAGGAATATATGGTCATACTTATGGATCCAACCCTTCCAGAGAGAAATTACCTTTCCGGTTTGATCTATCCACATAATGAAGCTCTCGATTCTCCCTCCCCAATAGATGGGTGGATTCAGAAAGAGGCTGCTCCAAAGAAAGGGGGGGGGGGGAAATCCACCTTTTCTCCAAAGCACCTGAAGGCAGAAGAAGCAGTGATGAAGGATGGAGTCTAATCAAGGAGAGAAGCAACCTGGAACTAAGGAGAATTTTCCTGACAGTGAAAACAATTAAATCAGTGGAAGTTGTGGATGCTCCATCACGGGAGGTTTTAAAGAAAAGATTGGACAGCCATTTGTCTGAAATGGTGTAGGGTTTCCTGCTTCAGCAGGGGGTTGGACTAGAAGACCTCCAAGGCCCCTTCCAACTCTGTTATATTGTTATTCTGATAGCTACCCCCGTTCCATATAGAGCAGACATGTCAAACACAAGGCCTGGGGACCGGATGCGGCCCACAAAGTGGTTTCATGTGGCCCGCAAAGCCATCCTGGAAACAGTGAGGGAATGGCCCCCACTGCCTTGGCCCTGGCCCAAGCCAGCCGGCCGGGAGCCCATGTACAATTTTGTGGTGGCCATCTATGCTGAAACGCATTCAGTCTCCCTCTGACTTTGCCCTGGTACCCATCATGAGCAACCTGGCTAAGGAGAGCAAGCACAGCAGCAATCTTGAGGAGGCGGTAAGTGCAGCTGGGCACCCCCTTGGGGTAGTGGGGCAGGGCTTGGTGCCACGGGTGCTCGAGGGCCAGGCTGGGCGTTTGACCTCTGCTGCCCAAGGCTCCAGGCAGCCCGCACCACCATCCAGCCCCCCCCCCAATATGGCCTGAGAGGAACAGTGAGGCTCCTCCAGTGGACCATGCCTTGGCACTTGCCCTGGTCCCAGCCCCTTCTGCCAGAGACCCTCCGATCTGTCCCACTCCTGCCCAGGCCCCCACAGGCACCATTGACGCGAACGATGTAGAGCTGGCTATGCCCACCCAGTAGGCCACACCCACTCCCTCCACGCCCACCCAGTAGGCCGCACCCACCTTGCCCCCCCCCCCGAGGGCAACCGCAATGCTGATGCGGCCTTCAATGAAATTGAGTTTGACACCCCTGATATAGAATATGCTGCCTCTGCATTCTGTAGAGCAGTGGTTCTCAACCTTTTTAATGCCGCGACCCCAACCAGTCGTAAGTCGAGGACTACTCAACCGGTCGTAAGTCAAGGACTACTCAACTGGTGCAGCACTGTTTGCAGAATGGGACTTTTGGCGAGCTCAGCAGGGCAGAGACAGCCTGGACAATTTCTATTGGCTTTTGAAAGCCAATAGAATTAGACTCTGTTCAAGAGAGTCTATTCTATTGGCTTTCAAAAGCCAATAGAATAAAAGGGAGTAGCACAGCTAAGGAAAAGGGGGGGGAAATGGCGGACAGCCTTGTTTGGCGACCCCCGTGAAATGATCGTTCGACCCCAAATGGGGTCCCGACCCACAGGTTGAGAACCACTGCTGTAGAGCATGAAACATATTTCTCTTGAAGAGAGCATTGGAGAGTTAAACCGTCCCGTAATCCTCCTATGTATTTTTGTCATCTCATTCGGAGTGATGATGATAGTTTTTACTTGAATATTAACTGTCTAGACCAGTTTTAACAGCGCTTGTTGTGGCATTTCTATTCCACTCATGTCTAGACCAGTGTTTCTCAACCTTGACAATTTTAAGGCATGTGGACTTCAACTCCCAGAATTCCACAGCCAGCATTGCTGGCTGGGAGTTGAAGTCCAGATGCCTTAAAATTGTCAAGGTTGAGAAACACTGGTCTAGTCATGAGTGGAATAGAAATGCCACAACAAGCGCTGTTAAAACAAACCTCATGACCTCAAGACATCCGTCTTGGTTTTGGAATCTTGGTCTCTTTTTCTTTCTCTTGTGTTTTGCATCCCTTTTCAACCTCACTGAGTGCCGGAGGACTTGAAACCTGCTTAGTCTTTTGCAGAATGCGACCCTTAAAAAAGTATGGCCCAACTGGAGATTGTAACATTTTTTTTTCCAACAAAGAAGACAAACGAGAAAGCGGGTTTTTTTTGCTATTAATTTTGCACATTAGGTGTTGAGTGGCAGGTGGCAAGAGTCTTAACAGCACTAATATCCTATACTGTAATTGTATCTCAGTGTTGTGCAGTTGTTTTCGTGGGTATCAGAAAAGGCTTGTTCATCGCTTGTGCCGTGTTGGATTGACTCGCAGATTAGGTATATTCTTCCCCTTCAAGCGAACGGAACAAAAATTGAAGAAACTGCATGTGCAGGAAGGAGGGAGAGATGAAAATTTATTTATTTTTATTTTATTTATTAAAATTTATAGACCGCCTCACTCCCGCAGGACTCCGGGCGGTTAACAATAAAAACACAACATAACATAACAAAACAAACAATACAATAACATTCATCCAGAGGTCAGATTTTATAAACCCCAGGCCTGCCGGAAAAGCTGGTCTTGAGTAGCTTGCGGAAAACCAACAGGGTGGGAGCGGTCCTAATCTCCGGGGGGAGCTGCTTCCAAGACGTGGGCGCCATCACAGAGAAAGCCCTCCCCCGCGGCCCCGCCAAATGGCACTGCTTGGCCGACGGGACCCAAAGGAGGCCCAGCCTGTGGGATCTAACCGGACGAAGGGAACTATGAGGTAGTAGGCGGTCTCGCAAATAGCCTGGCCCTGAGCCACATAGGGCTTTAAAGGTAATAACCAACACCTTGAATTGGACCCGGAGACCAATAGGCAACCAGTGCAGCTCACGGAGGATAGGTGTAACGTGGGTGTACCGAGGAGCACCCACTATCACTCGCACGGCTGCATTCTCCAGCACTGGAGATGGATAATCCACTCAGTGGGTTGAGACTGTATTCCTGCCCAATCAGATCAGTCAGCCAAAGTTGCCACGCCTGTCCTGGACCAAGACTTCCCAGTCTTGACTGATCTTGCCCAGAAGATAGACGTTTTCAACTTTGGCTCCTAGGCAGGTATACTCTCTCCCATTGGGGGATTATTTCTACTGTAGCTAGGATTTTTAGCTTAAGCTAGTTGGAATTAAACAGGTTATTTTAATTGAATACTCTAAAAATGTCTAAATTCTCCTAGAGCGGGAACTGAAATTTAGACCCCAAAGGGGATTTTTTCCCTAGTAAGGGAATAAGAATATAAGAATAATATAAGAATATAAGAATAATAATTTCTCAAGTTTAAGCATAAATTTGTTTCATGACTCTACTCCTTTTGAAATGTCTTATTATCGGGAGAGTATTCCAAGCAATTTCTGCATTTCCCTTCTAACGGTTCTGTTTTTAAATCTCCCTGCAACATAAGCCCACTCCTGACTTCTTTCAGTTTGTAACACCTATGGCTTTCCAGCTCTGCAAATTGATAAAAGTTCTCTTAAGAGTATTTCCAGCTGGATACTTCTTTGTAATGGTTCCCGTTGTTGATGCTTATTTATTCAGGTTGACGATCACAGTCGTTGTCATGCTGTAGGCATCTGTAGCTGGAATCTTATTTTCTCTTTCGGGTTTATCTTGCTTGCCACCCTTGCACAGACTGCTGAGCTGGGGATTCACAAATCAATTGTTTGAAAAGAAGTGCTGCAATCTGGGCTTTTGAAATATGTAATATATTAATTCTTGGAGGCAGCTTATCTTTCCCCATGAATCTCTCTGATCTGGACTTGGATTAAACATAGCTGTAAACCAGTGTTTCTCAACCTTGACAATTTTAAGGCATGTGGACTTCAATTCCCAGAATTCCACAGCCAGCATTGCTGGCTGTGGAATTCTGGGAGTTGAAGTCCACATGCCTTAAAATTGTCAAGGTTGAGAAACACTGCTGTAAACCAAGCTATCTGCCCCTGCGGATAACAAAAGAGGCCTGGTGTTTTGCTGCAGTATATAGTACGTTCATAAGCATAACATTAAAAGTAGTATACTAAGCTAAAAAGGATTTTAGGATTTTAAAAAGCAGCAGCATATCCTAAAAAATGGCATTGGCACACCATTTCCATAGTGTTGTAACTCCAAAACGCCTGAAGAAGGCAGGACAAGAAGCAACGGATGGAAACTCATCAAGGAGAGAAGCAACGTAGAACTAAGGAGAAACTTCCTGACAGTCAGAACAATTAACCAGTGGAACCACCTGCCTCCAGAAGCGGTGAATGCTCCAACACTGGAAGTTTTTAAGAAGACTGGACAGCCATTTGTCTGAAATGGTATAGGGCAGGGGTAGGCAACCTTGGCTCTTTTATGAGACGTGGACTTCAACTTCCAGAGCTATGCTGGCTCAGGAATTCTGGGAGTTGAAGTCCACGAGTCATGAAGGGGTCATAGTTCCCCCATGCTGGCTCAGGAATTCTGGGAGTTGAAGTCCACGAGTCATGAAGGGGTCATAGTTCCCCCATGCGGGCTCAGGAATTCTGGGAGTTGAAGTCCACGAGTCATAAAAGAGCCAAGGTTGCCTACCCCTGGTATAGGGTTTCCTGCCTGAGCAAGGGGTTGGACTAGATGACCTCCAAGATCTCTTCCAACTTTATTTTTATTATTTTTATTTTTATTAGATCTGTCCATATATAGTCCTTGACTTATGACGGTAATTGGGACCAAAGTTCCATTGCTAAGCAATGCAGTTGTAAAGCTCAGCGTCACGTGACTGCTTCACTTAGTGACAGCAATCCTGGCACTCCCCATTGCAGTTGTTAATCAAATTCCACCGGTTGTCTCACCCAATTCTGGGCTTGGTCCCTCCCATCCTGAGCCTCGGTTCTTTCAAGATAAGGGACGGCTTCTTCTTCAACTCTCCCCATTAGTCTTTATTGCATTTCTCCCATTACAGGCAGTCCTCGACTTACAACAGTTTGTTTACTGACCGTTCAAAGATACGGTGGCACTGAAAAAAGTGACTTGCGGCCATTTTTCACACTTACGACCGTTCCAGCATCCCCACGATCACGTGATTTACATTCGGATGCTTGACCAACTGGTTCATACTCATGACAGTTGCAATGTCCCGGGGATCACGTGATCCCCTTTTGCGACCTTCCAACAAGCAAAGTCAATGGGGGAAACCAGATTCCCTTAACGAATTTAACACCGGCAGTGATTCACTTAACAAATATGGCGAGAGGAGTCGTAAAACCGGTCAAAAAAAACCACACTTAACAAATTTCTCACCCAGCAACATAAAGTATGGGCTTGGCTGTGTGGTCGTAAATTGAGGGTTACCTGTATTATACGAATCTAGCAATTTGATTCTTTACAGCAGGGCTTTTCAACCTTTTCACCCATTGTACCACTTTTAGGATATGGCAACATCCAAGTACCACCAGTCGCCTAGCAAGGTGTCAAAAACTTGATGACTCCCCCCCAAAAGGAAAAAAGTGATAAAGTACAGGTAATCCTCGACTTACAACAGTTCGCTTAGTGACTGTTCGAAGTTACAATGGCACTGAACAAAGTGCCCCCCCCCAAGCCACAGCCGAGCAAGATACCTGCCTGCCCACCCGGCTGCACTCTTCCTCCTGTCCGAGGTTTCCATTGTTGTGAGCATTTCTGTTGAGGATTGGCAGCAGGGATGGGGTGGAAGGTATTTGGTTTTTGGGTGGTTGCAGCAGGTTTTGGTCACTTCACACGACCCTGGGACACGGTGACCGTCATAAATATGGATCAGTTGCCAAGCACCTGAATGTAAATAACAAGACCCTGAAGAGGCTGCAACATTCCAGCTGATTGGCGCTTCTTTGGGACTCAGCAGAAGTGCCAGGATCAGTGCTGCTTTCAAGCTGATTGGTGCTTCTTCTGGGCTCAGCAGAAGCACCAGGATCAGCGCCGAGCTCCAGCTGGATCCTGGCGCTGATCCTGGCGCTTCCTCTGAGCCCTGAGAGCCCTGCAGCTCCAGCCGTCTCTCGCTCAGGCTTGTGCGGTGCTGCCACCGGTTCAGCTCATTCCCCTCCCCTACTACCCCTTTTCTAGGATGGTCACGTACCACCTGCCAGGTGCCAATGTACCACAGGTGGTACCCGTACCACTGGTTGAAAAGCCCTGCTTTACAGATCAATTGAGTAAGAAAAATCAACAGTATCTGAATTTTCCTTTGTCTTGTATGAAAGCAAAGTGTTTTGTCCCTTTGTTTACGCCTACCCAGGTTCTTCTGTTGCCTTCCACAAGGTGACCCAAGATGCACAGCTTCTCTCAGTATTTCATTTGAGGTCATCACCTCCTGGTTTTCAGCATCGCCAACGTTTCTTTTCCTCCTGGATTATCACCCATTTTGCCTGCTGTTTAAGCTATAGCAGGGGTGTCAAACTCAATTTCATTGAGGGCCACATCAGCATTGCGGTTGCCCTGGGGGTGGGGGTGGCCAGGGTGAGTATGGCCTACTGAGTGGGCGTGGATGGAGTGGGTGTGGCCTACTGGGTGGGGGTGGCCAGCTCTACATAGTTCGCGTCAAGGGTACTTGTGGGGGCCTGGGCAGGAGTGGGACAGATCTGAGGGTCTCTGGCAGAAGGGGGTGGGACCGGGGCAAGCACCAAGGCATGGTCCATTTCTTCATTCCCCACAAAGGGGGACACCTCCCCAGCATGCACCCAGGGGGCGGGGCCAACATGGCAGGGGCTGGTTCCTCGTTGTTTCTAGATAGCCTTGTGGAGCTAAGACTGAATGCGTTTCAGCATAGATGGCCACCACAAAATTGTACATTGGCTCCTGGCTGGCCTAGGCCAGGGCCAAGGCAGCGGGGGCCCTTCCCTCACTGTTTCCAGGATGGCATCGCGGGCCACATGAAACCACTTCGCGGTCCGCATCCGGCCCCCAGGCCTTGTGTTTGACATGTCTGAACTAATGGTCTAATTTCTATGCTCCAGGAAGAGTTTTCTACTGGAATGGAAAAAAGAACAACCCCTCCCATTTTAATGTGTCTTATCATAAATGATTGGCTAAGTTTTATGGACTTGGTACTGGCACGTTATGCAAGTAAATTTGAAAGCAGGCTCAATATTTCCATGGTTACTGGAAACCTCCTGCCATTGCAAGAAATCTGAAATAAAGGCTGACGATGTATTTTTTTAAGTTTTTCCGCTATATCACTTGCTGATTATTTGCTTGCACAGGGTTGGAGTACAAGATTTTATACAAGTGTTCCATTACATCAGAATATAAATGGAAGAAACAACTAAAATATTAAAAGATAGCTATTGGGATTCAATCATTTATTCAAATACTATGTAGCCAAAATACGGGGAGGACATCAGACCACAAAGAATGATCAGAAAACAGTTGTAGCCTTAACACTCTTATTTTGTTTACAGGTAAATCACAATTGAGCCCAAAATGATCGTTTCAAGGCAATTGTTAAGTGATCTTTTTGCCCCATTTTATGACCCTTTTTTTGCCATGGATTTTGCTTGTCGGAAGGTCGCAAAAGGGGATCGCACGAACCCGGGACACTGCAGATGTCATAAATACAAGTCAGTTGCCGAGCGTCTGAATTTTGATCACGTGACCCTAGGGATGCTGCAATGGTCGTAAGTGTGAAAAACGGTCACAAGTCACATTTTTCAATGCCAGTGTAACTTTGAACAGTCACTAAATGAACTGTTGTAAATCGAGGACTGCCTGTACTCCATGTCAGCAATGAAGACCTCAACACCATTGGTCATATCTGTCAGAAATGGTGTAGGGCAGGGGGAGGCAACCTTGCCCCCCTCATGATTTGTGGACTACAACTCCCTAGCTAGCAACTTCAGTGCAGTTGAATGGACAATATTCCTGAAGTATTCCTGGTCGTCCTCAGCATTGCCTGCCGGCAAGATGTAGGTCAGCAAGCTTCAGCCGGTGACCTAAGCGCTGGGCTTAATTAATTCTTTTCATGGCCTTGTTTCCTTTGGGTTGCCTCTTGGGTTGATGCGGAGACAATGGGCCTGTGAACTGCGAAGAGTCGGCACCGCACAACGGCCTTGGTCACTCACTGACACATCCTGCTGTCTTTCCTCCTGACAACGACACAGTCCATAAGATGCACCTAGGACAGTGTTTCTCAACCTTGACCATTTTAAGGCATGTGGACTTCAACTCCCAGAATTCCACAGCCAGCATTGCTGCCTGTGGAATTCTGGGAGTTGAAGTCCACATGCCTTAAAATAGTCAAGGTTGAGAAACACTGACCTAGGAGAATTTATTATAAATAGGCAGGCGGAAAATTGTATGGGAGAACGAGGATGTTGTGTGCTACACAGGTCTCCAGTAAGAGTAGACCGTTAACGGATTATTCAGGCAGTGCTCGACTTAACCGTTCATTGGTTGATTGTTTGAAGTTAAAATGGCAGTGAAAGAAGTGACTTGGGACCATTTTTCACACTTGCCATCGTTGCAGCATTTCCACAGTGACGTGATCAAAATTCAGATGTTTGGCAACTGATTCATATTTATGATGACTTTTAACAACAATAACAACAACATGATGATGATGATGATGTTGGACGGGACCTTGGAGGTCACCTAGTCCAACCCCCTGCTCAGGCAGGAAACCCCATACCATTTCAGACAAATGGCTGTCCAGTCTCTTCTTAAAAACTTCAGTGTTGGAGCATTCACAACTTCTGGAGGCAGGTTGTTCCATTGGTTAATTGTTCTGACTGCCAGGAAGTTTCTCCTTAGTTCTACGTTGCTTCTCTCCTTGATCAGTTTCCATCCGTTGCTTCTTGTCCTGCCTTCAGGCGCTTTTGGAGAATAGCTTGACTCCCTCTTCTTTGGGGCAGCCCCTCAGATATTGGAAGACTACTATCATGTCACCCCTGGTCCTTCTCTTCATTAAACTAGACCAGTGTTTCTCAACCTTGACAATTTTAAGGCATGTGGACTTCAACTCCCAGAATTCCACAGCCAGCATTGCTGGCTGTGGAATTCTGGGAGTTGAAGTCCACATGCCTTAAAATTGTCAAGGTTGAGAAACACTGAACTAGACATACCCAATTCCTGCAACCGTTCCTTATATGATTTAGCCTCCAGTCCCCTGATCATCTTTATTGCTCTTCTCTGTACCTTTTGCGACCTTCTGACAAACAAAGTCAACGGGGAAGCCAGACTCACTTAACCGTGTTACTAACCTGTCAACTGCAATGATTCACTGAACAAAAAGTGGCAAGAAAGGTTGTAAAAAAATGGGGCAATATTCACTTAACAACTGTCTGCTTAGCAACAGAGGTTTTGAGCTCAATTGTGCTCGTAAGTTGAGGACTACCTGTACTTGGTTACACCATACCTACCAGCAACGCTCTGCCAGGCTGCAGAATTGCACCCTACTTTTTTTTAATTGAAGTTAGCCAAGCAAGATTAATTAGGGCACCTAATTCTTCGTAGGATTTGTCTTTTGTCTCATCTGGGTTGGTCATTCTGGGCCATAGGAACTGACCAGTCTGGCTTGACATGTTCTGTAGCGGAAGCTTTAGTGTTGTGAGTTGGTTGGTCACACTCTTGTGAGGCTAATAAGTGTCCAGAGGTGACTCCAACAGCTACTCCAGCATGATGCAGGGATAGAGTGGAGTGGAGTGGAACAGAATAGAATAGAATAGAATAGAATAGAATAGAATAGAATAGAATAGAATAGAATAGAATAGAATAGAATAGAATAGAATAGAAATACGGGATGGGATGGAATGGAATAGAATACAATAGCATAGAATAGAATAAAATAGAATAGAAGGGACCTTGGAGGTCATCTAGTCCAACCCCACCTCAAGAAGAAAACCCTATACCATTCCAGGCAAATGACTGCCCAGTCTCTTCTTTAAAATCTCCAGTGATGGAGAGCCTACAACTTCTGGAGGCAGGTTGTTCCACTGGTTAATTAATAAAATAACAGAATTGGAAGGGACCTTGAAGGTCATCTAGTCCAACCCCCTGCTCAAGCAGGAGAACCTATACCATTCCAGACAAAATGGCTGTTCAGTCTCTTCTTAAAAAACCTCCACTGATGGAGCACGCACAACTTCTGGAGGCAAGTCGTTCCACTGATTAATTGTTCTCCCTGTCAGGAAATTTCTTAGTTCTAGGTTGCTTCTCTCCTTGATTAGTTTCCATCCGTTGCTTCTTGTCCTGCCTTCAGGCGCTTTGGAGAATAGCTTGACTCCCTCTTCTTTGGGGCAGCCCCTGAGATTTTGGAAGGCTTCTATCATGTCCCCCCTCGTCCTTCTCTTCCTTAAACTAGACATACCCAATTCCTGCAACCGTTCCTTGTATGTTTTAGCCTCCAGTCCCCTGATCATCTTTGTGGCTCTTCTCTGCACTCTTGCTACAGTCTCAGCATCTTGAGATGGGACTAAGTGCAGTGGATGATCAAGATGTCTCCTGTGCTTTTTGCATTATTATCCTCTTTGCATTATTCTACAAAGCCTGTAGGTCACCTTCCCAACTCTTGTCCCTTCCAGTGGTCTCGTCTACTCCATCCACCAGTGTCTGAACTTTGCCTGCTGAGATCTGCAGCTCCCTGTCTCACTGAGGGTTTAAGGCCTATTGGCTAACCTTGCTTGGTTGGGCTGGCATGCTGAAGCTGTTGCCCAGGTATCTACGAGCAGGTAGAGCAGTAGTTCTCAACCTTTTTAATGCCGCGACCCCCAACCGGTCGTAAGTCGAGGACTACTCAACCGGTCGTAAGTCGAGGACTACTCAACTGGTGCAGCACCGTTTGCAGAATGGGACTTTTGGCGAGCTCAGCAGGGCAGAGACAGCCTGGACAATTCCTATTGGCTTTGGAAAGCCAATAGAATTAGACTCTATTCAAGAGAGTCTCTTCTATTGGCTTTCGAAAGCCAATAGAATAAAAGGGAGGAGCACAGCTAAGGAAAAAGGGGAAAAAATGGCGGGCTGCGTTGTTTGGCGACCCTCGTGAAATGGTCGTTCGACCCCAAACGGGGGCCCCACCCACAGGTTGAGAACCACTGAGGTAGAGGGAGCACAGGTGAAAGCCAAGTGAAAGGTAGGCAAGCAACCCAGAAAAGGGGGCAGCTTATTCTCCTGCCGAAAGTGCTACCACTCTCGCTTGACACTTCGTGCACCACAACGGCAGCTGCCCCTGAAGTCTGAAGATTTTTTTTCTTAAAAGGAAAAGAAATGCTATAATAAATGCTAAAGTGGTCTGTTAAAATAACAGTAGCTCAAGGTTGCCTATTCTACGCCCTGTGATGTCTGCCTGAGGAAACCTTTTAAAGAATATACATGCCTTGAACGTTTCATCTAACACAGTGTTTCTCAACCTTGACCATTTTAAGGCATGTGGACTTCAACGCCCAGAATTCCACCGCCAGCATTGCTGGCAGTGGAATTCTGGGCGTTGAAGTCCACATGCCTTAAAATGGTCAAGGTTGAGAAACACTGATCTAACACAAAAGATAAGAGTCTAGAATCTTGCCTAAAACAAGCGTGGAATACATTGCTTTGAGGCGCACTTGAAATGGCATCAATAATGTAGTAGAAGAAATTGCTTCTACAATAGCCACAGCTCTTATTAGTGCATTGCTAATGATATAAGTGGAATAAATGTTGAAAGTGGTTTTTGGCCTGAGCCATCTTTCGTTTGGGAGGGGAGGGGCTGTTGATAAAGGGGTTCATTTTGCGGAACAATAGAGAGGTGTGCCGTTGCGAGCCGTTCTGATTGAGTTGGGCTTACGGCTGCTTCTCCATGCTTTGATTACAACTTGGCTTGACTGCCGCAATGCTTCATGTGGGGCTGCCTTTGGGGGGAAACGTAGTAGTAGGTCAGGGGTCTTCCAACTTGGCCCTTTGATGACTTGTGGACTTCCACTCCCAGAATTCCTCAGCCAGGCACGCGTTCCTTCAAAGGAAAAGAGCGGAGAGGCAGGGAATGCTATGGGTCCCCGCTCTTGAGGAGGTCCATCTGGTGGGACCCAGAAGAAGGAAGGGCCTTCTCCGTGGTGGCTCCCTCCCTGTTATTTGAAGGACTGTCCTTTCCCAGTTACATCTACCCAATCCACCAGAACCAGGAAGCATGAACAGTAGTAGTAGTAGTAGTAGTAGTAGTAGTAGTAGTAGTAGTAGTAGTAGTAGTAGTGGTGGTGGTGGTGGTGATGTTGGACGGGACCTTGGAGGTCATCTAGTCCAACCCCCTGCTCAGGCAGGAGACCCCCCCATACCATTTCGGACAAATGGCTGTGCAGTCTCTTCTTAAAAACTTCCAGAGTTGGAGCATTCACCGCTTCTGGAGGCAGGCTGTTCCACTGATTAATTGTTCTCACTGTCAGGAAGTTTCTCCTTAGTTCCAGGTTGCTTCTCTCCTTGATGAGTTTCCATCCGTTGCTTCTTGCTTCTTGGAGAATAGCTTGACTCCCTCTTCTTTGGGGCAGCCCTGAGAGATTGGAACGTGGCTATCCTGTCCCCCCTGGTCCTTCTCTTCATTAAACTAAACAGACCCAATTCCAGCAACCGTTCCTTGTATGTTTTAGCCTCCAGTCCCCTAATCACTTTTGTGGCTCTTCTCTGCACTCTTTCTAGAGTCTCAGCATCTTTTTTACATCGTGGTGACCAAAACTGGATGCCGTATTCCAAGTGTGGCTTTACCAAAGCCTTGTAAAGTGGTATTAACCCTTCACGTGATCTTGATTCTCTCCCTCTGTTGATGCAGCCCAGGACTGTGTTGGCCTTTTTGGCAGCTGCAGCACACGGCTGGCTCATATCTAAGTGAATTATCCATTAGCACTCTGAGATTCCTCTCATAGTTGCTACTATTGAGCAAGGTACCTTGAGTTATTCATAAAATAATAAAGGTGGGATATAAAGTATAAAATAAAATAAAAATAACCAGCTTATGGTGGTATGGCTTATGGCCTGATTGAGGGAGCACCATCTCTCCCTCTCTAGATACATATGCCTATTTATATTAAGAGGCTTTTTTTTTTTTGAAGACCTCCTTTATTGTTCACCCATCTCATTTGTTTAAGAAAGGATGTATAGTGCATTCCTTAAGAAAGTGCACTTGGCCTCCACTCCAGCAGCCTTTAGGAAAAGAAAGGAAATCAATATTTTTCTTTCTTCGTACCTTTTAATTGTTGGTTTAATGGTTAGCTCTGAATTTAACAATACCTATAAATTTTCTTTTTAGTCTAATTATATTATCTTTAATTCTTACGTAATTGCTATTGGTCGCGCTGAGTGTTTAATAGAAAGAAAGACAAATTTAATTAATTCAGCAAGCAGCGGGCTTCTGAAATTCCATTTGTGGCGTTACTTTAATGTACGCCGCTACTGATTTACAAAGAACCGGAAGACACGCTTTCCGTTAATATCCGTAGAAGAAATAATTTCAAATCTGGCTATTGAGCTTGGAACAATGCAATGCCAGCTGCTGGAACATTTTAAATACCTAGCCTTCTGTCTGAACAGAACTTGAAGCCTCATCGGGTGTTCTTTCTTTAAGGAACAATGAAAACTCAAAACGAGTGCATTTCTCTGTCGTTTTCCATTACGGGCTTAGTGTTGTCTACCATCCGGCCCACAGAAAAAAATGGCCGAGAGTGGGAGATTGTCTTTTCATTGAAAATTCCCATAGAAAGAAATGGTGGTTGTTATTAGTTGCGAAGTCGTGTCCGACCCATCGCGACCCCATGGACAACGTTCCTCCAGGCCTTCCTGTCCTCTACCATCTTCTGGAGTCCATTGAAGCTCACACCTCCTGCTTCAGTGACTCCATCCAGCCACCTCATTCTCTGTCGTCCCTTTCTTCTATTGCCCTCCATCTTTCCCAGCATTAGGCTCTTCTCCAGGGAGTCCTTCCTTCTCATTAGGTGGCTAAAGTCCTTGAGTTTCCAATTCAGGATCTGGCCTTCTAAGGAGCAGTCAGGGTTGATCTCCTCCAGGACTGACCGGTTGGATCGCCTTGCAGTCCAGGGGACTCGCAGGAGTCTTCTCCAGCACCAGAGCTCAAAGGCCTCCATTCTTTGGCGCTCAGCCTTTCTTATGGTCCAGCTTTCACAGCCATATATTGCAACAGGGAAAACCATGGCCTGGACTATACGCACTTTTGTTGGCAGGGTGACGTCTCTGCTTTAAAGAAATGGTAGTACCAGTTTAACTTCAACCTGGTCAATAGCACCGATCATGTTACTTTGTTTGGCTCATGAAACGTCTGCAGATATTCTCCTTTCTCGGTACAATATTTTCTGGTTTTTTTTTTTTTTGCCATTTCTTGCTCTTTTGTTAAATACATGTCTCTTTTTCCCTTATTTCTTGCCATTTCGGGCTATTCTGTTCACTTCCTTCCTTCCCTTCACTGCTCTTTTGCAACCAGACAGTCATGAATATTCATGATGGTTAATCTTGTATTCTTAGCTAATGGCCTGTATTGCTTTTTTTAAAAAAGTCTTTGTCTTAGTTTGGCAGCTCAGAGGGGCTGCTTAAGAGAATTGGCGCCTGAGAGTTAAAATGGGGCCCTTTTTTAAAGGCTGGGATCTTACTTGAGATGGAAAATACCCTACAACGATAGAGAAATACATATTTATAGATGGTTCAGGAAGCCAAAGATTTGAAGTTAAAAACGTGGCTGCTATTACCTTTGATATATGAGGACTTGCATCTTAGTAATCGGAAGTTTATTTCAGCAAAGGGAAGCCAAAACTAAATTTTAAATTATTATTCTTTATTATGATGTATGTACGTATAGGAAGTCCTCGACTTGCCACGGGAACTGAGTCCAAAATTTCTGTGGCTAAGTGAGACAGTTTAAAATGAGTTTTGCCCCATTTTAGGACCTTTCTCGCCACCGTTGTTCAGTGGAATCCTTGCGGTTGTTAAACTGGTGACACGGTTGTTAAGTGAATCTGTCTCCCCCCCATTGACTTTGCTTCTCAGAAGGTCGAAAAAGGGGGGTCACATGATCCCAGCATGACCCCCTCCCACACACACACACTGCAACTGCCCTAAATACATGCCAGTTGCCGAGCATCTGGATTTTGGTCCCGTGACCGCAGGAAGGCTGCAACGGTTGTTAAGTGGGAAAAATGGTCCTAAGTCACTTTTTCATTCTTCCATTGTGGGAATTCATGTTAGCCATCTTTATGCATACAAGACTTAAAAGCTCTGGTTTCAGTTTCCCATTTCTTTTAAGAATCATCTGAATTAGAGTAAAAAAAAAAAAATCTGGCCCCAGTATTTCTTTGCTTGATGGGTCTTTGATTCCAGCGTTACTTAACAGCTGGGTATTTGCCGCAGATTAGGCAGTTTTTCAGGAGTCTCTTGGGCCACATTCACAAGGGACTTAAGAAGGAGGAGGAGGAGGGGGGAGGGAGGAGGAGGAGGGGGAGGAGCAGGAGGAGGAGAAGTAGTAGTAGTAGTAGTAGTAGTAGTAGTAGTAGTAGTTGGAAGGGACCTTGGAGGTCATCTAGTCTAACCCCCTGCTCAGGCAGGAAATCCTAGACCATTTCAGACAAATGGCCGTCCAGTCTCTTCTTAAAAACCTCCAGTGTTGGAGCATTCACTGCTTCTGGAGGCAGGTGGTTCCACTGGTTAATTGTTCTCACTGTCAGGAAGTTTCTCTTAATCTTAATTAAGAGCGCACCCCCCCCCCTTCAATTAAAAATCAGATAGTATAATAGAAGTATTCAGAAAAGCCAGGAGAAGCGTAAAGGTACTGCCATGGCCATTTGAATGGATTTATCGGAAACACATAACATGCGACTTCTACTTAATATAGCTTGCTTATCAGAATGGGTCTGTCATTCTGGTTGGACATTAACCAAAGAGAGAAGCAACCTGGAATTAAAGAGAAACTTCCTAAGAGTAAGGACAATTAGCCAGTGGAACAGCTTGCCACCAGAAATTGTCGGCGCTCCATCACTGGAGGTTTTTAAGAAGAGGCTAGAAAGTCACTTGTCTGAGGTGGTATAGGTTCTCCTGCTTGAGTGTGGGGCTGGACTAGAAGACCTCCAGGGCCCCTTCCAGCTCTATTCTATTCTATTCTATTCTATTCTATTCTATATTCTCTTCTATATTCCATTCTATTCTATATTCTATTCCATTCCATATTCTATTCCAGTGATGCCGAATCTTTTAGAGACCGAGTGCCCCAAAACTGCCCCCACCTTCCACCCACGCGCCTCCCCTGCTCTGCTCACCCGCAAGGCCACCCACTGACTCTACAGCCCGCCAATCGCCCGGGTGGCCCAGCACCACCATAGCAGCTACACCCTCCACCTGTGCCCCGTAGCATCAACTGCACAGTGACGGGATACGAGGGCGGAGTCTTGTCCCTGCTGCCTGGCTGCCATATCCTCGGTTGCGCTGCTCCGTGCGGGCCGCTTTTGGGGGAGGCGGGGCTTTTGGGGGAGAGGGCTCGTGAGTGCCACGTCTGGCACGCGTGCCATAGGTTCGCCACCACTGTTCTGTTCTGTTCTATTCTATTCCATTCCATTCCATTAATTCCATTCCATATTTTTTATTCTATTCTATTCTATTCCATTCCATATTTTCCATTCCATTCCATATTTTCTATTCCATTCCATATTTTCTGTTCTATTCCATTCCATATTTTTTATTCCATTCCATATTTTCTATTCTATTCTATTCTATTCTATTCTATTCTATTCTATTCTATTCTATTCTATTCTATTCTATTCTATTCTGTATTTCTATTCTATTCTATCCTATTCTCTATTCTATTCTATTCTGTATTTCTATTCTATTCTATTCTGTCCTATTCTCTATTCTATTCCATTCCATTCTATTCTATTCTATTCTATTCTATTCTATTCTATTCTATTCTATTCTATTCTATTCTGTATTTCTATTCTATTCTGTCCTATTCTCTATTCTATTCTATTCCATTCCATTCCATTCCATTCTCATCTGAATAACAGAGATATGATTTGACCTTTTCCAGACTTTCCAGGCTTCGGCAATCCCCACGTTCCCCAACTTATTTCCTAGCGAATACATGATTCACCCATGCAGTTTTCTTGGCAACACTATAGAAATGATTTTCCATGGCTTTTCCTCCAAATGTTCTTTAGCTTCCCAGACTAAGCCCAGACAATTTCTTTGCTGGTAAAAACATGAAAGGAGAATGCTATAGAGGTTTTATGAGGTATAGCCAAATTAAACTGCTCAGAAAACAAGTGGCCTCTGCAAATAATCATCATCATCTACAGGGCCATAGCCATTGTTCTCTCTCCTTACAGGAGTACTGAGGAACCAGTTGTCATAAAGGGAAGGTGTTCTTTGGTTGATGTGTTTCATGTTATGGATAGATAGTATAATCTGTTATAAATATGCAAAAGGGGTAAAGAAATGGATACTTAAAACTAATGAGGTTATAGTCGCGGCAAACCAATGGACCCTTAATAGAGAAAAGCGATGACACACTTAGCGACGCTAATGGAGATACCCGGCGACCTGTCAGCTAGCCAGTAAATGGTGGTGCTCTTTTCCTCCCCTCAAAAAAGGGGGTGTCAGCTGAACCCCTGCACTCTGCATAGCTCAAAATGACATTAGGAAATATTTCTGTCTCTTCCAGGGAGATGGGTGCAATCTCTCCTTAAAATCTTCCTTCTCTCGGTGAAGAAAGCAATGTTATACAGGCAGTCCTTGACTTAGAACTGTTCATTTACTGACCGTTCAAAGTGACAAGGGCACCGAAATAAGTGACTTAAGACCATTTTTTTCCACACTTAAACAATTGCTGCAGCCTACCCGTGGTCACGTGACCAAAATTCAACTGCTTATGACGGTTGCAGCGTCCCGTGTGTGTGTGTGTGTGTGTGTGTGTGTGTGTGTGTGAGAGAGAGAGAGAGAGAGAGAGAGAGAGAGAGAGAGGTGATCCCCTTTTGCGACCGTCTGACAAACAAAGTCCGTGGGGGAAGCCAGATTCACTTAACAACCGTGTTGCTAAATGAACAACTAAAGTGATTCACTTTAACAACCGTGGCAAGAAACGGAGCAAAACTCACTTAACAGTCGTCTTACTTAACAACAGAAAGTTTGGACTCAATTGATAGAATCAAGATCACATGAAATGTTAATACTACTTTATGAGGCCTTGGTAACTTAGAATGCTGCATCCAGTTTTGGTCCCCACGTAGGAAAAAAGATGTTGAGACTCTGGAAAGAGTGCAGAGAAGAGCAACAAAGATGATTAGGGGACTGGAGGCTAAAACATATAAGGAAAGGCTGCTGGAATTGGGTGTGTCTAGTCTAATGAAGAGAAGGACGAGGGGGGACAGGATAGCAGTCTTCCAGTATCTCAGGAGCTGCCCCAAAGAAGGGAGTCAAGCTCTTCTCCAAAGCGCCTGAAGGCAGGACAAGAAGCAACGGATGGAACCTAATCAAAGAGGGCAGCAATCTGGAACTAAGGAGAAACTTCCTGACAGTGAGAACAATTAACCAGTGGAACAACCTGCCTCCAGAAGCGGTGAATGCTCCAATACTGGAGGTCTTTAAGAAGAGACTGGACAGCCATTTGTCCGAAATGGTATAGGGTTGCCTGCCTGAGTAGGGGGTTGGACTAGATGACCTCCAAGGTCCCTTCCAACTTTATTATTATTACTATTATAATGGTGGTCGTAAGTTGAGGACCACCTGTACATTGTCAGGGCAGGGAGCGAGAACCCTATCTCACAGATTGGGATCAGGAGAGGAGATAGCACACCCCTTGAAAGTACCAAATCCTGACTGCAGAAAAGAGGCAGGACTAAGATATACAAAGGTTCATAGGGCAGGGGTGTCAAACTCATTGAGGGCGGCATCAGCATTGCAGTTGCCCTCAGGAGGTCGGGTGGGTGTGGCCTACTGGGTGGGTGTGGATGGAGTGGGTGTGGCCTACTGGGTGGGTGTGGCTAGCTCTACATCAGTGGTTCTCAACCTTTTTAATGACGCGACCCCCCAACTGGTCGTAAGTCGAGGACTACTCAAGTGGGGCAGCACCGTTTGCAGACTGGGACTTTTGGCGGGCTCAGCAGGGCAGAGACAGCCTGGACAATTCCTATTGGCTTTTGAAAGCCAATAGAATTAGACTCTATTCAAGAGAGTCTATTCTATTGGCTTTCAAAAGCCAATAGAATAAAAGGGAGTAGCACAGCTAAGGAAAAGGGGGGAAAAATGGCGGGCTGCGTTGTTTGGCGACCCCCGTGAAATGGTCCTTCGACCCCAAATGGGGTCCCGACCCACAGGTTGAGAACCGCTGCTCTACATCGTTCGTGTCAAGGGTGCCTGTGGGGGCCTGGGCAGGAGTGGGACAGATCGGAGGGTCTCTGGCAGAAGGGGGGGGGATCGGGGCAAGCGTCAAGGCATGGTCCATTTCTTCATTCCTCACAAAGGGGGACACCTCCCTAGCATGCACCCAGGGGGCAGGGCCAATGTGGAAGGGGCCGGTTCCTCGCTGTTTCCAGACGGCCTTGTGGAGCTAAGACTGAATGCGTTTCAGCATAGATGGCCGCCACAAAATTGTACATGGGCTCTCAGCCGGCCGGCTTGGGCCAGGGCCAAGGCAGCGGGGACCGTTCCCTCACTGTTTCCAGGATGGCTTCGCAGGCCACATGAAACCACTTCGCGGGCCGCATCCGGCCCCCGGGCCTTGTGTTTGACATGTCTGTTTATAGGGCTTCTGAGAGAAAGACTTTAAGATTTTGTCACCTCGTGGGTTCAGCTGTTACATTGTGCAGTCCCAAGTTCAGGTGTTATCTGTGGAGAGTCTCAATCATCCAGGTCCTGGTTGTCCCAAGGGTGTTGTTTTCCCAAAAGGCAAATGGACATTCCTGGGTTTTGCTTTTTTTTTTTTTTTCCTTTGAAAACATTTTGCTTCTCATCCAAGAAGCTTCTTTGGAAAAAGCACCTTTCGGACAAGTTAAGGTGTTGATCTGCTTTAAAACTTCTAAATGCCTTAGGACTTGTATGGTAAGAGATACATCTTTTTCATTAAGTTAAGCACCAGAAGGCAAGACCAGAAATGACAGATGGAAACTAATCAAGGAGAGAAGCAACCTGGAACTAAGGAGAAATTTCCTGACAGTGAGAACAATTAACCAGTGGAACCACCTGCCTCCAGAAACTGCGAATACTCCAACACTGGAAGTTTTTAAGAAAAGACTGGACAGCCATTTGTCTGAAATGGTATGGGGTCTCCTGCCTGAGCAGGGGGTTGGACTGGATGACCTCCAAGGTCCCTTTCAACTCTATTCTATTCTATTCTAAGAGACTGGACAGCCATTTGTCTGAAACGATATAGGGTTTCCTGAGCAGGGGGTTGGACTAGATGACCTCTAAGGTCCCTTCCAACTTTATTATTGTTGTTGTTGTTGTTTTTGTTGTAAACTGATCAAAGAGAGAAGCAACCTGGAATTAAGGAGAAACCTCTTGACAGTGAGGACAATTAACCAGTGGAACAGCTGGCCTCTAGAAATCGTGGGTGCTCCATCACTGGAGACTTTCAAAAAGAGACTGGACTGAAATGGTATAGGGTCTCCTGCTTGAGCAGGGGGTTGGACTAGAAGACCTCAAAGGTCCCTTCCAGCTCTATTCTGATTGATTGATTTCTATTGTAACCTGCTGTTTGAATATAAGCCAGCTTATTTTTTCTTTCCCAGCATATAATAATAATTAATAATAATAATAATAATAATAATACAACAACAACAACAACAAAGTTGGAAGGGACCTTGGAGGTCATCTAGTCCAACCCCCTGCTCAGGCAGGAAACCCTATACCATTTCAGACCAATGGCTGTCCAGTCTCTTCTTAAAAACTTCCAGTGTTGGAGCATTCACCGCTTCTGGAGGCAGGTTAATTGTTCTAAACCCTCTATCGTGTCCAAAAAGGATTCCTAATTTGCTCCCAAAGCCTGGTTAACAGCTTTGTCAATTTACATCCTCACCCAGACTGTGTGAGAAGTTCTCCAACAGCACATCTGTGAAAAAAGATCGTGCTATTGAGCAGGATCCTCTTGCTTTGCTAGCAGTACATGATGTTCCTGGCTGCTGAAATCTACGTGGGCAGAAGCCTGGTGTACCGGAAATAGCTTTTCTAGCTTCCTGCACTCGCTTTCATAAATGCACAACTAAATTTAGTGATTTAGCCAGGAACCGGGGACTTTCAAAGTTAAATCATATGTACCACTCTTATTCGTTTGAAGGGTGACATATATAATAATTGCCACCTATTAACGGACTATATAAACCTCTTGTTTTCTCAGTAAATACATTTTGGCTGAAATACAGCCTCGCTTGAAGCAGCCATGACACAAAAGGCTGCTTCATCAGAGTGATGGCAATTGCATCTGAGTTTTACACAGCGTGCAAAGCTATCTCTTTGATTTTTGCTTGGAAGACCCTGGGTTAGGGTCCAGATCACGGCTGTAAATTTCTTTGTGTTAGTTTTGCATTTTGTTTTGTTATCAAATAGGAAAGGGAAGGCTGATTAAGCCAGCCAACTTTAAGTATGGCTGGGATGCAAATTCTTGCCTCAGCCTTCTTTAATATTAAGCCACCCTGTGAGTTTAATATTATATATACTATACAGGAATCCCCTGGTATTTTCTCTACAAAAACCTTGTGTTGATTGTAATTCCCATTAACTAAGGTGCAGTATCAGCTGCAGAGGATGAGAGCTGTAATCCTGCATATTGCCTCCTTTCTTTGCATGAATTTTAGAATATTCATATACTCTCTACCAATTGGGAGTGAGCTGCAATTTCTACTACTAAACTTACTCAAGGAATTAAAGGAATCTGCCTATTTTTTTTTTGTAACACACAACAGTTGGTTCTTTGATGAGGTTACCATTTTCCTGTTCTAATTATTGAGTTCAAGGTGAGGTGGGGGGGATGATTTCAAGTTTTCATAAGAGTTACTGGCAGTAGCTTTCTTATTCGTTCTTTGCAACAGGTGACTTATGATTAACAACCCAATGAAATTTTGTTGTTCGTAATTTTCCATTTGAATTGAATTACTTTTTCTCCTTGTGATTCACTCACTCACTCTATCTATCCCCCTTTCTTCCTCCATTCATCCATATCTATCCATCCATCCCCTCTTGCTCCATCTATCCATCCATCCATCATCTATCTATCCCCCTTTCTAGTTCCATCCAACCATCCATCCATCTTTCCACCCATATCTATCTATCCATCTTCTATCTATCTATCTATCTATCTATCTATCTATCTATCTATCTATCCCCTTTTCTACTTCCATCCACCCATATCTATCCATCCATCCCCTCTTGCTCCAACCATCCATCCATCCATCACCCATCCATCCATCCATCCATCCCCCTTTCTAGTTCCATCCAACCATCCATCCTTCCACCAATCTCTCTCTCTCTCTCTGTCCACCTATCCATCCATCCATCTACCTACCTACCTCTCCCTCCCCCCTCTATCCATCTGTCCATCCATCTTCTATCTACCTACCTTCTATCTTATCTATCTATCTATCATCTACCCATCCATCCCCCTTTCTAGTTCCATCCAACCATCCATCCTTCCACCATCTTTCTATCCTCTATCTATCCACCTATCCATCCATCTTCTACCTACCTCTGTACCTACCTCTCCCTCCCCCTCTCTATCCACCTATCCATCTGTCCATCCATCTTCTACCTACCAACCTACTATCTATCTATCTATCTATCTATCTACCCATCCATCCATCCATGCATCCATCCCCCTTTCTTGTTCCATCCAACCACCCATCCTTCCACCAATCTCTCTCTCTCTATCCACCTATCCATCCTACCTCTCCCTCCCCTCTATCTATCCACCTATCCATCCATCTTCTACCTATCAACCTACCATCATCTATCTATCTATCTATCTATCTATCCATCCATCCATCCATCCATCCACCTACCTACCTACCTACCTATCCATCCATCCTCCTTTCTAGTTCCATCCAACCATCCATCCTTCCACCATCTTTCTATCCTCTATCTATCCACCTATCCATCCATCTTCTACCTACCTCTGTACCTACCTCTCCCTCCCCCTCTCTATCCACCTATCCATCTGTCCATCCATCTTCTACCTACCAACCTACTATCTATCTATCTATCTATCTATCTATCTATCTATCTATCTATCTATCTATCTACCCACCCATCCATCCATCCATGCATCCATCCCCCTTTCTTGTTCCATCCAACCACCCATCCTTCCACCAATCTCTCTCTCTCTCTCTCTCTATCCACCTATCCATCCTACCTCTCCCTCCCCTCTATCTATCCACCTATCCATCCATCTTCTACCTACCAACCTACCATCATCTATCTATCTATCTATCTATCTATCTATCTATCTATCTATCTATCTATCTATCTATCTATCTATCTATCTATCTATCTATCTATCTATCTATCTATCTATCTATCTATCTATCCATCCATCCACCCACCTACCTACCTATCCATCCATCCTCCTTTCTAGTTCCATCCAACCATCCATCCTTCCACCCCTATCTATCTATCCATCCACCTGTCCATCCATCTTCTACCTACCTACCTCTCCTCCCTCTCTCTCTCTCTCTATTCACCTGTCCATCCATCTTTTACCTACCTCTCTCCGTCTCCCTCTCTCTCTCTCTCTATCATGGCTGCCATTACAAGAAAAATGACTCTGAGCTGCCGGTAAAGCACAATGCAACTATAAAACTATCATGCTCAAATGTAAAGTCGGTATTAAAAATTAAATACTGCTAAATAAAAATTACGCAAACCCTAGGCAGAGAGAGAATAAGTACCGTACATCCACCTCTGTACTGGATATCTACACGTATTTCCGGTTTGCTCCAGCATGCCGAATGCACGCATGGGGTTGATTTAGCTTTCCAGCCCTAGCGACGAAGTCAATCAACCTTGGCCACGCCTCTCTTCTTCCGGCTGGGAATCGCCAGTTCTGAGTTAGTCTTAGCCCGAGAGAGACGCGGGGAAGACTGGCTCTTCATCTTTAGCAGACAGGCTAAACAACCAGGTCGTACCTTTCCCTTCCCTTCCTTTCCCAGCGGGGAGAGCAGCGCTGGGTTTAAACCGCTCTTGTTATTCAGAACGGTTGCTGTTTTTTTTTTTTTGTTTTTTTTTTGCAGCCTTCGGCCGAAGCCTCCCGCTTTCCAAGTCTTTGTGATTTCAGGCAGGCCGGATCGATCGCGATCGCCATTTTGAGCGCCGCACGTGTCGCTTCCTAGGCCGGAGCTGGGGGGGGGGGAAGAGATCTCTCCCTTCCAGCTCGCCTATTTGCATTTAAATAACGGTCATTTCGAAAGGAATCCAGCCGGCGACTTTTGCTAACCGACCTGGAAGCTCCGGTTAAAATTCAAACCACAGGAGACCGCCTTTTCCCAAGAAGGACCCCCCCCCCCAAGTTCAAACAGAGGCTTTTCACGGAAGGCTGCCTGCCTAAATTCGGCAGCTTGCTGCAGAGAAGTCCGCCGGCTCTTTCATCCCAAAGCTTTTTTGCCCTCAGGCGATTCGATAGCCTCCCCGCCGTTGTAATCGGTCTGACCACCCCAGGGACGAGGAACAAGATAGGCAGGACGAGGATGTCAGACTGTGAGGACTTAGCCCAGGATCCTCCTCCATCCGTGGGCCTGTTTAATCCGGCTCTCTTTAGGTCCTTGCTCCACAAGGCCAGGAACGCTGCTCCGATTGAGTCTGACGGAATTCCTCAGGCTGAGCCTTCCCCCAGCCAGGAACCCAACAGTGGGGTTTTTTCACAGCCGACTTACACTGAGCAGTACATTCCCTGCCCTCCGCTTTTTCTCAACGTGGTCCGAGGACAATGGGAGACGCCTGGTACTTTTCCATCCCCAGAGGAGACCGTTCAAAAGTTGTTTAATGTGGCACCAGCGCTGTCCGAGTTGCTAGCAGTCCCCGAGGTGGACGAGCCGTTAGCAACTTTGGTTTCTCCCTCGCCTGCTCCCGGAGATTTAGCAGAGGTTTTGAAAGCCGAGGATAAGAAGGCAGAGCTTGCTTTCCGCAGGACTCATCGAGCCATAGCATGGGCGATAAAGGCAGCTCTGTCTACTTCCTTTTTCGCCAGAGCTTCGGTTCTCTGGCTCCGCCAATTAAAAGCTAGGGTCCGGCCAGAAGACCTACGGATGCATCAAGACTTAAATAAATTAGTGGCTGCATCAGAATACATGGCGGACTCGTCCTTGGACGCGGCCAGATTTTCCTCTCAGGCATTGGCGTCTAATGTTTTGTCTCGGAGACTTTTGTGGCTCAGACAGTGGCAAACAAATGCTAAGTCCAAATGGCAGTTGGCAACAGCCCCTTACAGGGGAGGCCAGTTATTTGGAGAGGCGCTAAACTCTTATCTGATTGAGAACAAGGATAAGCGTAAGGTCATATCCCATCTTGTTAGGAGAGCAGACAGGAGAGCTACCCCTTACCCCCGCAAGCAGTCCTTTCACTCAACCGACACAGGGTCGGAATTCACCCATTACTCCAGTCCTTATTCTCCCGGACCAGAATCTCAATTCAACAGACCGGATAATAGGGACAGGTCCAGACAGCAATCTCAGGCCAAGCGGCCCTTTCGAGGCGCGGGACACCGTCCTTTTAGACGATCCAAGTGACTGCACAGGTGTCCCTCCCATAGGGAGCAGGTTGGCTCTCTTTGTACACAAATGGGAGGCCACCACTACAGCTTTTTGGGTTCTCAACCCCATCGGATTCAGACTGGCTCTAGAGTTCCACTCCACCCCCCACCCCACCCCGAGACATTTCGTCCCTTGCCCATTATCCAAAAATCCGGTCAAAAAAGGCCTCATGAAAGAAGCCATTCGACATCTGGAGATCCAGCCCATAGAACCAGTACCAGAAGAGCATAAGGGGCGGGGGTTTTATCCCATCCTGTTCATCGTTCCAAAGGCCTCGGGAGGGTGAAGAGCAATCCTAGATTTAAAAAAATCAAATACACGTTTGACATATAAAAAGCTCAAGATGCAAATGCTCCAATCCATATTGGCAAGCGTCAGAAAGGGGGACTTCCTGATGCCCATCGATGTGACAGAGGCCTACCTTCACATTCCCATCCTTCCAGGACACCAGAAATTCCTCAGGTTCTGCTACGCAGACCACCATTTTCAATACAGGGCTCCACCATTCGGCCTGTCATCGGCTCCCAGAGCATTCACAAAGGCGGTGGAGGCAGCGCATCTAAGCACCATTCCGGTGCATGTCCAGTGTTATCTGGAGGACATCCTCCTTCAGTCCTCATCGGTCCAGTTGGCTCAGTCAGACCTGGCATTGTCCATCAAGACCCTCCAGGATCATGGGTGTTCAGTAAATGTTCAAAAAAGCCAGATAATTCCCTGTACCCACATCCTTCACCTGGGCATGGTGATAAATACAAGGAAGTGTGAGGTTTACCTGTCTCAGGAACGTCGGAACAGCATCCGATCTCTAGTCACCTTAGAAGTTCTTTCTCAAGTGCTAGGAAAGATGGTGTCTTGCATAGCGGTAGTTCCTTGGGCCTGACTCCACTCCAGAACCCTACAATGGTTCTTAACTACCGTTCCAGAGACTAGGCACCACTTCCTCCAGTTGCAGGGTACAGGTCCCGTCACAGACCCTGAAATCCCTCCAGTGGTGGGTCTCACCAGCCATGGCCAAGGGGACCTTATATTCAAGGAGCCCAACCAACTCATCCTCACATCGGATGCCAGCTTGTTCGGCTGGGGGAGCGCACCTACAATCCCAGTTGGCCCAGGGCCGGTGGTCCCGATCAGAGCTCAAGCACAACAGAAACTGGTTGGAGCTCAGGGCTATCCATCTGGCTCTACGCCACTTTTGCAACACAGTGGCAAGGCAAGACGTTCTAGTCCTCAACGGACAATGGGGCGACAAAAGCCCATGTCAACAGGCAAGGGGGTACCGACTCGAGATCTCTCATGGCCGAGGCTCAGTTATTGGGAACCTGGGCAGAGACCAACCTCTCAGAGACGAACCGGCAAGCAGACTTCTTGAGGACAACAGTGGACCACTCCGAGCGGCGCCTGCATCCAAGGAGATATCGGAGAGGTTCGGTCATCCAGCACTGGGCTTGTTCGCTACCCCGGCGAATTCCCGGCTCCTGAGATTCTCCCGGTTCCCATCTCCAGGGGCGGAAAGGGTAGATGCCCTACGCAGCCCGTGGCCCAGAGAACTCCTGTATGCGTTCCCTCCTCTGCCTCTGATGCAAGCAGTCATCCGGAAGGTGCTGCCGGAAAGGGCAGAGGTGATACTCGTTGCTTCCTGCTGGCCAAGACGGACGTGGTTTGCCAACCTCGTACGTCTATTGATCTCTCCTCCATGGAGGCTACTCAGGATTGAATCTCCCTCAGCCAGGGGACTCTACAACACCCAGAGCCCCAGTGGTTCCAGTTAACCGCCTGGCATTTGAAAGGAGACTCTTAATGAAGGAATTCTACTCACCAGCTGTGATTACCATAATTCAGGTTTCAAGGAATCCGGCAACAAATTGAATTTATGAGTCCACTTGGAAGAATTTCTGCAACTGGTGTGGAAGGCAACAGTTAGACCCAGCTACAATTACTATTCCAAGAATTATTTATGGGAGGGACTTAAGAAGGGCTTAGCACCCAACACAATCCGCAGGCAGGTAGCTGCTCTATCCACGGTGCTCAGATATGACAACTCTGAGCCCTTGGCTCAACACCCCATGGTACATTCCTTTGTCAGGGAGGCAATCAACAGCAAACCGCCCATGGTTCACAGATATCCCGCTTGGGGACCTGTCCAAGGTCTTGCAGGTTCTCACTTCACCTCCAGTTGAGCCCGTCAGAACCTCCACTCTATGGTTCTTGACACTCAAGGTTGCCTTCTTTAATAGCCATCACATCGGCTAGGTCAGGGGTAGGCAACCTTAGCTCTTTGATGACTCATGGACTTCAACTCCCAGAATTCCTGAGCCAGCCATGCTGAGGGGAAAGGGAGAGGTTTCCAAGCTGAGCCATGCTGGCTCAGGAATTCTGGGAGTTGAAGTCCACGAGTCATAAAAGAGGCAAGGTTGCCTACCCCTGGGCTAGGTGCATTTTGGAATTGGCTACTCTCTCGGTTAGAAATGATGTACGCATTTTCCATAGTGACAGGGTGGTCCTACGCTTAAACCCCTCCGTCCCCAAAATCAACTCATTGTTTCACAGGACACAGGAGCTTGTGCTGCCAAATTTTTGCCCGAAGCCGTCCCACGACCCGGAACGTAAACGGCACCCCTTGGACGTTTGTAGAGCCTTGCTATATTAAGCGAACTGCCTCCTTTCGCAAATCTGAAGCCCTCTTCACCTCATTCCACCCCTCTTCACTGGGTCAGAAGGTGACTGCCTCGACTGTTGGCGGATGGACTAAGGCTTGCATAGCAGGAGCGTACCAAACACACTCCTTGCCAGTTCCCAGATGAATCACTGCACACCCCACTCGCAGTTGTGGCTACTTCTGCAGCGACGCAGGTGTCCATCGAAGAGATAATGCAAGGCAGAGACTTGGTCATCTCCTTCCCCATTTGTGAGGTGCTATAAATTAGATGAGTTTGCCTCCGCTGACACTCCTGAGGGCACTCCACAGTGGAAGCTTTGGTATGTCCCATGCGTGGATTCTCCCCTCGTCATGCTGGAGAAGAGGTCTTATCTTACCTGGACGCCTTTTCTCAGCATGACAATGGAGAATCCACTCCACCCCCCTTGGATCCATCCAGTCCTGTGTCAGGGTTGTTGTTGTTTTTTTTTTTTTTTTTTTGAGCCAACACCACTTCGTAAAATCATCCACTGCTGTGCCTTCGTCGTGACTGGGGATTCCTAGCTGGAAGAAGAGAAGCGTGGCCAAAATTGATTGACTTAGTCTGTAGGGCAGAAAGGCTAAATCAACCCCATGCGTGGATTCTCCATCGTCATGCTGAGGAAAAAAGCGTTCAGGTAAGACAACGCCCCTTCTCTACAAAAGCCTTGTGTTGATTGTAATTCCCATTAATTCTGCCACATTGGGGTATCGGCTGCAGAGGATGAGAGCTGTAATCCTGCATATTGCCTCCTTTCTTTGCACGAATTTTAGAATATTCATATATTCCCTGCCAACTGAGCTGCAATTTTTAGTACTAAACCTACTTAAGGAATTAAAGGAATCTAAGTGCCTTTTTTTTTTTTGTAACACACAACAGTTGGTTCTTTGGTGAGGTTTCCATTCTCCTGTTCTAATTATTGAGTTCAAGGTGAGGTGGGGGGGATGATTTCAAGTTTTCATAAGAGTTACTGGCAGTAGCTTCCTTATTCGTTCTTTGCAACAGGTGACTTATGATTGACAACCCAATGAAATTTTGTTGTTCATAATTTTCCATTTGAATTGAATTTTTCCTTGTGATTCACTCACTCACACTCACTCTCCTATCTATCTATCTATCTATCTATCTATCTATCTATCTATCTATCTATCTATCTATCTATTTAATCTATATCTTTATATCTAATCTACATTTATCTTTATCTCTATTCATGTATTTATGTATCTATCTTTATATCTAATCTATTTATCTATCTTCTCTATCTTATCTGTCATGGCTGCCATCACAAGAAAAATGACTGGGCTGCCGGTAAAGCACAATGCAAATATAAACTATCATGATAAAATGTAAAATCAGTATTAAAAATTAAATACTGCTAAATATAAATTATACAAACCCTAGGCAGAGAGAGAATAAGTACGTTCACCTCTGTACTGGATATCTATACATATTTCCAGTTTTCCCTGGGGCTGGTGACATAGCTAAGGATTCCTGGAACATCAGGAGGGGGGATGAAGCCCAAAAGCTGCTTTTCCTAAAGGCAACTGGATTTTCTCGTTTTGTTTTGTTTTCCTTAAAAATGTTTTGCTTCTCATCCAAGAAGCCGCTTCAGTTCTGGTTGGCTGGGGAATTCTGGGAGTTGGGTCACAAATCCTAAAGTTGTCAAGTTTGGAGGCTCTGTCCTTGATCATTGTGTTTGGCCAATCCTGGATTAGTAGGCTCTTTTTCCCAAAGTTCAACTGGACAACACAGAGCCACAGTTGCAAAAGTGTGAAAGCTTTTTGACAACTGAATCTTAACTGTAATGAGGACAGTTGTTAACAATAAATGTTCGCTCACATGCTGTTAGCTAAAAATCTTTCAAAGTGAACAGTTTGGGGCCATGTGGCTCATTTCATTGTTGTCACTAAATTACAATCCTTGTCAAAAATGTGATTGATGTCAGACTGCCTTTTCCTTCACTGCTCTAGGTTGATGCTTAGAATTGAGTTGGATGTTACCAATGTGTTCCTTTGTTTTTCCAGTTGGGAAGACTTCCTTGATCACCAGATTCATGTATGACAGCTTTGATAATACCTACCAGGTAAGAACGTTTTGGTTTTCTGACTTAAGATATAAGATAACCTTTATTGTCATTTTTTTTTTTACTGTGGGCACAATGGCACACATCAAAAAATGAAATTGAGTTGCCCGCTCTCAAAGTGAAACGCATACATGACGCACACCTAAACATACTATGAACAACATATGTGTAGACCCACATCCCTACATATTCGTAGCAAATAAATATTAAATACTTCCAAACTTGTTTCAGAACCTTTCTGAAATGTTCCAGGTTAATAGAGATTTCTGTCTCTTTTTTAAAGTCATGCAGCAGGAAAGTGATAGATAAAGATGTTTCTCGAGATTGTTCAATAATAGAATAGAAATAGTAGAAGGTCAGGCCTCCGTTACTAACACACAGGAATCAGGAATGCTTCTGGCTTTATTGTCAATATGTCTGCTTTCAAGGAAAGACTACTAGTTATGCACCCTGTAAAAAATACTGGAAACTGTTTTCTCTTTTCGTGTTTCACAACTATCCCTTAATGTGTTTCTGTATTTCTGGCTAATATTGGTTCTGCAGAAGTAACCAGATACTTTAATAAGTAAGGAAAAAGGTTTATGCAAACTAAAAGGTACAGATCTTTTTGCATATGTAGTGAACGTAACCCACTTGTCAGATGGCAGTCCCACACTCAAAACATTCAGCCTGAATTACAGGAGGGTGCTCTGGCACGTACATTCTGAGATAGAACATAGAATAAATGGGCTAGGAGGGACCTTGGAGGTCTTCTAGTCCAGCCCCCCTCTGCTACGCCATTTCAGACAGGTGGCTGTCCAGTCTTTTCTTAAAGGCCTCCTGTGATGGAACACCCACAACCTCTGAAGGCAACTTCTGCTCCACTGATTAATCAGGAAATTTCTCCTTAGTTCTAGCTCTCCTAGATCCTCTCCTTGACTAGTTTCCATCTGTTGCTTCTTGTCCTTCTCAACTTTGGCCAATGTAGAAAACATGAAGTCTTTTGAAAAGAAAGGGTAGAAGGCTGTGGCCAGAGGTTGGATAGAAAATGGATCATCCACCATTCCCAATACCTTTGTGATGGAATGTGGACCTGGAGACTTAAGTGGAGGCCAATTTTGAGAACGCACAGTTTGGACTTGGAATACGGCATCCAGTTTTAGTCACCACGATGTAAAAAAAGGTGTTGAGACTCTAGAGAGAGTGCAGAGAAGAGCAACAAAGATGATCAGGGGACTGGAGGCTAAAACATAGAAGGAACAGTGGCTGGAATTGGGTATGTCTAGTTTAACCAAGAGAAGGGGGGACATGATAGTAGCCTTCCAATATCTCAGGGGCTGCCCCAAAGAAGAGAGAGTCAAGCTATTCTCCAAAGCGCCTGAAGGCAGGACAAGGAACAACGGTTGGAAACGGATCAAGGAGAGAAGCAACCTGGAAGTAAGGAGAAACTTCCTGACCGTTAGAACAAGTAACCAGTGGAACCACCTGCCTCCAGAAGCAGTGAATACTCTGATACTGGAAGTTAGGGTTTCCTGCCTGAGCAGGGGGTTGGACTAGATGACCTCCAAGGTCCCTTCCAACTTTATTATTATTATAGCTTTCCCAGAGAGAAGCCCAGATTAAGAGGCTGCAGAAACCCGAGGTGGATGGGGCAGGAGGGAAGATGTTCACGGCAGCCACACCCTGGAAACTCTCAGGATAGATCTAGTGTAGTGGTTCTCAACCTTTTTAATGCCGCGATCCCCCAACCGGTCATAAGTCCAGGACTACTCAACCGGTCGTAAGTCCAGGACTACTCAACGGGTGCAGCACCGTTTGCAGAATGGGACTTTTGGCGGGCTCAGCAGGGCACAGACAGCCTGGACAATTCCTATTGGTTTTTGAAAGCCAATAGAATGAGACTCTATTCAAGAGAGTCTATTCTATTGGCTTTCGAAAGCCAATAGAATAAAAGGGAGTAGCACAGCTAAGGAAAAGGGGGGGAAAATGGCAGACTGCGTTGTTTGGCGACCCCCGTGAAATGGTCGTTCGCCCCCAAATGGGGTCCCCACCCACAGGTTGAGAACCACTGATCTAGTAGGTTAGAAGGCTATAGCTTTAAGATGCTATTAGTTGACTATAAGCAAATAAAGGATTTAATTTGTTTGGATATCACTGTGTCATCTTTGGGCTTGGCCTCGACAAGCTTCGATGTGAGGTTTGAAATCTGAAAGCAGCTGGAAAAGTCCAAGCAGCAGAAGCAGAAGACTTATTTACTTCAAATACGGACAGCCAGAAATTTGTGCTAGATATATTTTTAATTTGGTTTCTCAGTGTTCCATTAAGTCTCGTGTTCTCTGCAAAACTTAATGGAACTGAGTTTTGAATTTTGGCCTCCATCCATATTTTGGAATATAAGCCAAGAAGGTGCCATTTTTTCTTTTAGAAACTTAACTATCTGTAATTTTGAACTCTCTCTTCTGGCTTATAATACTTTATAGGGAAGAACAAAACCATCCTACCATTCTGCAGCACTGTTATTTTATCTTGTGTTGTTGTTTTTTAAATTTGAACTAATTCGTTAGCTGCTGAATGGCTGATTTTAAAAGCTCTATAATTATCTCCTTCCACAGTGAGTGCCTGCAATTTTTTTGTATTTCAGTTAAACATATTATTAATGCATTATCTTAACAATGTTTGATTTAATTGTTAAATTCACGTTAACCAGGAATTGGCAATATAAACATTATTTCACCTGCTTAGAGACTGGAAGTCAGACTAGGCAAATTCTGACTAAGACTAATCAGACCAAGCAAATTCCTTTTTTAAAAAAAATACTCATGCATTTGTTGTATTTTCCTCGTTCTGAAAGTTGAAGAAGATTGCATAAAAAGAGGCATAGGTTAGGTCAGTGGTGGCGAACCTATGGCATGGGTGCCAGAGGCGGCATTCAGAGCCCTCTCTGTGGGCACGTGTGCCGTCGCCCCAGTCCTGGGCCTTCAGCAGGGTTTTATAAAATCTTATCGCTTTAGGCCTCCGCTGCCATGTGCAAAAAAAAAAGATCCAATCAATCAGTCAATTTCAACTTCTTGCGGGGGAAAAAAAAATCTTGCAAAGTTGGAATTGATTGATTGAACTTTTTAGTCCCACCCAGTCTGCCGTTACCACCGCAGCCACGCCCACCCAATGGGCCACACCCAGCCAATGGGCCATACCTGACGATGCATACGTGGGTTTTGGGTTGCAGTTTGGGCACTCGGTCTCTTAAAAGGTTTGCCATCGCTGGGTTAGGTGACTAATTCTTTTCATTTATTCAATTAAAAGTCCCAGCCACGATCAATTAACCTCAGCTCTGAAACCTGTGCACGAGTGCTTTGCGTTCTTCTTTGAGGATACTCAAACTTTAGTTTTGGCATTCTTCAGGAGAAGAGTTTTGCAGAACTATAAAGGCCTTTCCAAGATGCCATTCCGCAGTGAGGCTTTAGCATCAGCACAGCTGATGTACTAAAGTGACCTTCTTTTTCTTCTTGTGCCATATCCGTTATCGGACGTTGGCGATCCTGTTTTTATCAGCAGCTGCACGAAAAAGTGCTGCTGAGTTTTGTCCGAACCGGTCCTTTAGATTTTGAAGCCATGATGTTCTTCTTCTGCCTGGACCTTGTTTGCCTTCCATCTTTCCCTGGAGGATTAAATGGAGTAGGCCGTATTTTTCTGGGTGTTGCATCACATGTCCGAAATATTCTAATTTTCGTTTTTTAATTGTTTTGATAATTTCCCCACCAAGTGGACCAACCTGCCTCCAGAAGCGGTGAAGGCTCCAACACTGGAGGTTTTTAAGAAGTGACTGGGTAGCCATTTGTCTGAAATGGTGTAGGGCTTCCTGCCTGAGCAGGGGGTTGGGCTAGATGACCTCCAAGGTCCCTTCCAACTCTGTTATACCGTTCTTCTGCTAAGCACACTGCTCCTTCCTCTCTCGCTTTCTCCGTCGGTGACTGAGCAAGCCCAGTGCAGCTACGTCTCTGTGCCCCTCCTCTGGTTGGAAACAGATAGCGGGGGGAGAGGGCAAGGTTCGAAAGACCCCCCCCCCATTGCCTTTTCCAAGCTAGAAACCCTGCTTCCTGCGCTGCACGAGGAAGCCCGAAAGCAGCCGTGCGGAAGAAGAAAAGGTCGGCTGAATAGTGACGTGCAAGGCTTCTTTCAAGTCCTCCGTCAATCTGTTCGCCCCGGAGCATTCTCTCATGCCTGCACAGCCCACGGCTTCGGGGGCTTTGCGCACAACGAGAGCCAGACGTCTGCTCCTTTCTGACGGGGAGGGAGGGAGAACACCTCTGCCCGCACCAAGACGAATGTCCAGTTGCGTGCCCAGATAAAATTTGCACAACAGGAGAAACGTTCCCTGCTTCCAAATGTCGGGCTTCTGGATTCACTTAGTAAGCACAAGGGATGAAGCTGCTCAAAGGGAAGGCGGAGAGTAGCAACGAGGGGAGACCGTTTAGGAGCCGACTGGGCAGAATCTGTTCCTCCTCAGTTGGCAGCAGCAGATCTTTGTGGACAGAACAGCCGTCTGAAAGATTTAAAAGGGAATTTTCATCAAGAGAAACGTTCTCCCCAATTCCAAAGGCCTCTTAATGGAATGGAATGGAATAGAATAGAATTACAGAATAGAATAATAGAATAGAATAATATAATGGAATGGAATGGAATAGAAATAGAATGGAATGAAATTAGAATAGAATAGAATAGAATAGAATAGAATAGATTGTAGAATAGGATAGGATAGATAAATTATAGAATAGAATAGAGTAGAGTAGAGTAGAATAGAATTACAGAATAGAATAGGATTGTAGAATAGAATAGAATAGAATAGAATATATGGAATAGAATAAAATAGAATAGAATAGAATAGGAATAGAGCTGGAAGGGACCTTGGAGGTCTTCTAGTCCTGCCCCCTGCTCAAATAGGAAGACTTATACCATATCAGACAGGTGACTGTCCAGTCTCTTCTTTAAAATCTCCAGTGATGGAGCGCCCACAATTTCTGGTGGCCAGCAGTTCCACTGGTTAATTGTCTTCACTGTTAGGAAGTTTCTCCTTAATTCCAGGTTGCTTCTCTCCTTGATGAGTTACCAACTGTTGTTTCTCATCCTTTCCTCTGGTGCTTTGGTAAATAAGGTGACCCCCTCTTCTTTGCGGCAGCCCCTCAAATACTGAAACACTGCTATCATGTCTCTTCTTTAGGCTAGCCAAACCCAAGTCCCACAGCCGTTCTTTGTACGTTTTAGCCTCCAGGCCTTGGATCATCTTAGTTGCTCTTCTCTGAATTTTTTCCAAACTCTCAACATCTTTTTTGTGATGTGGTAACCAAAATTGGCTGCAGTATTCCAGGTGTGGCCTCAGTAGGGCTTTATAAAGCGGTGCTAATACCCGCGTGATCTTGATTCATATGCCTCTGTTTATACAACCCAGGATTGTATTAGCTTTTAAGTTGAGGACGACCTGTAATGGAAGTAGAAGTTTGATCTTTGCCTTAGATTAGATTCTAGATTAATTGCCAGCTGTTCATCTACAATTTGAAAACGCCAATTGCCTTGATTAAATGGATCGAGCACAATGGCTAATATTTCAGATTTTCACTATTCTTGACCGCTCATTGAGTGGATTGTGCATATTTTAGCAAAAGGAGTGTGTGTGTGTGTGTGTGTGTGTGTGTGTGTGTGTGCGCATTTATGTACTCACTGTTGAATTGCTTTTTGCAGGCAACAATTGGCATTGACTTCTTATCGAAAACTATGTACCTGGAAGATCGCACAGTGAGTAAGAGTTTTGCAGTAACTAGCCTGTTTTAACATTGATGGTGCATTGCGTTGCCTAAATCCGGGTTTCCCAACCTTGTGAAGTTTGTAAGATGCGTGGACTTCAACTCCCAGAATTCCCCAGCCAGCATGGCTGGCTAGGGAATTCTGGGAGTTGAAGTCCATATGCCTTAACATTGCCAAGATGCATGGACTTGGTCCACAAGTCATGAGGGGCCATAGTTCCCCCATGCTGGCTGAGGAATTCTGGGAGTTGAAGTCCACAAGTCATGAGGGGCCATAGTTCCCCCATGCTGGCTGAGGAATTCTGGGAGTTGAAGTCCACGAGTCATGAAGGGGCCATAGTTCCCCCATGCTGGCTGAGGAATTCTGGGAGTTGAAGTCCACGAGTCATGAAGGGGCCATAGTTCCCCCATGCTGGCTGAGGAATTCTGGGAGTTGAAGTCCACGAGTCATGAAGGGGCCATAGTTCCCCCATGCTGGCTGAGGAATTCTGGGAGTTGAAGTCCGCAAGTCATGAAGGGGCCATAGTTCCCCATGCTGGCTGAGGAATTCTGGGAGTTGAAGTCCGCAAGTCATGAAGGGGCCATAGTTCCCCATGCTGGCTGAGGAATTCTGGGAGTTGAAGTCCGCAAGTCATGAAGGGGCCATAGTTCCCCATGCTGGCTGAGGAATTCTGGGAGTTGAAGTCCACGAGTCATGAAGGGGCCCAGGTTGCCTACCCCTGGCCTAGGCAATGTGGAGATTCAGGCCCTCTCTAGCTGCAAGGGCCCTGAGTTCCTTTTGACCATCTCCAGTTTGAAAGTCAATCAAGCTATCAAATTTTTCTTACCGTCCCAATCCAGCAAATCATTTTGAAGAGAACGCTCTCAAAATGATAACCCTTTGCCAGATTGGTTAAATTTTTTAAAATCACACCGTTAGGAAACATTTCCAGCCCTCTTATTACCACCAATGCTTGTTTCTCGTTTACCTTGCTTTAAAATTCAACGCGGGATCAAGCTATCCAGCACATGGCTGGCGATTGGCTTTGTTCATAAGGCCCGCCGGTTCCAAACAGCTGCTTTTTAGTTATCCCAAGTTTCTTGCAAAATCTTTTAACTCAAGCGCAGGGGTGTGTACACACACCTGGGCGACTTTAAGACTTGTGGACTTCAACTCCCAGATTCCCCCGCCACCGTATCGTATCTCCTGCCTGAGCAGTGCCTTCCAACTCATTAAACTAGACGCACCCAATTCCAACATATAAGGAACGGTTGCTGGAATTGGGTCTGTCTAGTTTAAGGCAGAGAAGGACGAGGGGGGACAGGATAGCCATGTTCCAGTATCTCAGGAGCTGCTCCAAAGAAGAGGGAGTCAAGCTCTTCTCCAAAAAGCCCGAAGAAGGCAGGACAAGAAGCAACGGACGGAAACTAATCAAAGAGAGAAGCAACCTGGCACTAAGGAGAAACTTCCTGACAGTGAGAACAATTAACCAGTGGAACCACCTGCCTCCAGAAGCGGTGAATGCTCCAACCCTGGAAGCTTTTAAGAAGAGACTGGACAGCCATTTGTCCGGAATGGTAGAGGGCCGTGGTGGCAAACTTATGGCACGCGTGCCACAAGTGGCACTCAGAGTCCTCTCTGTGGGCACGCATGCCATCACCTTAGTCCCAGGCCCTCAGCTGAGTTTTATAAAACCTTTTCGCTTTAGGCCTCCACTGCTTTGTGCAAAAAAAAAAAAAAAGGGGGGGGGGTTTCAACCAATCAATCAATTTCAACTTCTCACGGGAAAAAAAAAAGATCTCACAAAGTTGGAATTGATTGATTGAACTTTTTAGTCCCACCCAGTCTGCCGTTCCCACTGCAGCCACACCCACCCAATGGGCCACACCCAGCCAAGGGGCCACACCCACCCGGCACCCGACGATACATAAGTGGGTTTTGGGTTGCAGTTTGGGCACTCGGTCTCTAAAAGGTTCGCCATCCCTGGTCTACGGTTTCCTGCCTGGGCAGGGGGTTGGACTAGATGACCTCCAAGGTCCCTTCCAACTTTATTGTTGTTATAACTCTGTTCTTCTGTCACTCTGCTGGAGAATTCTGGGAGTTGAAGTCCACAAGTCATCGTTGCCAAGGTGGCATCTGCCTGCTTGGGTTTCTCCCTGATCTTCCTTTGTTTGCATGCTGCCCCAAGAGATGCCTGAGGCCGCCTGCCAGATCTGCAAAGTTAGCTGAGTTTCCCGGCTTTTCCCCCAAAAAAGGGCTCCTGGACTCAACCAGGTCCCCCGAGTAATTCTCACGGCCTGCTTCTGCTTGCTCTTTCAAAGTTAACACCTTCCGTGCACGATGGGTTTTTTAATATATATTATTATTTAAAAAAGCTTTGCTTTTTGCTTTTTTTATTTAAAGTTGAAAATTTTGTTCACTGGAGTGGCAGTTTGGCTTTTTTTTTTCTTTTTTCTTTCTTTTTTTTTTTTTTTCTTTTTCTTTGTAAATTTTCCTCCCGTCCCACAGATCAGGTTGCAGCTCTGGGACACTGCGGGCCAGGAACGTTTCCGTAGCCTCATTCCCAGTTACATCCGTGACTCTGCCGCCGCTGTAGTAGTATACGATATTACAAGTAGGTATTTTTTCTTTTTTTAAGCTCTGGCTTTTGACGTGTGTTTTTTTTTTTTTTTCCCCTTCTTGCTTGTTTTGATTGATTCCCGTTAGGTACGGTTGCAATTGTGGGACACGGCAGGCCAAGAGCGGTTCAGGAGCTTGATTCCTAGCTACATTCGTGACTCCACTGTTGCCGTTGTTGTGTATGATATCACAAGTGAGTGGGGGGGGGGGCATTTCCAGTATTCTTGGCGCATGTGCTCCCTCCCTCTTTTCCCTTCCCTCCTTCCTTCTTTCCCTCCTCTCCCTCCTTTTCCTTCCTTCCCTCTCTCCCTCCTTCCCGTTTCATTTTCCTTTCTTTCCCCCTTCCTTCCCTTCCCTTCCTGTCCTTTCCTTCTCTCTTCCTTCCCTTTCCTTCCCTTTCCTTCTCTTCCTTTCCTTCCCTTCCCTTCCTGTCGTTTCCTTCTCTCTTCCTTTCTTTTCCTTTCCTTTCCTTCTCTCTTCCTTCCCTTCCCTTCTCTTCTCTCTTCCTTTCCCTTCCCTTCCCTTCCTTCCCTTCCCTTCCTGTCCTTTCCTTCTCTCTTCCTTTCCCTTCCCTTCCCTTCCTGTCCTTTCCTTCTCTCTTCCTTTCCCTTCCCTTCCTGTCGTTTCCTTCTCTCTTCCTTTCCCTTCCCTTCCTGTCGTTTCCTTCTCTCTTCCTTTCCCTTCCTTTCCTTCTCTCCTCTCTTCCTTCCCTTCTCTTCTCTCTTCCTTTCCTTTCCTTTCCTTTCCCTTCCCTTCCTTTCCCATCCTTTCCCCCTTTCCTTTCCTCTCTCTCCCCTTCCCTCAAGGCAAGCTGTGCATGCTATACCACAGTTGTGCTTGTCCCTCACTGTGGCATGAAAATGGTTTTGTTGCCTGGAGACTTCAAGCAGGAGACTCTCTACCGTGTTTCAAATGGATGGGACCCTGTTCTAGGGGCTTCCCCCCACCAGGGCTCAACCCTAGAGTCGGCCAGGTCCTGCGCCCGTAATCTTAACGAGACCACAAGGATGGCTTTGAACATGTGCAGGAGGCTTTTTCCTCCCCCGTGGATTAGGCCAAATTCATTTGCGTGGTAAGGATCCGAAAGCGGACTCCGGCTCAAACGCTGGGCTTTTTGGGAAAGACGACTCCTGCTTTCTCCAGCTCTTTTTTAAATTTTAAACATTCCGTCCATCTCCTGAGCACAACCGTGGAGTTTTTGCCCAAAGGTTGCTGACTCTAGAGCAGTGTTTCTCAACCTTGACAATTTTAAGGCATGTGGACTTCAACTCCCAGAATTCCACAGCCAGCAATGCTGGCTGTGGAATTCTGGGAGTTGAAGTCCACATGCCTTAAAATTGTCAAGGTTGAGAAACACTGCTCTAGAGGCAAATCCTCTCTGTTTTTGTTGGTTCTGCTTCTCTCCGTCTTCTCTCTTCTGCATTCCTTCTCTTCCCTGTGTGCGTGCTCAGATTGCCGGAAAGCAGGCCGGTCTGTCTCATCACGGTCTCTCCATTCATCGGCTGTTCTGTGGGGTGTTATTGTCCTGTGTTGCCTTTTTAAGTTCGAGTTCCTCTATTGAAATCCTTTCTTGTTGTTTTTTTTGCATCGCTCCCAAAAGCTCCAGGGATTGTAACATCCCGTTCTCATGTAGACAAAAACCTTTTTTTTCTCCTTCCCCTTCCTTCTAATTAATTTCACGGTTAAATTTCCTGGTAAAGGTATGTGCTTTCCAAAGAACTGCATTTAGATTCTTCCATCTCCATTTGAAACACACACACAACACACACACACACTACTAATAGCCATTTTAAAAAACCTTATCACAAGTACGCTAAGCAACTCCTGTTTTTGTTCAGGTTCAAATCTGCCTTTGAAATAGACAAACCGAACGAAGAGGAATTGATGTTGAAAGACGAAGTGGAAAAATTGAGATCTTTTTTTTTTTATTCTTATAAAATCTAGGCTTAGTTGGAATGGAAAGTTTTGGGAGTTTTAATGACTCCACTTATTTCCAAGCATGGGGAAAAAAATACTGTTAATGGACTGCAGATGATACCATTTCAAGGTAGAAATGTTTGTTCTTTTTTTTTCTGCTTTTCCAGTTTGGTCATATCACAATCTAGACGATGGTTCTAACCAGGCTGGTCACTTGCTGTCCAGTAACACGGATTTAACGCCAGAAGCACCCAGATTTCAAAAGCACACTTTTTGAACAGGCAGTTTCTCCATAAGTACCTATTAGATGACTTCTTGCTTGCAATTTCTAGCGCTATGTCCCCATATAAATGAAGATGATTTGGGGCCTGGATGCTAAACCATATAAAGAACGATTGAGGGATGAAAGAGAAGGACCTGGAGTGACATGATAACTGTCTTCCACTGAGTAGAGTAGAATAGAATAGAATAGAATAGAATAGAATAGAATAGAATAGAATAGAATAGAATAGAATAGAATAGAATAGAATAGAATAGAATAGGAAATATAGAATAGAATAGAAAAATAGACTAGAATAGAATAGAAATATAGAATAGAAATATAGAATAGAATAGGAAATATAGAATGGAATAGGAAAAATAGAATAGAATAGAAAAGAAATATAGAATAGGGTAGGACAGGACAGGACCTTGGAGGTCTTCTAGTCCAGCCCCCTACTCAAGCAGGAGAACCTATACCAGTGGTGGCGAACCTGTGGCATGGGTGCCAGAGGCGGCACTCAGCCCTCTTTGTGGGCACGTGCGTCATCGCCCCAGTCCTGGGCCTTCAGCTGGGTTTTATAAAATCTTTTCGCTTTAGGCCTCCATCGCCGTGTGCAAAAAAAAAAAAAGGTTCAATCAATCAGTCAATTTCAACTTCTCGCGGGGAAAAAAAAAGATCTTGCAAAGTTGGAATTGATTGGTTGAACCTTTTTAGTCCCACCCAGTCTGCCGTTACCACCGCAGCCACGCCCACCCAATGGGCCACGCCCACCCGGCACCCGACGATGCATAAGTGGGTTTGGGGTTGCGGTTTGGGCACTCGGTCTTTAAAAGGTTCACCATCACTGACCTATAGTATACCACCTCAGCCAGGTGAATCTCTAGTTGGTTCTTAAAACATTTCCAGCAATGGAGCGCCCACGATTTCTGGAGGCCAGCTGTTCCACTGGTTAATTGTCCTCACTGTCAGGAAGTTTCTCCTTAGTTCTAGGTTGCTACTAGGTTACTACTATTGACCCAGGTACCCAGTTCTGGGAGTTGAAGTCTGCAAGTCATGAAGGGCCATAGTTCCCCCATGCTGGCTGAGGAATTCTGGGAGTTGAAGTCCACAAGTCATGAAGGGCCCTCATGCTGGCTCAGGAATTCTGGGAGTTGAAGTCCACGAGTCATAAAAGAACCAGGGTTGCCTACCCCTGGCTTAACGGATGTTTTGTAGACAATGTGCTTTGTCAACAACACGCTATAGGTTTTATTTGGTGTGTTTTTCCTTTCCAGATGTAAACTCATTCCAGCAAACCACAAAATGGATCGATGATGTCAGAACGGAAAGGGGGAGTGATGTCATCATCATGCTTGTAGGAAACAAAACAGATCTAGCAGACAAGAGGTAAGGAGAGTATTTCTGCCCTCTTTCTAGAGTCTCACATCTTTTCTACAGCCTGGCGACCAAAACTGGAGGCAGCATTCCCAGTGTGGCCTTACCAAGGCCTTGTAAAGTGGTATTAAAGTATGAACTCGAAGAATGTGTAGATGTGGCAATAGGGCTCCATTTATTTTGTTTAGAGCAGTGGTTCTCAACCTTTTAGTGCCACAACCCCCAACCGGTCGTAAGTCGAGGACTACTCAACTGGTGCAGCCCCATTTGCAGAATGGGACTTTTGGCGGGCTCAGCAGGGCAGAGACAGCCTGGACAATTCCTATGGGCTTTTGAAAGCCAATAGAATTAGACTCTATTCAAGAGAGTCTATTCTATTGGCTTTCCAAAGCCAATAGAATAAAAGGGAGGAGCACAGCTAAGGAAAAGGGGGAAAAAATGGCGGACTGCGTTGTTTGGCGACCCCCGTGAAATGATCGTTTGACCCCAAATTTTAACACCTGTGCATCCATTGAGTGTTGGGATGCCCGCCTGCAATCTTTCTTGTTAAACTGCTTAATTTTTATTCCTCACCATTTAAACACCATTTTCATGCGCTTGTCTTCTCCACTCCCCCTCCCTACAAATTAGCCCTTGGACTTTGCTTTGTAAATTACCATGTAAATAAAATTCATGGGGGTTTGTTCCTTGAAGCCTCTAAGACGGGTCTTCAAACTTGGCCCTTTGATGACTTGTGGACTTCAACTCTCAGAATTCCACAGACAGGCACGCTGGCTGAGGAATTCTGGGAGTTGAAGTCCACGAGTCACGAAGGGGCCATAGTTCCCCCATGCTGGCTGAGGAATTCTGGGAGTTGAAGTCCACCAGTCATGAAGGGGTCATAGTTCCTCCCATGCTGGCTCAGGAATTCTGGGAGTTGAAGTCCCCGAGCCATGAAGGGGCCATAGTTTCCCCCATGCTGGCTCAGGAATTCTGGGAGTTGAAGTCCACGAGTCACGAAGGGGCCATAGTTCCCTCATGCTGGTTGAGGAATTCTGGGAGTTGAAATCCGCGAGTCATGAAGGGGCCATAGTTACCTCATGTTGGCTAAGGAATTCTGGGAGTTGAAGTCCACAAGTCTTCAAAGGGCCAAGTTTGAAGACCCCTGATCTAAGCTGTAGCAACTGTAACCGTTCTGAAACTGTGTTTTTCTCCTTGGTACATAAAAGGAGCGCAATTCTTAGAGGAAGCTGCCCTTCCCTTACTACGATTCTCTTTTCTTTTCCAGGCAAGTATCTATTGAGGAAGGGGAAAGGAAAGCCAAAGAGCTGAACGTGATGTTCATTGAGACCAGCGCAAAGGCCGGATACAACGTAAAACAAGTGAGTAATCAGGAGCTGCAGGTCCGTAATGTTTTCAACCGCAGGGGTCTCCATGGCTGGCGGAGGAATTCTGGGAGTGGAAGTCCACCAGTTATCCAAGGGCCACATCTGAAGACCCCTGGCCTAGGCCTTCCGTTCAAGCCAATGCTTTTTATTGGGCGCGGATGTTTTGGAAAAGCCTCAGTGCAGCTCTGCTCCCTCTTAACATAAAAATGTGGAGAATGAAAATGCAGTAGATTGTCCTGCTGCTCTTCTATCGATCGCTCTTGATTCCCCCCCCCCTTCTTTCTTTCTTGATTTTTCTCCTTCAGCTTTTCCGACGTGTGGCTGCTGCTTTGCCCGGCATGGAGAGCACGCAGGACAAAAGCAGGGAAGACAGTATCCTTTGGTCTACCATCTTTGGTAGAGAGCAGCAATCTAGTCATCGGGGTTGAGGCTTACGGGGGGGGGGGATGAGTGCAGCAGGCAGAGGGGGGGGGTATGATGACAGGTGAGCGGCATATCGTAAAAAATAAATAAATTGCAGAATGCTTTGGCCACTGAGGCCCCTCCTTCTCCTCCTCCTCCCTTCTAGCATTGATGATGTTCCCTAGATCAGGGCTTTTCAACCTTTTCACCCATTGTGCCACTTTTAGGATATGGCAATATCCGAGTACCACCAGTCGCCTAGCATAGTGTGTCTAAAACTTGATGATCAAAAAAAGGGGGGGGAGTAATAAAGTACAGGTAGTCCTCGACTTACAACAGTTCACTTAATGACTGTTTGAAGTTACAATGGCACTGAAAAATGCCCTCAGCCACAGCCGAGCAAGACGCCTGCCTGCCCACCCGGCTGCGCTCTTCCTCCTGTCTGAGGTTTCCATTGTTGTGAGCATTTCTGTTGAGGATTGGCAGCGGGGGTGGAGTGGGGGGTGTTTGGTTTCCCCCCCCCCCCGGTCTGCTGGGTGGTTGCAGCAGGTTTTGGTCACTTCCCATGACCCTGGGACACTGTGACCGTCATAAATACGAATCAGTGGCCAAGCATCTGAATGTAAATCACAAGACCCTGGAGAGACTGCAACATTCCAGCTGATTGGTGCTTCTTCAGGGCTCAACAGAAGTGTCAGGATCGGCGCCGAGCTCCAGCTGGATCCTGGCGCTGATCCTGGCGCTTCCGCTGAGCCCCGACAGCCCCGAAGAAGCGCCGATCAGCTGGAAAGCGGCACTCATCCTGGCGCTTCCGCTGAGCCCCGACAGCCCTGCAGCTCCAGCCGTCTCTCGCTCAGGCTCGTGCGGTGCTGCCCCCGGTTCAGCTCATTCCCTTCCCCCACTACTACTATTCTAGGATGGCCGCGTACCCCCTGCCAGGTGCCAATGTACCACAGGTGGTACCCGTACCACTGGTTGAAAAGCCCTGCCCTAGATGGGTCCTGAAACATCTGCAGGAAAACAGCTCAGAGAGATCACCAAGGACACACACACCCCATATGCCAGGCCCTTTCCATGAAACCGGAGCTGAGATGCCGTTTTGCCTTTCGGTTTTCCTTAACCTCTGCTCCCCAGTGATCGACATCAAACTCGAAAAGCCTCAAGAGCAAGCAGTCAGCGAAGGAGGCTGCTCCTGCTAATAGTGTGTTGGGTTTTTTTGTTTTGTTTTGTTGCTCTGTTTCGTTTTTTCTTCCTCCTCAAACCATCACTGGCTTCTCCTGCCCCCCCTTCCTTTCCTCCCTCCCGGGGCGACAGCCGTGTGGACGAATTGCGTTGCCTCCTCCTTCTTCTCCCCACTAACCCCAGCACGGGACCCTCATCGTTGCCTGTCGTCTGGTGAAGGTGCTCTGTTTAGCTTCACAAGCACAAAAGTCGGTGTCTTCATCACATGAGATACAGGGGTTCTCAACCTTGGCCACTTGTAAGACTTGTGGACTTCAACTCCCAGAATTCCTCAGCCAGCTTTGCTGGCTGAGGAATTCTGGGAGTTGAAGTCCACAAGTCTTAAAGTGGCCAAGGTTGAGAACCCCTGCATTAGAAGGAAAAAGGGGCTGGGAAAAAAAAACAGCCCAGAGCAGCCCTACACGTCTCCCAGTAGTTCGAGAAAACGTGGGGACAACTTTGTTAAGGCCCCGTCGTTTTGTTTTGTTTGGTTTTTTTTTTAAATGTAAAACATTGCACTTGTCAAATGGATGGAAACTAGGGGGCTAAGAAGGGCGTTGGATTGCGCAGGGTAGGAAGACGCCGTTGCAAGGCCGTAGTACAGCGTTAACGGAAGGGCAAAAACCTTAAGACTGCGCTGCCTTTTCGGCCCCACATTTGCTTTTGGGAAAAGCAAAATCCGACGCCGGCGTCTTAAATCGTGCTTTCCGCTGCGTCCTTTGCTTCCGTGCTTTCGTAGCACGAACAAACCGGCCTCGGCTAAAGAGGCATGGATTCCAGATCTCTTCGCGACGCCCATCTGGGGTGTTTTAAAAAAAAAACGCCGACAACCTCGTGGTTCCTTGGAGAGAAAGCCCAAAGTACGGTTAAACTGGCTTGGTAGTGCAGTCTCTTGTTTATTGCGTTTCTGGCAATATTTTCAGAACGGGCACCCGCAGGTGGAGTCGCGTTTCTAAAACAGAGGCAGGGTACACTACTACTTGTAAGTTCTCCGTAAAGCGAGGAAGGACGAACGGGACAAATGAGGCCGTTTGGCAGGCTCAAAGACGCAATTGGAGACAGGGACAGTTATAAAAGTCCATTTTTAAAAGGATGAATGGGGGGTGGTGGCATAAGATGGAAAGAAAGCTTTCAATTATGCAGACTGTTGCCTTTACTTTCAGCATGTATTTTTTTTTTAAAACATTCGGTCTCGAATCTACGTTATGTACTACTTAATTTGGTGAAGTAACCGTTTGTTTAGCATTATGTTTAACTTAACTATCATTAACGGTGATTCCCTTCACTATTTATTTTCTCTGCTTTAAATTGGTTCACCTTCAAGAAGGTCGTTCCTTTTTCTTTTCTTTCTTTCTTTTCTTCCTTTTCTTCTCTTTCTTTTTCTTTCTTTCCTCCTTTCTTTTTCTTTCTTCCCTTCTTTCTTTTTCTCTTCTCCTTTTTCCTCCCTCCCTCGCTTCCATCCTTCCTTTTCCTTTTTCCTCCCTCTCTCCATTCTTTCATTCCTTCCTTCTCTCTGTCTCTCCCTTTCCTTCCTTTCCCTTCCTCCCTTCTTTCCTTCCTCCCTCCCTTCTCTTTCTTTCCTTCTCCTTTTTCCTCGCTTCCATCCTTCCTTCCTTTTCCTACTTTTTCCTACCTCTCTCCATTCTTTCGTTCCTTCTCTCTGTCCCTCCCTTTCCTTCCTTTCCCTTTCTTTCCTTCCTTTTTCTTTATTCCCTCCCTCCTTTCTTTCTTTTCTCTCTCTCTCTCTCTCTCTCTCTCTCTCTCTCTCACTTTCTCTCTCTCTTTTTTTTTTCCATTTAAAGCTTTGGCAATGTTGCAAGATTCCACGATTTAGGAAACACAGACATGCATATTCTGTCTCACACACGCGCGTGCACACACACACACACACACACACACACACACTGCAGAAGTGCACTCTTAATCTGTACTAGTCATTGTGAAGTTGCTACAGAAGTTTAACACAATTGTAAATACATTGTTTGCCAGGAGAATTTGTGGAAGGGAGGGGCAATGTGGGAAACGCTCCCTTTTTTCCTTGCAAGGGCTGGTTTTTGAAAAGGCCTCAACGCAAAATCCCCCCCTTTGCATTGTTGGAGTCAAAAATGGCAAATTCATCACTTTTGACTTGAGTTTCCAGTGATTTTGCATAATCTCATGTTAAAAGGGCAGATTGACCTACAGATGCTTTTAATGCAATATTGAAGAGGTGATTTTTTTTTCCTTTTTCTTTTTTTTTTTCTTCTTCTTCAAAGTAGCATGTCTAGAAATAAATGTTTAAACTACGGCAACCGACGATGAACTTAATCCTGAAAAGAAACTCAAAGAGACTGGGCTACTTTCTTTTCTTTTTTCTTTTCTCTTCCTTGTATCGTCGTTACTCTACGTGTGCGGAAATTTAAAGAAAAGAATCCCATCTCGCTGCTTTTGAATAACTTTTTGAGTTTTCCGTGGTTTGGGTTCTTTGAGCAACTAAATGTGTACACGGGTTAGATTTTTAAAACATGCACAGAATTTTTTGCTTCCAATAAAGTATCTAATCAAAACACTATGAGAGAAAAAAAAGGTTTCTCCCTTTTGTTTCTTTTGCTTCTGCTCCCTTCCCCATCGCCGGCCTCGGTAGTTCTGGCTTGTTTCGAACTCGGTGCCGGAGCTGAGCATCACACTCATTCTTTGGCCTCCAAACAGGAAGCAAGTATGCAACTCCCAAGTAGGACGGGAGTTTCCCAACCTTGCCACTTTAAGGTGGGCAGACTTCAATTCGCACAATTCCCCAGCCAGCATAGTCGTTAAGTGATTCGCTTAACCAACATAAAAAAATGGGGTCTTGATTCTGCTTACGACCGCAACGATGGAAATCCTGGTTCTAATTGTGGTTGAGGACTACTTGTAAAGCTGCTTCACAAAAATGGGTACAGTGAAGCGTGAACTAGATTTGCAGCTGTTCAGATTGTTGGGCGGGCAGGTACAAAAACAGCCTGGGAAATGGGTCCCTTTCAATCGGTCTGATTTACCACCAGCCTATCAATTACTTAGGCGAGGGCTGGGCAGCACAAGGAAACAACAAGACAACCACTTAGCCAACACCCCAAACAACATCTAAAAAGCCACATGCAACCTGGCATCCGTATAAATATCACGCGCACAACAGCCCAAAGCACGCAGCTCAGAAGACAAAACCTTTGGTCACGGTGACCCACCCAGATTGGCTCCTGCAGCGTTATCCCGGGACACGTAGATTCGCCTTTGGTCGTGAACCAGATTTTAGCTAGTTCCTTTTTTTTTTTCTTGTGCCATCTTTGTTTTGCTCCTTTTTATTCCTTTTCTGCATTTTGCACAGCAATACTTTTTTGCAACCAGGAATTTGTGTGTGTGTGCGTGTGTGCATTATCCACCATTTGTAAATTACACTTTCAAGAGTGGCTTTTTCACATTACTTGAGCAGCAGACCTGTTGACTGAATGCAGCAGCTTTATGAACTTGTCAGAAGGCCAAATGTTATTATTTAGTCTGCTCTTTACATACCGAGAGAGGAACTAATTGGAAAATAAAGACAATTTCCTTTCTTCTCTTAAACACACGTGTAAATGACAATCCTGGTACTTCCCCCCCCCCACACTAGGCTCTCATGCTCCCTAATTAAGTTAAATGCAGATGAACTTTAAATACAATTTGGGGGGGGAGCAGAGGCCCAAGGCTAAAACAGCCTTTTGAATTTAGGAGCCTGCATCGCCTTAATAATGCTTATTTACTCTCTTGAGAAAAAAGTGGATATTCAACAGGTACTGCTTAGCAGCTGATTGGCACCCAGCCAAGCCAGAAGGGAAAAAAACTACAAGATTGCAATCTGATGTTGCGGAAGAACAGAAAAAAAAAAAACGGCCACTGTGTTGAAGAGCATTTTGTTTTTAATCCTTAAATAGCTTTTCTTCCAAAATATACATTATTATTATTATTAGTGCTTCAAGCGTTTGATGGAATCAAACCGCAAACTAACAGACACAACTGGGATGTGAATGGCTGCGTGGTGCGTAGAGAAGCGAAGCGAGGTGTGTTTTTGACATGACTACAGGGGGAGGCCCGGCTGGCCCGCTTCCTGGCTTGCTTGGGAAGCCCCCAACCCACCATCTGAAGCAGACTCTGCCACAGGGATGGGATACCCCCAGGAGAGCCACTACTGGCTAAAAAAAAAAAAAAACCTTGTCCATTGAGAACCGTGGGCACCGCTTCCCGGTGGCTTCTTTTAAAACGCAGGCCGTTCTCTTCCAATGCAAATCGACTAAATTTCATGTGCAACTCTCATTCCGCGGTGTGCATGGATATGTGCAGGAAATGCTCCCTCTGAACAACTAGGGAATTTATATATATATTTAATTTAATTCTTTAACTCTTTGTCAGAAAAAGAAATTTGGATATATATATTTGCAGGATTCAATTTTGCCTTTGGTAAGATTTTTTTTCTTTTTTTCCCTAAAAAAAAAAAAAAACTGGTCACTGCTGTAAAGAAAGCAATCAGTTCATCTGGAAACAAGGGTAAAGTAACCCTTACAACCAGGAGCGGTCTGGCAAGAACAATTAACCAGTGGAACCACCTGCCTCCAGAAGCGGCGAATGCTCCAACACTGGAAGTTTTTAAGGAGAGACCGGACAGCCATTTGTCCGAAATGGTATAGGGTTTCCTGCCTGTGCAGGGTGTTGGCCTAGATGACCTCCAAGGTCCCTTCCAACTTTATTATTATAAGTATTTACTGGGGTGTGACTCAACAGCCGTGTTACTGCTAGCAATTGTGACTTGTGTGCGGGTTTTTTTGGCCCAGAAATCTATCTTGTGCTGACCTGGCAGTGTTTCAGTCATTTAGCTGCGCCAACCCCACAAAAGGGTCTGTGTGAAGGCTGTGTTTGCATGCCTTCCAAGGATGAACCAGCACCTGGTGGGGGGGAAAGATCTTTGTGGCAGACACGGGAATAACCCTAAGTAAAATTTTGGTGTGTGAGAAATGAAAGTTTTCCCCCTCATGTTTACCCACAATTCTTTCTCAAAAGCGCTCTGGGAAGGATCTACTTTGCTCCTGCACAGAGATGAACCTGTTTTAGAAAAAGGATGACTTTATGCATCCACAAACAGCTCTGCGAGATTCCCGTCTGCTTGGAAACCAATTGGAGATCGCTCCGTTTTTGCACCATATTTCTCCAAGCCTTCCTATGGTAGTGTGCGCCCATTATCCCCAGCCAATGGGGCCAAGAAGGCAGGACAGGAGCTGCGGTGGCTACCTCAGGGACCAGGATGCAGTAACTTCACATAACTTGGAGATCTTCTAACATAAGAAGTGGAGGAAATAGGAAGGTGGCCAAAAAGGGCGGGCAAAGGAATTGTACCCACAGGGTATGGTGTAAAAAAAATAATAATGATCCAATATTCCGCTCAGCAATGCAGTTAAATCGGGGGGGGGGGGGGGGTTGTAATGTGGCAGCCACAAAAACTTACACAGTTTCCTATGGTGTAAAAAAAATAATAATGATCCAATATTCCGCTCAGCGATGCAGTTAAATCTGGGGGGGGGGGGTTTGTAATGTGCAGCCACAAAAAACTTAACGCAGTTTCTGTTGCACCGTTGTGGCCCCATCTGGACTTTTCTGACTGTACCCAGGTGGAAAGGGGGGGCACTACCCTGGAAAAGAACAGCCAAGCCACATGATCTGGGCAGGAAGACGCCGAGAACGCGCCACTGCAAGGACGTTGCACGAGGCACCGTTTCGCTTGCGAATCCGACAAGCCGGACATCCCAAAGGGAAGTTGCATACACATACACAACACGCCAAACCTGGTTACGGAAAACCCATTAAGACTCAGCAAAAAAAAAAAAGACTTAACTGGGATTCCACCTTGGCTTAAAAGGTTACGGGAACATGGCTAGTGCAGAAAGGGATTTTATGAGAGTGTCTAGAATGGATTTCCAAGCTGGTGGTTCCTCCTACATAACCCTACTATAGCTTTCTCAAACCAAATGCTGACCTATAGACTTGGGGTAGGGTCAGCGGCCTCCTAACCAGCCCTAGATCTGCCCCCGGGAGTCTTAAAATGAACCAGGGAGGGCCTAGCAGTGCAACATGGGAACTAAGTTACTGTTAACACAGCAGGTGCTTAAAAACCTTCCCAAGGATCTTGCAGAATTCCCGGGAGTCTATGTGCCAAGAGACCCGTCGGTTTTTCCCTCTTTGCTTTCGAAATAGGGGGGGTCTTGCCTGGAAAAAAGAAGGGGAGGGGGTCAGCCAGGCCGGGCTGACCGGTCTACCGAAAAGCAGAGGGTCAGAACCAACAAGGCATCCACATGAACGAGCCCAAAGCGGCGCCCGTGGCCGCTCCTGCGAGGAGGCCCAGGGCCATCTGATCTCCGGAAACGCGGTGGGGGTCTTCGCGGATGATGACGTGCGTCGTTCCAGGGGCTGCAAGGAAGGAAGGGAGGAGACACCCGTCAGCGGCAAAGCCGAAGCACGCCTGGAGAGGTTTTGACTGGAAATTCGCGAATGGTCCAAAAATTGGAACAGGTTATCCACATAACGACCACAACTGAGCTCAACATTCCTCTTGTTAAGTGAGGCTTTCGTTAAGCGAAATTGGCCCCGTTTTATGACTTTCCTTGCCATGGCTGCTAAGTGAATCTCTGCAGTTGTTAAGTTGGTAGTGTGGTTGAGATGCGAGTCGGGCTCCTCCACTGACCACCGCTTGTCAGAACGTCGCCAAAGTGGATCGCGTGACCCCGGGACACGGCGACCGTCGTAAATAGGAACTAGTTGCCAGCCTCTGAATTTTGATCGCGTGGCCGCAGGGAGGCTGCGACGGTGGTTACTGCAAAAAAGTCACTTTTTCCAGTGCTATTGTAACTTTGAACAGTCGCTAAATGAACCGCTGTAAATGGAGGACGGCCTGTAATAGATTTTTTTTAATCTTTTGTTGTATCTACGGCAATACCTGATTCGGCCACCAGATGTCCCTCCAGCCCTCAAGATGGGTTCAGCCCGAAGGAATGGCTGATTTGGGAGAAATTGGAATTTAATCCAGGCCAGCAACTTCTCAGTGAATTTAAGGTGGATGGACTTCAGCTCCCAGAATTCTGTGCGTTTCTTAGTCCTACACTAGGGAATTCTGGGAGTTGAAGTCCGCAAGTCTTAAAGCAGTGGTTCTCAACCTGTGGGTCGGGACCCCATTTAGGGTCGAACGACCATTTCACAGGGGTCACCAAACAACGCAGTCCGCCATTTTTTTCCCCCTTTTCCTTAGCTGGGCTCCTCCCTTTTATTCTATTGGCTTTTGAAAGCCAATAGAATAGACTCTCTTGAATAGAGTCTAATTCCATTGGCTTTCAAAAGCCAATAGGAATTGTCCAGGCTGTCTCTGCCCTGCTGAGCCCGCCAAAAGTCCCACTCTGCAAATGGTGCTGTACCAGTTGAGTAGTCCTCGACTTACGACGGGTTGGGGGTCGCAGCATTAATAAGGTTGAGAACCACTGTCTTAAAGGTTGCCAGGTTTGGAGACCCTTGTCCTCCAGGCCACCACTCCTCAGTGAATTTAAGGTGGATGGACTTCAACTCCCAGAATTCTGTGTGTTTCTCAGGCTGGGGAATTCTGGGAGTTGAAGTCCACAAGTCTTAAACTTGCCAGGTTTGGAGACCCTTGACCCTTGTGCATCAGTTGAAAAAGGTAACATTGGTCTAGACAGTTGGGCAAAACACAAGTTTCTCTGGCCCTACCATCTGAAATGGTCATGGTTTCCTGCCTGAGGCAGGGGGTTGGACTAGAAGACCTCCAAGTTCCCTTCCGACTCTTGTGATTCTGTAAGAGCCGAGGTGGCGCAGCAGTTAGAGTGCAGTACTGCAGGCCACTTTAGCTGCCTGTGTTCAGCAGGTCAGCGGTTCAAATCTCACCGGCTCAAGGTTGACTCAGCCTTCCATCCTTCCGAGGTAGGTAAAATGAGGACCCAGATTGTTGGGGGCAACGTAAATATATATATATATATACATTGCTTACTGGTGTACACCGCTTAGAGAGTGCTCGCACTTAAAGCGGTATATAAGTCTCATAAATAAATAAATAAATAAATAATGTTTGTATTCTCACAAAGATGATAAGGAAATTTAAGGAGAACTTTCCTGACAGCGAGAACAGTCAGTGGAATGAATTGCCTTTTGTGGGCTGTGAATGCTCCCACCCTGGTGGTCTTGAAGAAGAGACTGGACAGCCATTTGTCTGAAAAAGCAATGGGTCTCCTGCTTGAGCGGGAGGTGGGGCTAGATGACCTCTCGGGTCCCTTCCAATTCTGTGAGTCTGTTAAACAGCCGTGTTTGGAGGGCCGGCAGTGCCAATGAATCAGGGCTGATAAGGGCTCCAGGCTGGAATCCAGGAGACAGTGAATTCTAGCGCTGTGAGCTCTAGCAACGGTGACAAGAAAGCTCGTAAAAATAGGGCAAAGCCTGCTTAACGCCTGTCTCGCTTAGCAACGGGAATCTTGGCCTCAGTTATGGCCGTTAAGTCAAGGATTACCTGTAATCAGGATTCCTTCTTTAAACGTCACCTGGGAGATGGTGCTGGCAGACCTACCGATATACGAGTGGCCGTGATAATCCGAGCTGACGTACATCGCCTGGTACGAGTCCAGGGGTACCGTTTGGTAGTAGTCATCGTAAGGGTCGTAGAGGTGAACCTGGAAGACAGAAGGACACCCCAAGGTCGTCACTTGAGAGCCCAAAGCGACTCGGGTCCCTTTGGGCTGCGGACACAGAATTGGGAGGGATCGTAGAGGTCATCAAGTCCAGCCCTCTTCCCAGCAGGTTTCTCTACTACACCCATCCCTGTCAGCCCTTCACAAGATAAACCAAACTTGCAAACCAAAGACAGACCAAAGACAGAAGAAGGTGGGGCAAGAAACAACGGATGGAAACTGAACAAAGAGAGAAGCAACCTGGAACTAAGGAGAAATTTCCTGATAGTGACAACAATTAACCGGTGGAACAGCTTGCCACCAGAAGCTGTGCTGCTCCATCGTTGGGAGATTTTTAAGACGAGATTGGACAACCATTTGTCTGAAATGGTATAGGGTTTCCTGCCTGAGCAGGGGGTTGGACTAGATCAGGGATAGGCAACCTTGGCCCCTTCATGACTCATGGACTTCAACTCCCAGAATTCCTGAGCCAGCCATGCTGAGGGGAAAGGGAGAGGTTTCCAAGCTGAGCCATGCTGGCGCAGGAATTCTGGGAGTTGAAGTCCACGAGTCATGAAGAAGCCATAGTTCCCCCATGCTGGCTCAGGAATTCTGGGAGTTGAAGTCCAAGAGTCATAACGGGGCCAAAGTTCCCCCATGCTGGCTCAGGAATTCTGGGAGTTGAAGTCCACAAGTCATAAAAGAGCCAAGGTTGCCTACCCCTGTCCTAACCTAACTTTAACTCTAACTCCCAGAATTCCTGAGCCAGCATGGGGGAACTATGGCCCCTTCATGACTCATGGACTTAAACTCCCAGAATTCCTGAGCCAGCCATGCTGAGGGGAAAGAGAGGTTTCTAAGCTGAGCCATGCTGGCTGAGGAATTCTGGGAGTTGAAGTCCACGAGTCATGAAGAGGCCATAGTTCCCCCATGCTGGCTCAGGAATTCTGGGAGTTGAAGTCCACGAGTCATGAAGGGGCCATAGTTCCCCCTTGCTGGTTGAGGAATTCTGGGAGTTGAAGTCCACGAGACATAAAATTGCTGAGGTTGCCTACCCCTGTCCTAACCCCACAGGGACTCCTGGCTGGCCACCCAATATTTGTTTTCCTTTCCTTTCCAGTGTCTCTTTATAAAATCGATCCAGCCTTCGAGACGTTTCTGCAACCTTACAAGAACTGCATTTATCGATCTGTAACTAGACAGGGCTGAAAATCAGAAAGTGACTCGGCAAAATTCACAGGCTGGCTGGGGAAATGTGAGAGGTGAAATTCTCCTCCTCCTCCTCCTCTCCACAATCCCCACTCCCTTCTAGCACTGATGAAGTTAGTTAGTTGGGTCATGAAACGTTTGCAAGAAAAAAAAAGAGCACCAAGAACCCCCATAGTCGTTGTCCTCCTCCTCCTCCTCCTCCTCCCCACAAACCCCACTCCCCTCTAGCACTGATAAAGTTATCTAGTTGGGTCTTGAAACGTCTGCAAGAAAGCAACCAAGCTCAGAGAGCACCAAGGACCCCACAGTCCTCCTCCTCCTCCTTTTTCTTCTCTCTCTCTCTCTCTCCCTCCCTCCCTCCCTCACTCCCTCCTATCACTGATGATGTTCCCTAGCTGGGTCACAAAACGTCTGCAAGAAAACAACCAAACTCAGACAGCACAGAGGACCCCACAGTCCTCCTCCTCCTCCTCCTCCTCTCTCCAAACTCTCCTAGCCCTGATGATGTTATCTAGTTGGGTCATGAAACATCTGCAAGAAAGCAATCCAGCTCAGACAGCACTGAGGACGCCACAGTTCAACCCTGAGCTACTGTCAGAGCATTCAATTATGTTCAGCTACCCCCCACGCACAATTCAAGACAAGGCCGTAAAGGAGACTCACCTGGGTTGCTTTCGCTTCCAAAATGGCCATCTTCCAGGCTCTGTGGACAAAAACAGGAAAATCAGCTCAGCCCGAAGGGAAAGGAAGGATTTTAACAGCCCACTCCTATCAGTGGCTTTCCTACAATTCCCTGCAAGAATAAACTATGGAAATCTTGCAGGGGGTTCCTGCACGGTCCAAGACCAGCAACTGACTAAACATTTAGGACGGTTGCAGTGTCCCTGGGGTCACGTGATCCCCTTTTGCGACCTTCTGACACAGAGGCCCCCCAACTTTTGGGGCACCAGGGACTGGTTCCGTGGAGAGAGGTTTTTCCGTGGACCGGAGGGGGCGTGGTTTGGTGTGCTGCCTGCATCCCGCGGATGGGGCTTGGCTTGTTTGCGCGGACCGGTTACTGGTGTGTGCCACGGCCCAGTACTGGGGCTTGGGGACCCCTGTTCTAACAAGCCAAGTCAATGGGGGGGGAGCCAGTTTCATTTAACAACCGTGTTACTAACTTAACCATTCCACTGATTCACTTAGCAACGGGGGCAAGGGAGGTTGTAAAATGGGGCAAAACTCACTTAACAACGGTCTGACCTAGCGACAGAAATTTGGGGCTCAAGTGTGATTCTAAGTCGAGGACTCGGGAACTTGAATTAATAATTAATAATAATAATAAATAATAATTATTAATTATAATAATAAAAGTCGGAAGGGACCTTGGAGGTCATCTAGTCCAACCCCCTGCTCAGGCAGGAAACTCTATACCATTTCAGACAAATGACTGTAAAATCTCTTCTGACGTACCTACCTCCCAGCTGCGTTGCAACAGCCCTGCCTGCGTTGCTGGAGTCAGTAGCCGGGTTGGCGGTGGAGTTCCCCAGACTTATAGTACTGGGGGACTTTAACCTGCCATCACTCGGCGATCGCTCAGAGGCGGCGCAGGAGTTCATGGCTTCCATGGCAACCATGGACCTGACCCAGGTAATTCAGGATCCAACTCATAGGGGTGGTCACACACTCGACCTTGTGTTTCTCTCGGGGCAATGGAGACATGATCTGGAATTAAGGGGAATAGAGATCTCGCCCTTGTCATGGACAGATCATTTCCTATTGAGGCTGGACTTCAGAGCATCACTCCCCCATCGCAGGGAGAGGGAACCGACTAGGTGGTTCCGCCCCAGGCGCCTAATGGACCCAGACCGGTTCCAGGAGGAGCTTGGGGAAATACCTGACTCCCTTGTCCACAACTCGTCCGGGTCCCTGGTTGCGGCCTGGAATGAGGCGGCGTCCGGGGCCCTGGATCGAATTGCGCCTTTGCGACCTCTCTGTGGTGGTGGTCCCCGGAGGGCGCCTTGGTTCACTGAGGAGCTCCGGGAGATGAAGCGCCACAAGAGACGTCTAGAGCGACGTTGGAGGGCCAGTAACTCTGAATCTGACCGATCACTATTAAGAGCCTATCTTAGGACTTATTTAGTGGCGATAAGAGCGGCAAAGCGTGTTCACTTTTCCGCACTTATTGCGTCCGCAGAATCTCGCCCAGCCGCCTTGTTTAGGGTGACCCGCTCCCTTCTTAAAGTGGAGGAGGCGGAGGAACCCTTGCAGGGGAGAGCTGAGGACTTTGCTCAGTTTCTTTCGGACAAAATCGCTCAGATTCAGAGGGACCTGGACTCTGACTGGGCAGTGCCAGCCGAGTTGCCAGGGGCTGGTCTTAGTCATATTATCTGGAGCGAGTTTGAGCCTGTGACCCCTGATGAAGTGGACAAGGCCGTGAGGGCAATGAATGCCGCCACCTGTTTATTGGACCCGTGCCCCTCCTGGCTGGTTTCGGCCAGTAGGGAGGTGACACGAGGCTGGCTCCAGGCGATAATGAATGCTTCCTTGATGGAGGGGTCTTTCCCGCAACCCTTAAAGGAAGCGGTGGTGAGGCCCCTCCTCAAGAAGCCTTCCCTGGACCCAGCTGTTTTGAAGAACTTTCGTCCCGTCTCCAACCTCCCCTTTGTGGGGAAGGTTGTAGAGAAGGTGGTGGCATCTCAACTCTTGCGATCCTTGGATGAAACCAATTACCTGGACCCTTTTCAATCTGGTTTCAGGCCCGGCTACAGCACTGAGACCGCTTTGGTCGCACTGACCGATGACCTCTGGCGAGCCCGGGATAGGGGTCATTCCTCTATCCTGGTGCTTCTTGACCTCTCAGCGGCTTTCGATACCATCGACCATGGTATCCTTCTGCGTCGTCTCGGAGAGGTGGGGGTGGGTGGCACTGTATTGCGGTGGTTCTCCTCCTACCTCTCTGACAGGTCACAGTCGGTGTTGGCGGGCGGACAGAGATCGACCCCTAGGCGCCTCGATTATGGGGTGCCTCAGGGCTCGGTCCTGTCCCCCCTCCTTTTCAACATCTACATGAAACCGCTGGGTGAGATCATTCGGCGACACGGGGTGAGGTATCATCAGTATGCAGATGATACCCAATTATATATCTCCACCCCGTGCCCCTTCAGTGAAGCGGTCGACGTGATGTGCCGGTGCCTGGAAGATGTGAGGGTCTGGATGGGGGTGAACAGGCTTAGACTCAACCCTGACAAGACCGAGTGGCTCTGGGTCCTGCCTCCCAAAGGCCAACTGGATGGTCCATCTTTAGTCCTGGGGGGGGCAAATTTACCTCCCTCAGTGCAGGCACGCAACTTGGGTGTCCTCCTAGACTCACAGCTAAATCTGGAACAACATCTATCAGCTGTGGCCAGGGGGACCTTTGCACAGGTTCGCCTAGTGCACCAGTTGCGGCCTTATTTGGACCGGGAGGCTTTACTCACAGTCACTCATGCCCTTGTCACCTCAAGACTGGATTACTGCAATGCGCTCTACATGGGGCTACCCTTGAAGAGCGTTCGGAGGCTGCAGTTGGTTCAGAACGCAGCCGCGAGAGCGATTGTGGGCGCGCCAAGGTACGCCCACGTGTCACCTATCCTCCGCGAGCTGCACTGGCTTCCTGTGGGTCTCCGGACGCAATTCAAGGTGTTGGTTATCACCTTTAAAGCCCTTCATGGCATAGGGCCAGGTTACTTACAGGACCGCATTCTGCCGCATAGCTCCCAGAGACCGGTGAGGTCCCATAGATTGGGCCTCCTTCAGGTCCCGTCAGCCAGACAATGTCGGCTGGCGGGCCCTCGGGGAAGGGCCTTTTCTGTGGTGGCTCCGACCTGGTGGAACCAACTTCCCCCCGAGGTTCGAACTACTCCCACCCTGCCGGCCTTTAAGAAGGCTGTTAAAACCCTCCTGTTCCGGCAGGCCTGGGGCTGATGTCCCTGGGGGGCCGGGATATGACCGGACTCGCAGTATGATCGCAGTATGATTGTATTATTTTATTATTTTATTGTTTTTTGACTGTTTTTTAACTTTGTACGCCGCCCTGAGTCCTTCGGGATTGGGCGGCATATAAATATTAAAAATAAATAAATAAATTAAAAGGGAGGGAGGGAGGGAGGGAGGGAGGAAGGAAGGAAGGAAGGAAGGAAGGAAGGAAGGAAGGAAGGAAGGATAACAGAATAACAGATGGAAGGGACCTTGGAGGTCTTCTAGTCCAGCCCCCTGTACTATTTCAGACAAGTGGCTGTCCGGTCTTTTCTTAAAAACCTCCATTGTTGGAGCATTCTCCACTTCTGGTGGCAAGGAGTTCCATTGGTTAACTGTTTTCTCTTTCAGGAAATGCCTCCTTAGTTCCAGGTTGCTTCTCTCCTTGATGAGTTTCCATCCGTTGCTTCTTGTCCTGCCTTCAGGCGCTTTGGAGAACAGGCTGACCCCCTCTTCTTTGTGAACATCAACTCCCAGAATTCCCCTGCCGGCCTTGATGGAGGGAGCAAGCGAGAATCTGAGCTGGAAAACTCCTGGGCTTCCTCAAACCAGACTGGGTGCTTCGCCAAAGGGGAACATAAGAATCTTTCCGTCAACTTTTGCTCCTCTCCGTGACCTAGCTAGGAGCTCTCCTAGAGGGAGATTATCTTAATCCTGGCTCCTTCGTGACCTCAAGGTCACCTGTGGCTGTCAAACCATCTTGAGTCATAGGTCTAAGCAGGATTAGCCGGGATGTCAGCCTGCCATCTCGGGTTAGTCCTGGAGGGTGATCAGCATGCCAAGATCCCTTTAGCTGCAGAGACTAATGCGCTGAGGAAGCTCAGAAGGGACATTTAGAACTGAGAATAGAGTAGAGCTGGAAGGGACCTTGGAGGTCTTCTAGTCCAGCCCCCTGTTCAAGCAGGAGAACCTATATACCAGTGGTTCTCAACCTGTGGGTCGGGATCCCATTTGGGATTGAACGACCATTTCACGGGGGTCGCCAAATAACGCAGTCCGCCATTTTTTCCCCCTTTTCCTTAGCTGTGTTACTCCCTTTTATTCTATTGGCTTTTGAAAGCCAATAGAATAGACTCTCTTGAATAGAGTCTCATTCTATTGGCTTTCAAAAGCCAATAGGAATTGTCCAGGCTGTCTCTGCCCTGCTGAGCCCGCCAAAAGTCCCATTCTGCAAACGGTGCTGCACCCGTTGAGTAGTCCTCGACTTACGACCGGTTGAGTAGTCCTCGACTTACGACCGGTTGGGGGTCGCGGCATTAAAAAGGTTGAGAACCACTGCTATATACCATCTCAGACAGGTGACTGTCCAGTCTCTTTTTAAAAACCTCCAGTGATGGAGCACCCACGATTTCTGGAGGCAAGTTATTCCACTGGTTAATTGTCTTCTGTGTAACAGTGTCTTCACTGTTAGGAAGTTTCTCCTTAATTCCAGGTTGCTTCTCTCCTTGATCAGTTTCCATCCCTTGTTTCTCGTCCTTTCTTCTGGTGCTTTGGAGAATAGTTTGACCCCCTCTTCTTTGGGGCAGCCTCCCAAATACTGGAATTCTGCTATTATGACTCCCCTATTTCTTCTTTCTTTTAGACTAGCCAGACCCAATCCTGCAGCCGTTCTTCCTATGTTTTAGTCTCCAGGCCTTGGATCATTTTAGTTGTTCTTCTCTGAACTTTTTCCAAACTCTCAACATCTTCTTTTGAATTCATCTGAAGTCACCCCTCCTGGGCTAGTTGTCAGCTTTTCCAGGTTCAGTCAGAGCTAAAGAAGCTTCTTGGATGAGAAGCAAAGTATCTTCAAAGGAAAAACAAGAAACACCGGTTGCCTCCTGAAAAAAAAAGCACCTTTGGGACATCTGTGACATAATTTCCAGCCCGAATGAAACCAGAAACCGTGAACCCTCTTTTTCCCCTGTAAACATAACCCCGAACAACAATATGAAAATTTTGCAAGAGTGTCTTCCCTGCAGAGAGCTTTGCATTCCCAACACAAGCTCCCCAAAGGTGCGGTCAGCGTAAACAACCAAATAGATAATTAAAATGAAAAGGAAGGAACCATACAGAGGTGGCCTTGAACGGTGAGACCGGCAGCCAATAAATTTGATGATAGGAATAACCGTAATCATAAGCGACCTTTCTTGATTTGGTTTTGAGACAAGGCAATATAGGACTGACAAGATAGAATTAACAGAGGGATGGAATCAGGTGAAGGGTTAATTCCACTTTACGAGGCTTTGGGAAGGCCACACTTGGAATACGGCATCCAGTTTTGGGCCCCACGAGGTAAAAAAGATTTTGAGATTCTAGAAAGAGTGCAGAGAAGAGCAACAAAGATGATCAGGGGATTGGAGGCTAAAACATACAAGGAACGGTTGCTGGAATTGGGTATGTCTAGTTTAATGAAGAGAAGGATGAGGGGGGACAGGATAGCAGTCTTCCAGTATCTCAGGGGCTGCCCCAAAGAAGAGGGAGTCAAGCTCTTCTCCAAAGCCCCTGAAGGCAGGACAAGAAGCAACGGATGGAAACTAATCAAGGAGAGAAGCAACCTAGAACTAAGGAGAAACTTCCTGACAGTGAGAACAATTAACCAGTGGAACCACCTGCCTCCAGAAGTGGTGAATGCTCCAACACTGGAAGTTTTTAAGAAGAGACTGGGCAGCCATTTGTCTGAAATGGTATAGGGTTTCCTGCCTGAGCAGGGGGTTGGACTCGATGACCTCAAAAGCCAATAGAAGAAAAGGGAGGAGCACAGCTAAGAAAAAGGGGGAAAAATGGCGGACTGCGTTGTTTGGCGACCCCCGTGAAATGGTCGTTCGACCCCAAATGGGGTCCCGACCCACAGGTTGAGAACCACTGATTTAACCCCACTGAGCCACAGCAACGCGTGGCTGGGTACAGCTAGTCATAAATAAATAAAAAACTAAAAAACACCATTTCCCATGACCGGTCCTTGGGTGTGGCCACTGCGTTGCAGATGGACCATGAGTGGTTTCAGAAATGTCAAGATTATATGACTGAAACCCTACCCGTCACAAAAAGGGTCAGGGCTTCAGCTATCTTGATTTTTCTGTCCTTTCTTGAAGACGACGCTTCCCACAACTTACAATGCATCGTCTTCACTCTCGGCGCACAGCATGGTCTTGGGCCCAGCCCTTTGCACAACGCACAACAGGCACTCCCGGGTTTTCCCTTCCGGAGGCTGGATATCTATAAAGACAGAAGAAGAGACGTAAGCAGAGAGCCGGCCGGCGTTTTTCTTTCTATCTCAATAACAGGTTTCTAGACCTCAAGGGGATCGTGGTAAACAAGACACTCCACAGGATTTCCCTCCGAATCCTACCTGCTCTTCATTAAAGCTAGGTGGGAAATGCTGATCAAAACATGTCATAATATTATTACGAATAATATTTCATTTTCATTTCTGTGCCTGGGATCAACATCGGACTCCCAACAGACTCAGAATTAATTAGGCATAATTTTCATGCAGGTCCCTGCTTAAAAAACTGCAGGAAACACCCCCCAGGGCGACAGGGGGTTGGACTGGATGACCTCCAAGGTCCCTTCCAACTTTATCATTATTATTATTATAAATACGAGCCAGTTGCCACGACCCTGGGACACTGCAACCATCATAAATGTGAGTCGGTGGCCGAGCATCCATTTTGATCACGTGACCCTGGGGACACTGCGACGGTCGTAAGTGTGAATAACATTCATGTCCCTTTTTTCCAGTGCCCGTCGTGACTTTGAATGGTCACTAAATGAACTGTCGAGGATTCCCTGCAGTTTTAAAAATAAAAGTTGCCCTTGTCATAAGATGGGTGGGTGTTTTTTTAAAGCAAAGAACGTCTTCCCGGCTAAATATCTCTGAAGCGATCCTAGTTGTCTGTTGCAAGCCAGGAGAGTCACCGCATAATTAGGACCTCGGGGATCAGTTGTCAAAGTAACTCTTGAGTTGTGGAGTCACAGTGAAACAAACAGCAGGGGATTAGGCAGCCTTGGCGGATGTCCCAGGGGACACAACAAATCTCAAACAAAAGCTGCCATACTGACCCCGGAGGGCCAAAACCTTCATCTGTGTGGTACACAACAACACAGAGGCTTGTTGCCTCCCAGGAAAAGATTCCAGGATGTTGTTCAGAGAGGATGAAAAAACAAGACGTGAGCTCTTTCCAAAATCCAGACGCCTGAAGATGTGGCAGGAGAGCAGTTTATAATAATAATAATAATAACAACAACAACAACAATAATAAAAAAAGTTGGGAGGGACCTTGGAGGTCATCTAGTCCAACCCCCTGCTCAGGCAGGAAACCCTACACCATTTCAGACAAATGGCTGTCCAGTCTCTTCTTAAAAACTTCCAGTGTTGGAGCATTCACCGCTTCTGGAGGCAGGTGGTTCCACTGGTTAATTGTTCTAATTGTTTGCAAGGATGGTTTGCAGGAACGAGCTTGGGAGACAGGAGGCAGAACTGCAAGCTACACAACTGGCGGAGAAGAGGCAGCTGAGCCTGCAGCAGAAATGGAGGTGTGACAAAAAGGGACCCTCACTAGTGTGTCAAGCTGTAAAGGAGGGGGGGGTGAAATGTATTTTCAAATATACCCTCCAATCCTGGGTTGTATAAACAGAGGCACGGAATCAAGATCACGCGAGGTATTAGTACTGCTTTATAAAACCCTAGGGAGGCCACACCTAGAGTACTGCAGCCAGTGTTGGTCACCATGTCACAAAAAAGAGGTTGAGAGTTTGGGAAAAATTCAGAGAAGAGCAACTAAGATGATCCAAGGCCTGGAGCCTAAAACATATCAAGAGCGGCTGCGGGACTTGGGTTTGGCTAGTCCAGCGGTTCTCAACCTATGGGTCGCGACCCCATTTGGGGTCGATCGACCTCTTTTTGGGGGTCGCCAAAGGTGGCGATCCGCCATTTTGTCCCCTCCGGGGGCGGGCTGCGCCTCCGGGGGGGCGGTGCCACGCGCGCGCGCTGCGCGCGGGGGTGGCGGCGCGCCTTCGGGGGGCGCCGCCGCGCATGCGCGCCGCGCATGGGGGCGGCGGCGCGCCTCCGGGGGGCGCCGCCGGAGGGGACAAAATGGCGGATCGCCACCTCTCTCTCTCTTTCTTTCTCTCTCTCTCTCTCTCTCTCTCTTTCTTTCTCTCTCTCTCTCTCTCTCTCTCTTTCTCTTCTTCTCTCTCTCTCTTTTTTTCTCTCTTTCTCTTTCTCTCTCTTTCTTTCTCTCTGTCTCTCTTTCTCTCCCTCTCACTCTCTCTCTCTCTCTCTCTCTCTTTTTTCTCTTTCTCTCTCACTCTCTCTCTCTCTCTCTCTCTCTCTCACACACACACACACACACACACACATACACAAACAAAGGAAGGAAGGAAGCAAGAATTAGCTGGAGGCTGGCAGAAAACTAGCCACTGTTCCTTTAGCACTGCTGGCAGTTGTGTTGGTGTCAAATGAAAGGGTCCTCTGTTTCGACTTGCTGTGTCCCTCCATTGTGTAGGAAGAGGACATTTGGGGTGATTCAGCCCAGCACTGCCAGGACTACAGGAGACAGGAATGCAACCCTTTCCATTACTAGTGATGGTGCTCCATCACTGGAGGTTTTCAGGAAGAGATTTGTCTGAAATGGTATAGGGTTTTCCTGCTTGAGCAGGGGGCTGGACTAGAAGACCTCCAAGGTCCCAGCTTTCTTCCATTCCATTCCATATTTTCTATTCTATTCTATTCTATTCTATTCTATTCTATTCTATTCTATTCTATTCTATTCTATTCTATTCTATTCTATACTATTTTATTCCATTCCATATTTTCTATTCTATTCTATTCTATTCTATTCTATTCTATTCTATTCTATTCTATTCTATTCTATTCTATTCTATTCTATTCCATTCCATTCCATTCCATTCTATTCTATTCCATTCCATTCCATTCCATTCCATTCCATTCCATATTTTCTGTTCTATCCTATCCTATCCTATCCTATCCTATCCTATCCTATCCTATCCTATTCTATTCTATTCTATTCTATTCTATTCCATCTCTCCTCTCCTCTCTTCTCTTCTCTTCTTCTCTTTGAGGGGCTGCTAGAAAGACAGGCGGTCAACAGCTACCTGTATGTGTGACTTAGAGAACCGACTGCAGGGTTTTTAAAGAAAAGAAAATGGAAGAGCTGTTTGGTCAGAACATTGCACAGCCGGTGTCCAAATGAAGTTAGAGACCACTGACATGAACTTGCAGTTTTGTATAAATAAATCTATTTAACATCTGTGTTTACAGCAAACTAGACAAGTCCGGCTGACTGGAGCCTCATGAGGTAAATCAACACAGCAGGAGCTTCGTGAGGTAAATTACAGAGCGCACAGGAGAAAAAGGCGGGAAAAAAGGAACCTCCCCCTCCCCCTCCACAACAACCAATCACAGCACAGATTGCCTCACGCAGGAGCCAACCCTCTCCAATCAATCAGCCACAATTGGCTGTTCTGGCTGACTGCACGCACAGACACACTCACACATATACACACACACACACACACACACACACAGAGAGAGAAACGCAAACACCGCTCCAGCTACTAAATTTAAATATCTTAACATGTTTGCTTCTGTGGTGGTCTCCCCACAGCCTTGAGGACTAGAAACTTAGCTTAAGAATAAACAGTGGGCTTTCATTCTGGTATCTGTGAAAAAGATCCAGTTGGCAACCCCAAGCCTACTCACCGCGGCATTCGCGGCCTGTCCTGACGTCTCGGCAGTTGGATCTGATGTTAATTCTTCCGTCCATTTCGCGGCCGGTATCATCTTGGTAGTAGACGAGGCTGCCATCCGCCCACAGCACGAACCAGTTCCTTTTCCAGCGTCGCAGAATGGAACCTGCAAAGGCCGGGGAGGCGGGGGGGGGGGGAAGAATTAAGAAAAATGGGGAAATAGTACAGGTAGTCCTCGACTTATAACCGTTCATTTAATGACCAAAGATACAACGGCACTGAAAAAAGTGACTTAGGACCGTTTTTCACACTTATGACCATTGCCGTTACGTGATCCAAATTCAGACGCTTGGAAACCGACTCGTATTTATGACGGGCTGCAGGGTCCCGGGATGATGTGATCCGCTTTTGCGACCTTCTGACAAGCAAGGTCAATGGAGGAAGCCAGAGTCACTGAAGAACCGTGGCAAAGAAAGTTGTCAAATGGCACAAACCTCACTTAACAAATGTCTCACTTAGCGACAGAAACCTTGGGCTCAATTGTGGTCATAAGTCAAGGACTACCTGTATTTACGACGGTTGCAGTGTCCTGGGGTCATGTGATTCCCCTTCTGCGACCTTCCAACAACCAAAGGCAACGTGGAAGCCGGATTCACTTAGCAACCGTGTTGGTATCTTAACAATGATTCATTTAACAACTGTGGCAAGAAAAGTAAAACAAAATGGGGCAAAACTCATTTAACAAGGCCTCGCTTAGCAACAGAAATGTTGAGCTCAGTTGGGGTCGTAAGTCGAGGATTACATCTACATCCTTGTGAATCAACTCTTTAGCATATATGTTATCATCCTTCAATGCTTTAAGCCTTTAAAAGCTTGGATAGGCTGAGTAATCGCACAGACACGATTCCAAAGCAGCTTAATTATTTTACTTGGGTACAATTCATCATTATTCTATTCTGTCATTTCCTCTTTGGATTTAGGCAGCTGCCCACGGGCGACAGAACTCGAGAAAGCTCCCAGACAACAACAAAAATAAGAAAACAAATTAAAAGGATTATAAAACAAGCCAAAACAAGTGAACTAAATGTGCCAGCCAAGGTGGCGCCATCAGAAATGCTAGTCCACACACAGGTGATCCTCGACTTAACAACCATTTGTTTAGTGACCACTTGAACTTACAACGGCACCCAAAAAAATGACTTAGGACCAGTGGTGGGATTCAGACATGTGAACAACCGGTTCTGTGTGTGGATGCCGCTTCCAGAAGTCCATTCTGGGCCCGGGCAACAAAAAGTTAGTTACCGGTTCTGCCGAAGTGGTGCGAACCGGCTGAATCCCACCACTGCTTAGGACCGATTTCCACGCTTGTGACCGTCACAGCCTCCCCATGGTCATGTGATCAGAATTCAAACACGTGGCAACTGACTCATATTTATGATGGTTGTGGTTTCCTGGGGGTTACGTGATCTGTTTTTGTGACCTTCTGACCATGAGGAAGCGAGATTCACTGAACAACTGAGTTACTAACTTAATTGCAGTGATTCCCTTAATTGTGGCCAGAAAGCTCATAAAACAGGGCCAAAGTCACTTAACAACTTGTTTAGCAAAGGAAATTGTGAGCTCAGTTGTGGTCGTAAGTCGAGGGCTTGCAGCACAGCCACCAGCCGCTGAAACGGAAGATTACTGGAAGAACATATGAAGAAAAAAAAAAAGACCTATAACTCCACTGCAAAGTGGCCGCAGGATCTGAGAACAGATCTCTGCGATCTCCCTAGAGTAGGGGTAGGCAACCTTGGCTCTTTTATGACTCGTGGACTTCAACTCCCAGAATTCCTCAGCCAGCCATGCTAAGGGGAAAGAGAGAAGTTTCCAAGCTGAGCCATGCTGGCTGAGGAATTCTGGGAGTTGAAGTCCACGAGTCATGAAGGGGCCATAATTCCCCCATGTTGGCTGAGGAATTCTGGGAGTTGAAGTCCACGAGTCATGAAGGGGCCATTGTTCACTCATGCTGGCTCAGGAATTCTGGGAGTTGAAGTCCACGAGTCATGAAGGGGCCATTGTTCACTCATGCTGGCTCAGGAATTCTGGGAGTTGGTCCACAAGTCATAAAGGCAGCCATAGTTCCCCCAGGATGACTGAGGAATTCTGGGAGTTGGTCCACAAGTCATGAAGAGGCCATAGTTCCCCCATGCTGGCTCAGGAATTCTGGGAGTTGTAATCCATGAGTCATAAAAGAGCCAAGGTTGCCTACCCCTGCCCTAGACGAACCGGTCAGCAGCCTACATCTACCAGTGGATCGAGAACTTTTTGAAATGGAGAGCCGATGGACATGACCACACTAGCTAAAGAAACTAACAGAAGTGCATGAACGTTGAGTAGTACAGATGAACCAACTGGTAGTAAAAGGCTCCGAAAATTAATCACTTATGCGGGTGGAGGCTCATTCTCCGAACTTGTGGGTCGATTTCTTTGCTACCAGGCTAGGTAACATCTTCAGCAGAGTTTAGGGAAGTTTAGAATTTAGTGTCCCTCTGCTTATAAGGGCTTCAGGTATGGGTGTGTCGAGTGAGGGTCTCGTGATGGGTCAGGTGTGAGTCATCAGTGAGGGTCTTGGGATGGATCTTGGGATAGGGAGGTCACATCAGCTCAGGGTGATTGGGAGGTAAACCGCTGGTGGAAAATGGGGGATTGCGCGGGATGGTTGAAGCTCGGTGTTGTCTCTGGTCGGTTGATTTGGATCCTGAGGGGTTCGTGGGCTGATTGTAGGTCGATGTATCTGTGGATGGGAGTGCATGTGGAGGGCCAGGCTTTGAGGGACTCACAAGCATGGTGTCTGGGAGTGTGGCCGATGGTTTTTGTGTTGTTCCAATCAAACTGGTGCTGTTTGGTCTCAGTGTGGGTGGAGATTAAGGATTCGGGATCGGGGCGTTCGACTGCCAGCCGGTGTTCGTGGATCCTGTTTTTTTAACTGACGTGATGTTTGTCCCATGGAGAATTGGTTGCAATTGATCACTCAATCACTACATCGCTTAACCACAAAAAATTTGGGCTCAAATTGTGGTCGCAAGTCGAAGACTACCTATATTTATATATTTATTCGTAGTTCGCATTTCTGAATGAATTTGGGTGCTAAGGATTTGATTTTTTTTCTCTTGGAAGCGAGATGCTTTTACATGGGAATTGCAGTAGTCAAGGGCATGGCAGAGATTTGGAGCTCCACACTTCTGTGGCTAAATGAAACATTTGTTAAGTGGATTTTGACTCGTTTGACGACCCTTTCTTGCTACAGTTGTTAAGCGAATCACCGCAGTTGTTAAGTTAGTCACACAGTTGTTAAGTAAATCTGGCTTTCCCCCCGTTGACTTTGCTTATAAAAAGGTCGCAAAAGGGGATCACGTGAGCCCAGGATGCTACAACCGTCATCAATAGGAACCAGTTGCCGAGTGTCCGAATTTTGATCACCTGCAAGGGTCATTAAGTGTGAAAAAAGGATAATAAGTCTCTGTTTTCATTTGCTGTTGTAACGCTGAACGGTCACCAAACGAATGGTTGCAAGTGAAGAACTACCTGTACATTTTAACTGCTTTCTCTCCAAATTCCCGCCATCCTCTTCTTCTCCTCTTTCCCGAGAACCTTCTGGGCATTTCTTTCCTAGCGCGTTTTGATCGGAAGCCTGGAGCGAAACGGTCGCCCACAGATGTGGGAAGCGAAGAAAGTGCAAATGTTGCAGAACCTCAGGGCCAGCTTGTCATCCGACGCTTCGCGATTGGAGCCTTTGCATTGATTTTCCGTCTGTTCTTCTCCTAGGGGGTTTGGACCCCTTCCAGCTTCCCATTTAAAACCCGCCGATTGACCCATGCAACCTTCACACGGCGGCCCTGATCTGCTGCAGGGAGGGACTGCCGAGCTGAAGAATTTTGAAACTGAATTGCAATGCGTAATTCGGAAGGATGCAGATTTGGGGGGAAAATGCGTGAAAGGAGCACGTCCAGGGTCTAAGGCTGGACTAGAACTCACCGTCTCCTGGTGATTGGCCCAAAGTTCACCCAGCCGGCTTTCATGCCTAAGGCGGGACTAGAACTCACCGTCTTCTGGTGATTGGCCCAAAGTCACCCAGTCGGCTTTCATGCCTAAGGCAGGACTAGAACTCACCATCTCCTAGTGATTGGCCCAAAGTTCACCCAGCCGGCTTTCATGCCTAAGGCAGGACTAGAACTCACCGTCTCCTGGTGATTGGGCCAAAGTCACCCAGCTGGCTTTCATGCCTAAGGCGGGACTAGAACTCACCGTCTTCTGGTGATTGGCCCAAAGTCACCCAGCCGGCTTTCATGCCTAAGGCGGGACTAGAACTCACCGTCTTCTGGTGATTGGCCCAAAGTCACCCAGCCGGCTTTCATGCCTAAGGCGGGACTAGAACTCACCGTCTCCTGGTGATTGGCCCAAAGTCACCCAGCCGGCTTTCATGCCTAAGGCGGGACTAGAACTCACCGTCTCCTAGTTTCTAAGCCAGCACCTTCAGCACTACATCAAACTTCCTCTCCATGTCACTTTTGGACCAATATTTGGACAGATGATTTACCACTGTCATCTTCTAGGATCTTTTCTTCTTTACTACTCACCCTTCTGGAATTCCCATCAATCCACCCATACAAATACAAACCCAAGCTGTCTCTGCTTAGCTTCCGTGATCAGCACTGCCCCCCCCCCCTTTGGGCCTCCCAAAGGACCCAATCACCACCCAGATGGGGAAAACCCCCCTCGTGACGGACCTGGTAAAAGAAATTCCAATTGCAATTGTACACTAGGAAATTTCCTCAATTAACTTACTCTGTCTCCAGAGCCAGCCGCATTTCAATAGAGCCATCTTTGGCTAAGTCTTTTTTTTCTCCACAGAAATATCTGGATCAAATGGAAGAAGAAGAAGGAAAAAATATATACACCGGGGGTTAGGAATATTAAACCATCAAGCTGTGCTCCATAGCATCTTCTTGACTTCAAAGCAATAATAATAATAATAATAATATTAATAATAATAGTTGGAAGGGACCTTGGAGGTCATCTAGTCCAACCCCATGCTCAGGCAGGAAACCCTATACCATTTCAGACAAATGGCTGTCCAGTCTCTTCTTAAAAACCTCCAGTGCTGGAGCACCATCACTGTAATGGAGAGTGAAGAGGAGAGGAGAGGAGAGGAGAAGAATAAATGGAATGGAATAGAATAGAACAGTGTTTCTCAACCTTGACAATTTTAAGACATGTGGACTTCAACTCCCAGAATTCCACAGCCAGCATTGCTGGCTGTGGAATTCTGGGAGTTGAAGTCCACATGTCTTAAAATTGTCAAGGTTGAGAAACACTGGAATAGAATAAGGAACAGAATAAGGAATGGAATAGAATAGAATAGAATAGAATAGAATAGAATAGAATAGAATAGAATAGAATAGAATAGAATAGAATAGAATAGAATAAAGCAAAGCTGGAAGGGACCTTGGAGGTCATCTAGTCCAGTGGTTCTTAACCTTTTTGAACGAATCGTCCCCTTGAGCCAATGAGGAAGTTGTCATCGCCCCCCCTCCCCCAACAGAACCCCTCAATCACAACATAGGAAATTATTCTTCAATTTATGCAAAGACTTGTTTTGTTTTCTTTAAAATTGTCATCAGGACATATCGATGCAAATAATTTATTTCCAGTCTTTTCCCCATATCTCAACTGTGTGAAAAATTTTGGTGCCATCCGTCACTTTATTCCCAAACTTTGTGATACATATATTTCATTATTATCTTATTTATTCAAGACACTTAAATGTAATGACCACGTTGAAAACAAAATTCAATTGCAAGAAAGTGAAATGCCCTAAAAGAAAAACAGTAATATTTAATGATTGAATTACAAGTAAAATTTAAGACGGAAAAAGAAATATAAAAAAGGGTAGAGGCTGCTGCGCAACGCGCATGAAGATAAGCGATGTGTATTCACATATGTACGGCGTTCTGTACTGAAGCTAGCTGGAGGAACATTTGAAAGCAAAATTCAATCCACTAATAGCCAGCGATCTGATGTTTTTGTACGACAGATATACAGCGATTCACTGTACGAAAAAGTCTCAAAAGTGTCCCCAAAACGTCTCGCTCCATCGCCCCCATATCCCCCCCTTTTCGTTCCTTCACCCCCATATCACCCCCTTTTTGTTCCATTGACCCCCTGAAAAATGAAATCACCCCCTGGGGGGCAATATCGCCCAGGTTAAGAACCACTGATCTAGTCTAACCCCATGCTCAGGCAGGAAACCCTATACTCTTTCAGACAAATGGCTGTCCAATCCTGAAAATAATTTGGTTTTCAGCAAGAGGTTTACACTGTAGTCCTACTGCCAGCTTCCGTGAGAAAATCACGGTCACAGGGCTGCTAAATATAGACCCAAGTTCCTGCTAACTTGATCTCTCTCTCTCTCTCTCTCTCTCTCTCTCTCTCTCTCTCTCTCTCTCTCTCTCTCTCTCTCTCTCTCTCTCTCTCTCTCTCTTTTTTTTTTTTTAAACCTTCTTCCTGAATTATCCCTGTTATGTAAAATATTTCAAGGCAGCCCAAGAGAGAGAGATAATTCATATCCCTCGGTGGGATTTAGAGATTAGAGCTTGAATTTGTCCAGATCCAAAGCCTTCTGCTTTGTTGTTGTTATTGTTGTTGTTGTTTGCATTAGGAGAATCCCTGGAGATTCCTGAAAATTCTTTCAACTCGTTTTTTTTGTTCTTTTTTTTTTTTTGCAAACATCTCTATTCTGGGTTTTTTTTTCAAAGGCTGTTCGCATAATGCCCCCTGCCTGGGCTGTGCAAACACAGATTCAGGAACAGAAGCCAAAGGGGAGTAACACCACCCACCCGTTTCCATTCAACCGCCAGATGAACGAGACTGTTTGAAAACATCTCCTTCTGCTGTTCCGCCAGAAACACACAAAAGAGGCCTGGGACTGGTGCAAAATGCAAACAGGGCAGACCAAAACACCACTTTACAAGGCCTTGGTAAGGCCACACTTGGAATACGGCATCCAGTTTTGGTCACCGCAATGTAAAAAAGATGCTGAGACTCTAGAACAGTGGTTCTCAACCATTCTAATGCCGCGACCCCATAATACAGTTCCCCATGTTGTGGTGACCCCCAACCACTTATACATCACCGGGTGCCAGGGGTGTGGCCAAAGAAAAGGGGAAAAAATGGCGGACAGCCTTGTTTGGCGATCCCCGTGAAATGGTCGTTCGACCTCAAATGGGGTCCCGACCCACAGGTTGAGAATCACTGCTCTAGAAAGAGTAAGAGAAGAGCAACAAAGATGATCAGGGGACTGGAGGCTAAAACATACAAGGAACAGTTGCAGGAATTGGGTATGTCTGGTTTAATGAAGAGAAGGACGAGGGGCGACATGATAGCAGTCTTCCAGTATCTCAGGGGCTGCCCCAAAGAAGAGGGAGTCAAGCTCTTCTCCAAAGCGCCTGAAGGCAGGACAAGAAGCAACCAATGGAAACTAATCAAGGAGAAAAACAACCTGGAACTAAGGAGAAACTTCCTGACAGTGAGAACAATTAATCAGTGGAACAGCTTGCCTCCAGAAGCAGTAAATGCTCCAACACTGGAAATTTTTAAGAAGAGACTAGACAACCATCTGTTTGAAATGAGTATAGGGCTTACTGCCTGAGCAGGGGGTTGGACTAGAAGATCTCCAAGGTCCGCTTCCAACTCTGCCATTCTGTTATTCTGCCCCTTCCCCAGGTTTCTACAAGCCCCCAGGATAAGCCTGATTCGCATCCAGACCAGTAAGAGAAGGGAACAACCTGTGAGATCCAGCTTTGGAGTCAGGGGCCCAGTTCCCCAGCCTCTCCGTTGGCTTGGAGACAAATTGGGTCATTGGCAAACAGAACTTGGGACTGCCCTGAAAGGTCAAATCTAGGAAAACCGTGAGGAGATGCAGAGAATCTGCACTTAAGCCCAAAGTCAAGGCCGGGGGTGAAAAGCCAGGTTTGGGGGCACAAGGGTGCAGGACAAATATTAGGGGCACATGACAAATATTGGGGCACATGAGAAATGTTAGGGGTAAATGACAAATATTGGGACACATGACAAATATTGGGACATAAGGGTGCAGGACAAATATTAGGGGGCACATGACAAATGTTAGGCGCATATGACAAATATTGGGGCACAAGGACAAATTTTAGGGGCACATAACAAGTATTGGGGCACAAAGGTGCAGGACAAATATTGGGGGCACGTGACAAATGTTAGGGGCACATGACAAATATGGGGCACGAGGGTGCAGGACAAATGTTAGGGGCACATGACAAATATTGGGGCACGAGGGTGCAGGACAAATGTTAGGGGCACATGACAAATATTGGGGCACAAGGGTGCAGGACAAATATTGGGGACACATGACAAATGTTAGGGGCACATGACAAATATTGGGCACAAGGGTACAGGACAAATTTTAGGGGCACATAACAAATATTGGGGCACAAGGGTGCAAGGCAAATCTTAGGGCACATGACAAATATTCGGGGCACATGACAAATAGGGGCACAAGGGTGCAGGACAAATATTAGGGGCACATGACAAATATTGGGGCACATGACAAATGTTCGAGGCACAAGGAAGCGGGACAAATCTTAGGGGAACAAGGGGCGCACGAAGGGGAAGCAACCCCGTTTCTCAGCCCTGAGTGCCCAGGGGTTACCATCCAAGGAAGGAAGGCAGAGAGGTGCCTGGAAGCGACCCCGGGCGCTCTCCAAAGCCGGCGAGGGGAGACCCTTCACCCGTCTTTCCCGATTCGCAAGGGGCTGCTTTGGGTCCCGCGACCGGCTAATCTTTCCCCCCCCCCTCCGTCCCCATTCACACGACCCCCCTACCCCACTGCCCGCATCTGGGCCAGGCTCGCTGCGCTGCCGCGGCCGATCAGAGGCGCAGATGATGCGTAAAGGCGCAGAGTGGGAGAAGGGCAGGCGGATATCCCGGCCGCGGCGGGTCTCCTGGAGCTTCCCGGGCTTACCTGGGCTCGGGAGCCCCAGAGCGGGCTGCGCTACGGCTTCCTCCGCCGCCTCCTTCCCCGGCAGACCCGCCACGGAGCTGCAAGCGCCGGCGGAGCTGGCCTCCCCTCCGCGCCTGCCAGCTGGCGTTTGACACGGCCTGCTGGGCTGGGCTGGGCTGGGCTGGGCTGGGCTGGGCAGGGCAGGGCAGGGCAGAGGCGGCGGGGCTGGACTCCGTCTCTCCCCGCGGGCCGGAGGAGGCGCCCGCGAGCGAGCCAGGCAGCCGGCGGAGCCTGCCCTGCGTTGGGCTGGCTGGACGGAGCGCGCCCTCGCCAGGATGGGAGAGGCGGAGACGCCCAGCACCGTGCGCCCTTGGCGCATGACGGCCCCTCTGACCCATCATCCCCAGCCTGAGGAGGAGGTCGAGTCACCTGCCGGCTAGGAAAGGAGGGCAGCGAGATTCGATGCTCTGGTTCGCTTATCCCGCTGTTGCTGTAAGGACGCGCCTCTATTCAATTGCAGAATAACAGAGTTGGGAGGGGGACCTTGGAGGGTCATCTAGTCCAACTCCCTGCTCAAGCAGGAGACCTTGTACCATTTCAGACAAACGGCTGTCCAGTCTCTTCTTAAAAGTCTCCAGTGATGGAGCACCCACAACTACTGGAGGCAAGAATAGAATAGAATAGAATAGAATAGAATAGAATAGAATAGAATAGAATAGAATAGAATAGAATAGAATAGAATAGAAAATAGAATAGAATAGAATAGAATAGAAAATAGGAATGGAGCAGGAATAGGAATAGGAATAGTAAAGGAATAGTAAATAGGAATAATAGGAATAGTAAAGTAGAATTAGAATTAGAATAGAATAGAATAGAATTAGAATAGAATAGAATTAGAATAGAATAGAATAGAATAGAATAGAATAGAATAGAATAGAATAGAATAGAATCTGGAAGGCACCTTGGAGGTCTTCTAGTCCAGCCCCCTGCTCAAATAGGAGAACCTATACCATCTCAGACAGATGGTTGTCTAGTCTCTTCTTAAAAACCTCCAGTGATGGAGCCTCCACGATTTCTGGTGGCAACTTGTTCCACTGGTTAATTGTCCTCACTGTCAGGAGATTTCTCCTTAATTCCAGGTTGCTTCTCTCCTTGATGAGTTTCCATCCCTTGTTTCTGGTCTTGCCGTTTGCTGCTTTGGAAAATAAATTGACCCCCTCTTCTTTGTGGCAGCCCTCAAATATTGGAAGTCTACTATCATGTCATCCCTAGTCCTTCTTTCCATTAAACTAGACATACCCAATTCCTGCAACTGTTCTTCACATGTTTTCGTCTCCAGGCCTTTATTCATCTTAGTTGCTCTTCTCTGCATTTTTTTTTCCAGAGTCTCAACATCTTTTTTGTAATGTGGTGAGCAAAACTGGATGCAGTATTCCAGGTGTGGCCTTTATAAGGCTTTATAAAGCGGTACTAATACTTCACGTGATTTTGATTCTACGCCTCTGTTTATACAATCAAGGACTGTATTCAGGAAAATACTGGAATGTGCAGAGATGGAAAGATTAACTATGAGGTTGAAAGACAAAGAAGATACAGACTACTATCGAATTTGGAATTTATTTTATTCTTGGTTAGAGAAAAGAATGAAGGATTAGGAATTGAACATGTAATAGCTTAGCAAACTCCAGACAACTTGTTGATTGGAAAAATTAACATAAGTTGATGAAAAAAATAATAATAAAAAAAGAAAGGATTGTATTAGCTTTTTAGGCTGCTACTGCAGCCAAAAATCTAGATAAATAGAGGTTGACTTTGAATAATCAGTGGAACAACCTGCCTCCAGAAGCAGTAAATGCTCCAACACTGGAAGTTTTTAAGAAGAGACTGGACAGCCATTTGTCCGAAATGGTGTAGGGTTTCCTGCCTGAGCAGGTTGGACTAGATGACCTCCAAGGTCCCTTCCAACTTTATTATTATTATTATTATTATTATTATTATTATTATTATTATTATTATTATTATTATTATTATTATTATTATTATTATACAGTCCTTAGCTAAAAAAAGTTTTTAATGTAAGGTTTGAAATTAAGCTGAAGGAAGCATCAGGCTCCCTGCTGCTCCATCTTTAAATCAAATATATAAGGATAATTCGTTCTCTTGGGCAGAGAAACCTCAATTGTGGATAGCATGTTTTTATCCACTCTGGGCTGGCTGCAAAGATCTTGGCTCAAAACTCAGCAGGGTGCCACCTTCTACAGCAAAGACAAATTTTTCATAAACATTTCCTTTCTTTCAGATCACTGGTTGCGTTGGCAGGGATAGAAAATGGGGCTACATTTAATAATAATAATAATAATAGTAGTAATAATAGTAATAATAGTAATAATAGTAATAATAATAATAATAATAATAATAAAACAAAAAACAAAAACTGGTGGGATCATAAAATAGAGAAAGTCATAGAAAATGATAAAATTAAACTGCTCTGGGACTTCAGAATTCAAACTGACAAGCACCTGCAACATAACACCCCGGACTTAACAATTGTCGATAAGAAAGACAAAAAAGTCTGGACAGTGGACGTGGCAGTGCCTGGAGACAGCAGAATAGAAGAGAAAGAACTGGAGAAGATAACAAAATACAAAGACCTACAAATAGAAAGAGAAAGACTGTGGCAAAAGCAAGCAAGGATAGTACCAATAGTAATAGGCTCCTTGGGTGCAATCCCAAAACAACTGGGGCACCACTTGAACACCATTGGCATTGACAAATTCGCTATTAGTCAATTGCAAAAGGCGGCCTTACTAGGAACTGCTTCCATCCTGCGACGATACCAGTAATACCACCAACATCCTCATCTGCCTATCCCAGGTCCTGGGTAAGGACTCGATAGGTAGACAAAATGCCAAATCCAGTCTGAACATCTGGCTGACTGTGCGATGATCCATAATAATAATAATAGTTGGAAGGGACCTTGGAGGTCATCTAGTCCAACCCCCTACTCAGGCAGGAAACTCTATACCATTTCAGACAAATTTAATAAGATGCACCAGCAAAGGGCTAACTACGTCTCGCTTTGGAATCTTTGGCCTGTTTCTGCGGAAAGGAGACCACAAGGAAATGACGGCTATTTGCAAACTTCCCAGCCAGCTTCCAACATGCAAAGTCAAATGCGGGAAGCTGGATTGGCTTAACGATTGCACGATTCGTTTAACAACTGTAGCAATTCGCTTAACAAATCTGGCAAAAAAATGTCTTTGTTGGTTATATGCACCCAGTAGATTAATGCTTCTCCACCTTCGCAACTTTGCGATGTGTGGACTTCAACTCCCAGAATTCCCCACTCAGCTTGCTGACTGGGGAATTCTGGGAATCAAAGTCCAGACTTTTTAAAGTTGCCACGGTTGAGAAACGTTGCAATATTCGAAGCCTGCACTCTTGAGTTAACCCCCAAAAATTGTCTAGCTTTATATGACATCTAACAAACCACATAATAATCTCCTATCATAGTCTGGTTTACAATTTCATTCAGATAATCCTCGATTTACAACAGTTCATTTAATAACCATTGAAAGTTACAAAGGGACTGAAAAAAATGACTTATGGCTATTTTTCACACAACTGTTTGCAACCTCCCTATGGTCACGTGTTCAAAATTCAGACACTTGGCCACTGACTCATAGTTATGACAGCTTGCAGTGTCCCGGGGGGAGGGGATCACATTATTATTATTATTATTATTATTATTATTATTATTATTATTATTATTATTATTATTATTATTGATCATCGCACAGTCAGCCAGGTGTTCAGACTGGATTTGGCATTTTGTCTACCTATCGAGTCCTTACCCAGGACCTGGGATAGGCAGATGTGGATGTTTGATGGTATTACAGGTATCGTCGCAGGATGGAAGCAGTTCCTAGTAAGGCCGACTTTTGCAATTGACTAATGGCGAATTTGTCAATGCCGATGGTGTTTAAGTGGTGCTCCAGTTGTTTTGGGATTGCACCCAAGGAGCCTATAACTATTGGTACTACCCTTGCTTGCTTTTGCCACAGTCTTTCTATTTCTATTTGTAGGTCTTTGTATTTTGTTATCTTCTCCAGTTCTTTCTCTTCTATTCTGCTGTCTCCAGGCACTGCCACGTCCACTATCCAGACTTTTTTGTCTTTATCGACAATTGTTAAGTCTGGGGTGTTGTTGTTGCTGTTGTTGTTGTTGTTGTTGTTATTATTATTATATTATATGGGACTACAAACATATTTGACAGCTAAATTCCAACGCACATCGGAATACCCCAGAAATAGAAATAGTTGAAATTGGAAACCGGGTTCTTTGCAAGCACAGCCACCAACGTGCAAAGACTTGATCTTTCTGTCAGACTGAAAAGTTATTTCTCAGTTTTCAATTCAGATTGTGAAGGCGAACTGCCTTGAAGAATTCATATTTTACTTATGTTTTACTCGGGTCAAACAACGTGGCACCAGACAGAGTTCAAAGTTGCACGTTAGCAGAATTAAAACAGGGTTGGATAATTGGTGATTCACTGTGGAAACCCACTGCACAGCTTAGTACACGTAGTCCTCGACGTACAGCCACAATGGAGCCCAAAATTTATGTTGCTAAGTGAGACATTTGTTAAGTGAGTTTTGCCCCATTTTGTGATTTTTTCTTGCCACATTTGTTAAGTGAATCACTGCAGTTGTTAAGTCAGTCACACGGTTGTTAAGTGAATCTGGCTTCCCCGTTGATTTTGGTTGTCAGAAGGTCGCAAAAGGGGATCACGGGACCCCCCCCGGGGACATTGCGACCGTCATAAACGTGAACCAAACATATTTTAATACTTTTTTTTTTTAAAAAAGCAAATCTCCCAATCTGTGCTTGTGGCAAAGGCAAAATTCTTCTGTTCTCTCCACCCCCCTTTTGCAGCTCATATATAACTCGACTCGGATCCAAGATGCAAAATAACAAGAGTTGGAAGGGACCTCGGAGGTCATCCAGTCCAACCCCCTGCCCAAGCGGAAGGCCCTATTCCATTCCGGACACAGGGTTGTCCAATCTCTTCTTAAAAACCTTCCATGATGGAGCACCCACAACTGTTAACCCTGATTTCTCCAGATTTGCGACTGGTCAGATTAAAAATGGCTGCATTTGCATGGCTAATGCATGGGATGCTCCCTTTTGCACCCGTGTTTAGAAACCATGTATCCCAACAGCTCGTTCCCTACACTACGATCCCAGTTTTCTAGGTTCACAAGACACACTCAAGAGCCCAATCCAGGAGGATCTTTGTGGCTCAGGTTTGCAATGAGGGGCCCTTGGTGCTCTCTGAGCTGGGTGGTTTTCTTGCAGACATTTCATTACCCAAGTAGGTAACAGCATCATCTGTAGAAAGGAGTGGGGTTTGCAGAATGGAGGACGAGGAGGTGGAGGAGGAAGGAAGGAAGGAAGGAAGGAAGGAAGGAAGGAAGGAAGGAAGGAAGGAAGGAAGGAAGGCAGGCAGGCAGGAAGGAAGGAAGGAAGGAAGGAAGGACTGAGTGGTTCTTGGTGCTCCAAGCTGGGTTATTTTCTTGCAGACGTTTCATTAACCAAACTAGGTAACATCATCAGCGCTAGTAGGGAGTGGGGATGGTGGAGAAGAGGAGGAGGAGGAGGGGGGGTGTGGAAGAGGAAGGGGAGGAGGAGGACTGTGGGGTCTTTGTTACTCTCTGAGCTGAATTATTTTCTTGCAGACATGTCATTAACCAAACATCATCAGTTCTAGTAGAGAGTAGAGTGGTGCTGGTGGTGAGGAAGAGGAGGAGGAGGAGGAGGAGGAAGAAGAAGAGGAGGAGGAGGAGGAGGAGGAGGAGGAGAAGGAGGACTATGTGGTCTTTAGTGCTCCCTGAGCTGAATTATTTTCTTGCAGACATGTCATTAACCAAACATCATCAGTTCTAGTAGAGCGTAGAGTGGTGGTGGTGGTGAGCAAGAGGAAGAGGAGGAGGAGGAGGAAGAAGAGGAGAAGGAGGACTATGCAGTCTTTGGTGCTCCCTGAGCTGGGTTATTTTCTTGCAGACGTTTCAATAACCAAACTAGGTAACATCATCCATGCTCCTGATGATGATGCAGCACGATGGTATTTATTATCTAGCTAGTTTGTTTAACGAAACGTCTGCAAAGAAATCTTCCAAGGTCAGAGAGAGCCAGGAATCCCCACTCTCAAGATCTGGATGGACGCACCAGGCTTAAGGCTAAAATGCAGGTCGCTGGCTTAGGAATTGCGTGCATCGTGAGAACCCGGCCCCAGAATCTCCGCTTGGAAGCAACGCCGCCCGGGATGCGGAGATCCCGGTTCTCCACCCCGACATCAAAGCGGACAGTTGCTTTGGACTCCAGACTACAACTCCCAGCAGGCTTTGCTCTCCCGGCTGGCGGAGCAGCGAAGGCGAAGCCCGCCTCCCTCTCCTTGGAACGGTCAGTGGGGGACGATGGGAGCTGTAGTTCCAAGAAGCCGCCTGGGCATGACAGCCGAGACCTGGTCGTTTATAACCGCTCTTGGGAATAAATACTCTTATTCCGTGGCAGCAGTTTTTGCAGGGCGTCGAAGAGCCCTTTCAACACGTGTGTGCAAAGAGCCCTTTCAGACGTGCGCGAAGCGACTGGCGTTAATCTTATCTGCGGTAGCTTGGCGCACGTCTGAAAGGGCTCTTTCCATGCACGTATCGCGACGACTGCGGGAAGAAGGCGCATCCGTCTTGCAATTTACCCATCGGCCCCATCATCCGCAGCCAGCAGGGATGTCTCCGTTTAGTCTTGATTTTATTCATCCCGCCGCTTCTGGCTATCTTACACGCAAGAAATATCGGGAGGGAAAAAAAGGGGGATCGTGGTTAAGCAGATCTTGGCTGGTGGAGAAATAGGTGGGCTCGGGGTGGAGGTTTGGGCTGCGGCTCCCATCATCCCCAGCCAACTCGGAGAAGGATGGGAGATGATGGTGGTCAGGTCTATCGAGGAAGGCAATGGGGTGGTGGTGGTGAATAGAGTCCGTATTGGCCCTATTCTCACAACATCGTCGGGACTGATGGAACCGCGCTTTACTCCCCCCAATTTTCTACGTTCCCACCCCAATTTAGTCGAATTCCCACGTTACAGCAAACCGCACCCCTACTTTGGCTAAATCCGCACAAGACGGGTTAAAATGTGGCCATTTGGAGAGTGGGACCGCATTCACACGTGACACGGAACCCGCTTATCTAAAAACCCACTTTGGGGGTCGGCTGCATTCCCACAACACGCGGAGCCGCAAACCCGTGAAGAACGCTGGCCAAAGTAATCTGAAATGCTATTAGGTCTCCTGCTTGAGCAGGGGGCTGGACTAGAAGACCTCCCAGGTCCCTTTCCAGCTCTATTCTATTCAAACTCTCCCGATCTCAAACTCCGATCCAGCCGCTGACCGCCGAGCTGCTCGGAGACCCAGTCCCACTACAACTCCCAACATGCCCCGCGCGGGCTTCCTGCCCACCAAGCAGGAAGTAGGAGGACGAGGCAGCCGGCTGCCTACCATCCCCGGCATGCCTCGCGGCCGGCTGGTCGCTGGCGTCGGCTCATTCCGGCCGCGCGCGGCCTGCCGGGAGCTGTAGTTCGTCTCGGTAACGGTTCGCCCAGCGGCGGCAGCAGCAGAAGAAGCAGCTGCTGGAGGTCCGGGTCTTCCCTTCAGTCGGGCGGCGGCGCTTCTCCCCTTCGCACCGCAGCGGCCTGCTCGCTCGCCCCGCCGCCCCCGCGCCGCTCCCGAGGGGAGGCTGGAGCCGAGGACCGGGCGGCCGGACGGAGACCGAGACGGCGCCCAGCCCCGCAGGTGGGGGAGGGGGGGCGCCGAGGGGGGAAGGGGGAGGGAGAGGGGGGGCAAGAGGGGGATCGACCCCCCCTCTTTTCATGGGTGGGGTCCCAAATTTGGGGGCGGCTGGCGCGGAGACACGCGGGTCAGCGCTTGCTCGTGTGAACGGGGAGGGGACAGCCGACCCGGGTTGGGCCCCCTTCTTGGGAACCGACGGGGATTGCAGCCTCCCGGGTGGCGCTTGACCTTGAGGGGGCGCCGCCTTTTGATTTGCCTCGCGGTGTGTGTGTGTGTGTGTGTGTGTGTTTGTGTGCAATGCACGGGTGGGGGGTGGGGGTGGGTGAGCAGCCCCACGTCGGAAGGCTTGGCAAGCCGCTGCCCGTGCAAAGGTGCCTCGACCCCCGCAACGCTTTTTTGCAGCAAGCGGGAAAGGGGCTGGCGTCGGAAAAGCTGCAACCCACACATGCACGTACGCACACACATGCACATGCACGCGGCAACTGCCCGAGAGGTGCATGTGAGAGACAAGCAGAAGTACATGCATGCACATGCGCGCTGCTGAGTTGTGCATGAGACATGCACACGCGCGCACACACACACACACACACACACAGAGGTTAAGCCGAAGCTCTACCTGTGGTGCGAGTGTGACATTGAATGCAGATGGGCATTGATGCGCGTGATGTGCAATCACCCCTTTTGCAAAAGGCCAGCCTTCCCCCCCCCCAGGCCTTCGCCTGTGGGTAGCCCCACGCATTTGAGAAGGGGGGTATGTGTTTCTGGTGGACCCGGATCGCTGGCAAGAAAGAGGTTGTGTGAAGGGAGCATGCCGGGAGCCAGGACCGATTTTGCAAAAATCAGTGCAGGGTTTTGGATGCCTTTGCAAGGCGTTCTTGGCTCTGAGCCGCTGTGGGGGGGGGGAAGCTGGTTGGGGGGGGGAGTACAGGAGCAAACCTCGACTTACCCAGCATTTCAAAAGACCCTGTTGTTAATCTAAGTTCTATGCCTGGCTGCTAAAATCAGACCTGCGAGCATGTAAAGAAATAGCCACAACAGCAGATGGCATGCTTAGATGTGCAGCATCCTTCTTCAGAGAGAAGTGTGTGTGTGTTGGGGGGGCAGGCAGGGGTAACCCGGTTTGATTCAGACCTTTGATATGGTGGATCAGGAGAGGGTTTGCCAAAGGGGCACCAACAAGGGGGGACGGTGGCAGAAATATATTATGGGAGGGGTAAAAGGGATGCTAAGCTAGCTCAATTCACAGAGGAAATCATGCATTTGAATTCAGAATATACTGGGGGAACTTTATCGCTACCCACTCGGAAGTCGTGCACAAATATGTACATAGTTTGGGGCCTGTGGGTATTAGACACCCATCACGGGGGCACGGACCCCCATCTGGCAAGAGCTGTGGAGGGAGTCAGATGGTGGGTGCAAACTTCCCCTTTGCCCCTTAGGGCCTGGTGGGTGAAATTTACACCCCCACCCAAAAAAAAACCCCTACCTTGTGGAATTTACAATGGCCGAAATATACTGCAGCATCCCTTCAGTGAGGATTGCTTGAGGGTCATAGTTGCAGAAATACTTTTCAAACTGAGATTTTGTAAAGGAAAGAATTTAGATAGGTTAATTTTTATGTAAAAGGTGCTATTCATAACAAGTCTTCTGAAAATATTCTGCGAAAAATATACTATGCACAATACATACAAAAACAAAGGATTAGCTTTAAAGAAATTGAGAATGACGCTTCGGTTTTGCTGCACGGTTTATTTGTCTGAAATGGTATATAGGGTTTCCTGACTGAGCAGGGGTTGGATTAGAAGACCTCCAAGGTCCCTTCCAACTCTATTATTATTCTATTCTATTCTATTCTATTCTATTCTATTCTATTCTATTCTATTCTATTCTAATCTGTCTATTCTATTCTGTTCTGTATTTTTATTCTAGTCTGTGCTGTGTTGTTGTATTTCTATTCTGTTCTGTTCCATTCCATATATTCTATTTCTATTCTATTCTGCATTCCTATTCTATTCTATTCTATTCTATTCTATTCTATTCTATTCTATTCTATTCCATTCCATTCCATTCCATTCCATTCTACAATCTGTCTATTCTATTCTGTTTTGTTCTGTATTTTTATTCTAGTCTGTGCTGTGCTGTTCTATTCTGTATTTCTATTCTGTTCTGTTCCATTCCATGTATTCTATTTCTATTTTTATTCTATTCTGCATTCTTATTCTATTCTGTTCTATTCTATTCTATTTTTGCGCAATAGGTAAGCCAAATTGGACGTTATATGGCTGGCGGAAAATGTGGATAGACAGGTTGTAAGCTGAGGGCCCTATACTGATCCAGTATCTGATTATTATTTTTTTCATACAAATGATGCTGTGCTTCAAGGGTTAGATAGCCTACACACCGGTCTCTGAGGAATACAGGTCCTTTTATCCTTCATATTTTATTGTGTGGGGTTTTTTTTTAATCTAGGTGAAATGTTAATATACATTGCAAGTCCCTGTATGATATGCCGTACGCTAAATAAATCAACGCGTACATGAATACAAAAATCAGGGCGCGTTCTGAAAATTTCAATGCAGTGCTTGTTGAATTGGGCGAGAAACTCATTTGGGGCTGTGCAATTTTGGGGGTGGTGGTGAATAAGTGTCTGGATTGTGGTTGCGGACCACCCTAATGGGGCTTCCTCCATTTGCTGGAACGCAAGGTTTTTAAAATGACTGGCGGCGATTGAGGATGCCACCACCACGAGCACCCCGCAGTCGGAGAGCAGATCCAATGGGCACCCAATAAATGCATTAATTTTTCTATCAAGAGCAGAGAGGACGGTGCAGGGAAAGACATCCTTCCCGCAAACACACACACACACACACACACACACACCTTTAAAAATGACTGCTTTAAGAGTTCATTTATTGGGATTGCAATTATTATTGCAATCCCAATAAATGAACTCTTAAAGCAGTCATTATTAATTAAGCTTATTATTGTCACGTGGATTAATAGTGCCGGAGTCAATCTGGCCCTGCATTCTATTCTGAGCAAACAGAGGCGTCGTGAAAGGCTCAATTCATTGGCAAAAGGTGTGTTTTTTTCTCTCTGCCCCCCCCTCCCCCCATTTTTTTTCTATTAGCTGTTCGCTCTGCCCTCCTTGCCGGTTTGGCGATAAGCATTCAGGTTAAAGCTCGTATATCCTGTTGATTGAATTTCGCCCAGAAGGAATTCAGCCGGTGCTCAAAAGTGTCAAAGGGGGGGGGGGGGAGAGAGCAGGGTTTTTTTTTTTGAGGTCCCCCCCCCTTCCTTTCTCTCCCTTCAGACAAAGGCAAGGAAGAAAGGAAATTGGTATTATCCATTTTGTGCCCGGAATATGATCTTCGGAGGTGGGCGCTGCGAATTCTTCCCCCCTGGAAATTCTGGTGGAGGGGAAAAAAAAAAAAAAAAAGGCTGGACCGGTTTCAAGGTAGCTTTGATAAGGGAAACATCTTGCTGTTTTTTGAGATTGTCTCCACTGCAGGGGGTCTGGTGGAATTGGGAAGTTGCTGATGATTAAAGGAGGGTCTGGATAGAAGCAGAGGGGAGTGGGATTAGAGACGGGGGGGGGGGCAGTCTCCCCCCCCCCCCCCCCGTTGAAACCATTCTGCCACTAAAAAGCGTCCTTTCCGTTTAATTAATTTTTTTTGTTTGTTTTAGCGCTTTTAATGTTGGGAGCTGCCCAGATTTGCCGTGGGGCGGCATGGGTGATAGACGGATGGATGGATGGATATAGATACTGATGAATGGATAGATGGATAAGGAAGGAAGATAGGAAAGGAGGGAGGGAGGAAGGGAGGAAGGAAGGTTGGTTGGTTGGTTGATTGAGAGAGAGGGATGGATGGATGGATAGATAGATATAGATACTGATGAATGGATAGATAGATGAGAAGGAAGGAAGGTTGATGATGGAGAGGATGGATGGATAGATATATGGATGGATGGATTGATAAGATAGGCAGGCAAGCAGGTAGGTAGGTTGATGATAGAGAGGGATGGATGGATGGATAGATATATGGATGGATGGGTGGATAGATATAGATACTGATGAATGAATAGATAGATCAGTGGTTCTCAACCTGTGGGTCGGGACCCCATTTGGGGTCGAACGACCATTTCACGGGGGTCGCCAAACAACGCAGTCCGCCATTTCCCCCCCTTTTCCTTAGCTGTGCTACTCCCTTTTATTCTATTGGCTTTTGAAAGCCAATAGAATAGACTCTCTTGAACAGAGTCTAATTCTATTGGCTTTCAAAAGCCAATAGGAATTGTCCAGGCTGTCTCTGCCCTGCTGAGCCCGCCCAAAGTCCCATTCTGTAAATGGTGCTGCACCAGTTGAGTAGTCCTCGACTTACGACCAGTTGAATAGTCCTCGACTTACAACCGGTTGGGGATCGCGGCATTAAAAAGGTTGAGAACCACTGAGATAGATGATAGGGAAGGAAGGAAGGAAGGTTGGTTGATGGAGAGAGGGATGGATGGATAGATGGATGGATGGATGGATTGATAAGATAGGCAAGCAGGTAGATAGGTAGGTTGATGATAGAGAGGGATGGATGGATAGATATAGATACTGATGGATGAATGGATAGATGGATAGACAGACAAGATAGGCACGCAGGAAAGTAGGTTGATGATAGAGAGGGATGGATGGATGGATATAGATACTGATGAATGGATAGATAGATAGATAGATAAGAAAGGAAGGAAGGAAGGTTGATGATGGAGAGATGGATGGATATAGATACTGATGAATGGATAGATAAGGAAGATAAGGAAGGAAGGTTGATGGAGAGAGATGGATGGATGGATGGATAAATATAGATACTGATGAATGGATAGATAGATGATAGGGAAGGAAGGGGAGGAAGGAAGGTTGATGGAAAAAGAGATGGATGGATAGATAGATAAGATAGGCAGGCAGGTAGATAGGTAAGTAGGTAGGTTTATGATAGAGAGGGGGGGATAGATGGATAGGTGGCACTTTGGCCCATTGTACAAAGAGGCTTAGGGATTCTATCCCTTCCTTATTATCAGGGTGCTCAGATTGCTATTTTAATTACGAAGGCATTTAGGACCATTGTCAAAACTATTTCCAGACAAGTAGTTTTTATCAATTACACAACTTTGGAGCTAATACAGGCAATCCTTAGCTTATGACCTTTTTATTTAACGATGGTTCAAAGTTACAACAGCACTGGAAAAAAAGCACTTACGGCTGGCCCTCGCACTCAAGACCGTTGCAGCCTTCCTCTGGTCATGTGATGAGAATTTGGGTGCTGGGCAAAGGGCATGTCTTTATGACCGCTGCCCTGTCCTGGGTCATGGGGTCGCCCTTCGCAACCTTCCCAGGGGCTTCTGACAGAGTTGGTGGGAGAAGCTGGGTTTGCTTAACGGCTGGGGCAAAAAGGTTGTAAAATCAGGCACGGTTCAATTAATGACTGCTTAGCAATGGAAATTCTGCCCCCAGTTGAGGTTACAAGCTGAGGACGCCCCATTTTGCCACCCCTCCCCCCATGGCCCAGATTACATTTTTATTGATATTCCAATTCTGCTTGGACAGAGGGTTGGACTAGATGACCTACAAGGTCCCTTCCAACTCTGTTATTCTATTCTATTCTGTTCTATTTCTATTCTATTTCTATTCTATTCTATTCTATTCTATTCTATTCTATAAGATTTCTATTCTATTCTATATTCTGTTCTATTCTATTCCTATTCTATTCTACTCTACTCTACTCTCCAATATTTATTCTGTTCTATTCTCCAATATTTATTCTATTCTATTCTCCAATATTTATTCTATTCTATATTCCATTCTATTCTCCAATATTTATTCTAGAAAATATGGAATGGAATGGAATGGAATGGAATAGAATAGAATAGAAAATATGGAATAGAAGAGAATATAGAATAGAATAGAATAGAATAGAACAGAATAGAATAGAACAGAATAGAATAGAAATAAAAGAATAGAATAGAATATAATATAGAATAGAATAGAATAGACTAGAATAGAATAGAATAGATATTGGAGAATAGAATATTCTATTCTATTCCATTCCATTCCATATTTTCTATTCTGTTTTGTTTTGTTCTATTCTATTCTATTCTATTCTATTCTATTCTATTCTATGATTAAAAAAGAAACTTTTGAGTCATCATGCACTAAATACAATTCTTTTATTTAATAAAAGTATAGTACTAGTTTCTTAAATTCTCTTATGGATGTTATAGGATAGCAGAGTTCAAGCTTCCATATTAGAATAGAATAGAATGGAATGGAATAGAAGGAATGGAATGGAATAGAAATAATGGAATGGAATAGAAATAGAATAGAATAGAATAGAATAGAATAGAATAGAATAGAATAGAAATATCATACCATGCCATACCATACAATACAGCAGAGGTGGAAGGGACCCTGGAGGTCTTCTAGTCCAGCCCCCTACTCAAGCAGGAGGACCTATACCATCTCAGACAGGTGACTGTCCAGTCTCTTCTTAAAAACCTCCAGTGATGGAGCGCTCACGATTTCTGGTGGAAAGTGGTTCCATTGGTTGATTGTCCTCACTGTTAGAAACTTTCTCTTTAATTCCAGGTTGCTTCTCTCTTTGATCAGTTTCCAACCACTGTTTCTTGTCCTTCCCTCTGGTACTTTGGAGAATAGCTTGACCCCCTCCTCTTCTTTGTGGCAGCCCCTCAAATACTGGAATACTGCTATCATGTCTCCCATTTCCTCTTTTCTTTAGACTAGCCCAGGCGACTATGGCTCTTTTATGACTGGTGGACTTCAACTCCCAGAATTCCTGAGCCAGCCATGCTGAGGGGAAAGGGAGAGGTTTCCAAGCTGAGCCAGGCTGGCTCAGGAATTCTGGGAGTTGAAGTCCACAAGCCATGAAGGGGCCATAGTTCCCCCATGCTGGCTCAGGAATTCTGGGAGTTGAAGTCCCCGAGTCATGAAGGGGCCATAGTTCCCCCATGCTGGCTGAGGAATTCTGGGAGTTGAAGTCCACAAGTCATGAAGGGGCCATAGTTCCCCCATGCTGGCTGAGGAATTCTGGGAGTTGAAGTCCACGAGTCATAAAAGAGCCAAGGTTGCCTACCCCTGGGCTAGCCAAACCCAAATACTGCAGCCGTTCTTCGTATATTTTAGCCTCCAGGCCTTTGATCATCATCTAGCAGAGTTCCAGTATCTCAGAGGCTGCCCCAAAGAAGAGGGAGTCAAGCTATTCTCCAAAGCGCCCGAAGGCAGGACAAGAAGCAACGGATGGAAATTGATTAAGGAGAGAAGCAGCTTACAATTAAGGAGAAACTTCCTGACAGTGAGGACAATCAACCAGTGGAACAGCTTGCCACCAGAAATCGTGGGCGCTCCATCACTGGAGGTTTTTAAGAAGAGACTGGACAGTCACTTGTCTGAGATGGTATAGGTCAGTGATGGCGAACTTATGGCACGCGTGCCAGAGGCGGCACTCAGAGCCCTTTCTGTGGGCACATCTGCTGCCGCCATCACCAGCTTGCGCAGGTGCATTAGCCCACTACTGGCGCCCAGAGCAGCAGCCCCGCCTAGCACAAAGGAGGCAAAACAGCTGGCTAGCAAACTTGAGTAGAGATAATAATAATAATAGTAAAGTTGGAAGGGACCTTGGAGGTCATCTAGTCCAACCCCCTGCTCAGGCAGGAAACCCTACCCCATTTCGGACAAATGGCTGTCCAGTCTCTTCTTAAAAACTTCCAGTGTTGGAGCATTCACCGCTTCTGGAGGCAGGTGGTTCCACTGGTTAATTGTTCTCACTGTCAGGAAGTTTCTCCGTAGTTCTAGGTTGCTTCTCTCCTTGATGAGTTTCCACCCGTTGCTTCTTCTCCTGCCTTCAGGTGCTTTGGAGAATAGCTTGACTCCCTCTTCTTTGGGGCAGCCCCTGAGATATTGGAAGACTGCTATCATGTCCCCCCTCGTCCTTCTCTTCGTTAAACTAGACATACCCAATTCCAGCAGCCGTTCCTTATATGTTTTAGCCTCCAGTCCCCTAATCATCTTTGTTGCTCTTCTCTGTACTCTTTCTAGAGTCTCAACATCTTTTTTACATCGTGGTGACCAAAACTGGATGCAGGATTCCGAGTGTGGCCTTACCAAGGCATGGTAGAGCGCGCCCCCCCATGCGCTTGCTGGCCTCTGATGGTGTCAGGCAGCAGCCACCCTGCCTCGCCTTGCCCCGCAGCAATGGCACCCCCGCCCTACCCCCTGCCTCACCCCACAGGGCAAGCCTCCTGCCCACCACCCCACCCACCAGAGACCCCCTGCATCTCCCCCAATCCCACCCAGCCCCCACAGGCGTCCCCACCCATGAGCAAGGTGGCCACACCCACCCCGGCCATGCCTACACAGTCTGCTGTGACCACAGCCACGCCTACCCAGTGGGCCACGCTCCCCACTCCCCCTGAGGGCACCACAGTGCTGATGTGGCCCTGGCACTTTGCAATAAATAAGTGAGTTTTGGTTTGCGGTTTGGGCACTCGGTCTCTAAAAGGAAACTATATCACTGGTATAGGTTCTCCTGTTTGGGCAGGGGGCTGGACTAGAAGACCTCCAAGGTGCCTTCTAGATTCTATTCTACTCCACTCCATTCCATTCCATTCTATTCCATTCCATATTTCTATCCCAATGGTTCTCAACCTGTGGGTCGGGACCCCGTTTGGGGTCGAACGACCATTTCACGGGGGTCGCCAAACAACGCAGCCTGCCATTTTTTCCCCCTTTTCCTTAGCTGTGCTACTCCCTTTTATTCTATTGGCTTTTGAAAGCCAATAGAAGAGACTCTCTTGAATAGAGTCTAATTCTATTGGCTTTCCAAAGCCAATAGGAATTGTCCAGGCTGTCTCTGCCCTGCTGAGCCCGCCAAAAGTCCCAGTCTGCAAACGGTGCTGCACCAGTTGAGTAGTCCTCGACTTACGACCGGTTGAGTAGTCCTCGACTTACGACCGGTTGGGGGTCGCGGCATTAAAAAGGTTGAGAACCACTGTTCTATCCGATCCCATCCCATCTTATCCCATTCCATTCTGTAAACATATCCCAATGCACCTTCCTCCTTCTGTTTTCCCCACAACAACAACCCTGTGAGGTCGGTTGGGCGGAGAGGGAGGGACTGGCCCAAAGTCACCCGCTGGCTTTCATGGCTAAGGCAGGACTAGAATTCACAATCTCCTGGTGATTGGCCCAAAGTCACCCAAGCTGCATTTTTATCTCAAAGGCAGGACTAGAACTCACAGACACCTGGTGATTGGCCCAAAGTCATCCAGCCCGCTTTCCTGCCTAAGGCGGGACTAGAACTCACTGTCTCCTGGTGATTGGCCCAAAGTCACCCAGCCCTCTTTCGTGCTTAAGGTGGGACTAGAACTCACAGTCGCCGGATGATTGGCCCAAAGTCACCCAAGCTGCATTTTTATCTCGAAGGCGGGACTGGAACTCACAGACACCTGGTGATTGGCCCAAAGTCATCCAGGCCACTTTCCTGCCTAAGGCGGGACTAGAACTCACTGTCTCCTGGTGATTGGCCCAAAGTCACCCAGCCCTCTTTCGTGCTTAAGGTGGGACTAGAACTCACAGTCGCCGAGTGATTGGCCCAAAGTCACCCAGCTGGCTTTCATACCTAAGGCGAGACTAGAACTCACCGTCTCCTGTTGATTGGTCCAAAGTCACCCAGCCGGCTTTCCTGCCTAAGGCGGGACTGGAACTCACCGTCTCCTGTTGATTGGCCCAAGGTCACCCAGCCAGCTTTCCTGTCTGAGACAGGACTAGAACTCACCGTCTCCGGCTTTCTTGCCTGGTGCCTTAACCACTACTACACCAACCTGGCAAATCATAGTTAATCAAACAACTCAGCACCCCGAAAAGCTAGTCCTTTTCCCATGCGTTCGAAGTATCGTTCTTGAACGGACAGGCAGCTGGTCGGCGTTGCTTAGCCAGGCCAAAAATTTCTCTGTAATAAAAATCCAAGCAATAAAATAAAATAAAATGACTTGCTGATAGGAAGGCTTGGAAAAAAAAAAACCTGAAAAAATTGGGAGAAAAAAACAGGGTTCTCCCCCCATTTTTTTCAGTTTTTTTTTTCCAGGCCTTCCCAGGTTTTTTTTTTTTTCTGTTTTTTTCCAAATGGCTTTGGAAAAATAGAGGAACCCCCCCCCCAATTGTTCTGGTTCCCCCCCCCCAGGCCTTCCCATTTCTAGGGCCCCTGAGCCTTGCAAATATGAAAACGTTAGGACAGTGGTTCTCAACCTGTGGGTCGGGACCCCATTTGGGGTCAAATGACCATTTCACGGGGGTCACCAAGCCATGCTGTCCGCCATTTTTTTCCCTTTTCCCTAGCTGCCCTACTCCTTCTTATTGGTGGCCACACTCACTTGGGGGTCACCGCAACATGGGGAACTGTATTATGGGGTCACGGCATTAGAAAGGTTGAGAATCACTGCGTTAGGACGTTATTCTCCTTCCTTTTTTCCTCTTCAAATAGGTTGGTTTTCTTCCCCCCCCCCTCCGCCCATCACAAAGAGAGTAATAAGATGGAGGCCCCCCCCCAGCTGCAATTTTCCAGCCATTGCTCCTCCTAGTAAACAATCACTCCATCTCACAACCTCTTAGCTGCAGTAGACGGAACAATAAATACAATAATGTTCTTTTATCTTAACGAGAGCCGCTTAAAGAGGTGGTCTGCATTTAACGGCGGGCAAGCCATTCAAGGCCTGTGAATTTATTCCCGTGGAAATAGCTCTGCGTAGTTTAACTCGGAGGTCTCCTCTTGTGATAAAAATTTCTGGGCTGGAGTCTTTTTATTCCCAGATGGGGCGTAGGGGGTTCCCACGTGGCTGGAGAATTGGCTCTCCACCCAGTCCGTTCAATCTTGGCAGGGAGCTGCCAGGTGCTCACCAGGTAACCGATTCAGGACAGGCCTGGGATTAAAAGCTGCGCGCGCGGGGTTGAAAATCTTTCTCGCTGCCGGTCTTGGGAGCGGGATCCAAGCCCCATCGGCAGGAAAAATCACGTCGGATGTCTTGGCATCCTCTGATGGAATGGCAGTTGCCAGTTGGGTAGCAATAGAAGAGAATATTCGTAGCTCAGGGTTGCAGTGTGGGGGTCCCTGGTGCTCTCTTGTGTTTGCGGGCTTTCTCGCAGACGTTTCATCACCTGATTAAGTAATATCATCAGTGCTGGAAGGGAGGGGGGTTTGCAAAGAGGAGGAGGAGGAGGAGGAGGGGGGGGACAGGAGGAGGAGGAAGAGGAGAGGAGGATGAAGAGGATTGGTGCTCTCTGAGTTTGCTGGTTTTCTTGCAGATGTTTCGTGACCCAACTAAGTAATATCATCAGTGCTAGAGAGAAGAGGGGGGAGGAGGAGGAGGAGGAGGAGAGAAAAATGGATTGTTGAGTCCTTGGTGCTTTCTGAGCAGGGTTGTTTTCTTGCAGACGTTCCATCACCCAATTAGATAACATCATCAGTGCTAGAAGGGAGTGGGGTTGGTGGAGAGGAGGAAGAGGAGGAGAAGGAGGAGGACAATAGCAACAACGGTGGTCTGTGGTACTCACTGGGCTTGGTGGTTTTCTTGCAGATCCTTCATTACTCAAACAAGATAACATCATCAGTGCTAGAAGGGAGTGGGGTTGATGGAGAGGAGGTGGAGGAGGAGAATAACAACAACAACTGTGGTGTCTGTGATACTCTCTGGGCTTGGTGGTTTTCTTGCAGACGTTTCATGATCCAACTAGGTAATGTCATCAGTGCTAGAAAGGGGTAGGCTTGTGGAGTAGAGAAGTGGGGGGAGAAGGAGGAGAAGAGGAGGAAGGAGGAAGAAGAGGAGGAAGAAGAGGAAGAAGAAGAAGAAGAAGAAAAAGAAGAAGAAGAAGAAGAACAACAACAACAACAACAGGATCTGTGATACTCTCTGGGTTGGTTGTTTTTTTGCAGATGTTTCATTACCCAGCTAGGTAACATCATCAGCTCTAGAAAGGAGTAGAGTTTGTCATCTCTTTATATACAGTAGCTTGCCCTGTTCAATGACGGTGGGAGTGTTCTTTGTGATATCTTGATTAGGCTGTTGTTTACTGCTGGGTTGTTTGAGTTAGTAGTTGATCAGGGTGTTGTGTATTGCTTGGTTGGAATCTTGAGTTATCTTGGTGTCGGTTGCTGGCAAAGAGTTGTTTTGGTCTTTTCGCTGATCGCTTTTGAAATGGTATGTAAATGTGGTTTATCTCTATGTGCTTGTTGTCTGATTTGGGTTTTGTTTCTCTTTTTTTGTTTTGCGTTTGAGCAGATTATTGAGATATGTCGGACTGGGCAAAAGGCTGTTTAATAGAGATTGGATTACTTAGAATATGTCTGCAATAAAACAAAGAGGCTTGAATTTGGGAGTAGGAAGAGGAAATTGAAGGCTCGTAGCTTAAGGCGGTCACAGCAGCAGGTGAGGGAAATAACACATGAAAATAAATTGAATGTTTCAGGAGAGAGCCGAACATATAGAGCAGGGCTCTTCAAACTTGGCCCTTTTATGACTTGTGGACTTCAACTCCCAGCATTCCTCAGCCAGGCACGTGTGCCTGGCTGAGGAATTCTGGGAGTTGAAGTCCACAAGTCATAAAAGGCCCAAGTTTGAAGAGCCCTGACGTAATGTGAGGGGGAAATAATGCTAGTAATGCTGAGGTGTTTCGCAGCCTCGGCCATTTTAAGAAGTGTGGACTTCAACTCCCAGAATTCCTCAGCCAGCGTGCCTGGCTGAGGAATTCTGGGAGTTGAAGTCCACAAGTCATAAAAGGGCCACGTTTGAAGAGCCCTGACGTAATGTGAGGGGGAAATAATGCTAGTAATGCTGAGGTGTTTCTCAGCCTCGGCCATTTTAAGAAGTGTGGACTTCAACTCCCAGAATTCCTCAGCCACGCTGGCTGAGGAATTCTGAGAGTTGAAGTCTACAAGTCATAAAAGGGCCAAGTTTGAAGGCCACTGCTCTAGGGAGAGTCTGACCCCTTGAATCAAAGTGCCCTTTGCAATGAATGCTGCAACTGGGATACACACACACACACACACACACACACACACACACACACACACACACACACACACAGTGTGCAGTGTCCTGAGGGGGGTGTCATGCGATCCCCTTTTACGACCTTCTGACAAGCAAAGTCAGTGGGGAAGCCAGATTCACTTAACAACCGTGTGACACACTTAACAACTGCAGTGATTCACTTAATAGCTAACAATAACAATAACGACAACAACAACAACAATAATAATAATAATAAAGTTGGAAGGGACCTTGGAGGTCATCTAGTCCACCCCCTGCTCAGGCAGGAAACCCTATACCATTTCGGATAAATGGCTGTCCAGTCTTTTCTTAAAAACTTCCAGTGTTGGAGCATTCACCGCTTCTGGAGGCAGGCTGTTCCACTGGTTAATTGTTCTCACTGTCAGGAAGTTTCTCCTTAGTTCCAGGTTGCTTCTCTCCTTGATGAGTTTCCATCCGTTGCTTCTCGTCCTGCCTTCAGGCACTTTGGAGAATAGCTTGACTCCCTCTTCTTTGGGGCAGCCCCTGAGATACTGGAAGGCTGCTATCCAGTCCGCCCTCGTCCTTCTCTTCGTTAAACTAGACATACCCAATTCCAGCAACCATTCTTTGTATATTTTAGCCTCCAGTCCCCTAATCATCTTTGTTGCTCTTCTCTGTACTCTTTCCAGAGTCTCAACATCTTTTTTACATTGTGGGGACCAAAACTGGATGCAGGATTCCAAGGCTGGCCATAAACTGTGGTTTAAACAAGTTTCTGCTCCATCTGGATCTCCCCTGATAATAATCTGCTCCCATCCCATTTGTATACACGTATATAGGGTGTCTAATGTCTACATTCTTATTACGTTTGTAGCATTTGATTTTAATGAGCTTCTTCCTGAGCGCCAATGTGACGCTTCTCATTATTCTCTCCACTTGCTGATATTTTTATCCACGTTCTTTACAGGAGCGAAGCCTTGACAGTCTATTTCTGGATCAACATGCTCACAGCAATCAGTTGAATTACCCTTTGGGTTTTTGTCTTTGGCCTTGTCACATCAGCATTTTAGCGCTCGGTTTACTTCTTCCCCGTTTCCAGCAAAAATCTGAATTATATCCAGAAGGTGAATGTAACCGGAAATCCTTAGTTTCTGGGTGAAGAATTTGCCAATTAAGAGCATCTTGAACCTTTTTCTCCCTGATTGGGATGGTGAAGATTACGATCGCTGTAAAGCTAAAGCTAAAAGATTGGACAACCCTTTGTCTGAAATAGTGTAAGGTTTTTCTGCCTGCGTGCTGAGGGGGGGGGGGGTTGGACTAGATGACCTCCAAGGTCCCACCCAATTCTGTTATTCTGAATGGTTCCCTTGCCAAGAAGAAGCGGGGTCATTGAAGGCTGATGCCCTGGTTAAAAAGTGTGGCAATACTTTTCTGTGAATTTTGCAATCCCCCCCCCTCTTTTTAATCACAGCTGAGCGGGCATGAAATGAAAACTCTTTGCTTCCGGTTGACAAGCAGAAGCCAAGGAAGTTGGTCTTGGGGACTAGCATCTCTTCTGGGCTCAGACATAGAAGAATGGAATGGAATGGAATATTCTGTTCTATTCTGTTCTGTTCTGTTCTATTCTATTCTATTCTATTCTATTCTATTCTATTCTATTCTATTCTAACTCTACTCTATTCTATTCTATTCTATTCTATATATTCCTATTCTATTCCATATTTTCTCTTCTCTTCTGTTCTCTTCTCTATTCTCTATTCTATTCTATTCTATTCTATTCTATTCTATTCGAGTCTAGTCTGGTCTAGTCTCATCTGTATTTCTATTCTATTCTAGTCTGTATTTCTATTCTATTCTATTCTATTCTATTCTATTCTATTCTATTCTATTCTGTATTTCTATTCTGTTCTGTATTTCTATTCTATTCTGTATTTCTATTCTATTCTGTATTTGTATTCTATTCTGTATTTGTATTCTAGTCTAGTCTAGTCTGTATTTCTATTCTATTCTATTCTGTATTTCTATTCTATTCAGTTCTATTTTATTCTGTATTTCTATTCTGTTCTGTATTTCTATTCTATTCTATTCTATTCTGTATTTCTATTCTATTCTGTATTTCTATTCTAGTCTAGTCTAGTCTAGTCTGTATTTCTATTCTATTCTATTCTGTATTTCTATTCTATTCAATTCTACTCTATTCTGTATTTCTATTCTATTCAGTTCTATTTTATACTGTATTTCTATTCTATTTTGTATTTCTATTCTATTCTGTATTTCTATTCTGTATTTCTATTCTATTCTATTCTATTCTATTCTATTCTATTCTATTCTATTCTATTCTATTCTATTCTATTCTATTCTATTCTATTCTATTCTATTCTATTCCCTATTCTATTCTGTTCTATTCTCTATTCTATTCTGTTCTGTTTTATTCCCTATTCTATTCTATTCTATTATGTTCTATTCCCTATTCTATTCTGTTCTGTTCTATTCGCTATTCTATTCTATTCCCTATTCTATTCCATTCCATTCTTCCATTCACTCTGTTATTCTGTTATTTCTGAAATGGGCAGCTGAGAAATGTGAAAAACGAAATGAACAGGGGTGGCATGCCATTGAAGTAAAAGGGTTCCTTATATAAGAATCTCCATGGAATTATTAATGTGTGTCATTATAGTCACTTTCGCCTTGTTTGTCTGTGAATAAAAGACTAGCTATTCATTCCTTCCAGCCTGATTTAGTTGTCTTCTCGGATTGTTCACGCTTTCAAATTGTGCAGTAAAATTTAAAAGGCGTTGCTTCGACGGCAAAAAAATAAAAATAAAAATCAGGCACCAATAGATGCATCGCAATAATCCCTATTTGCAGATTATGTAAAAGATAACCATTAGAAGCTTAGGAAGGGAGCAAACAGCCTAGAATGCATCCCCAGAGCAGCTGGAAATAAATTTAATAAATAAATTTAATAAACAATACTCGGATAAGCAGAGATCAGCACCAGATAAACAAGCAGGAAACAACACCTTAAGGGGGAAACTGTAATCCTCCTGACTTTGCCGCTGTACAAATTACTGTACGGTATATAAACAAAGAGAACAAAACCAACTCCCTTCTAGCACTGATGATGTTACCTAGTTGGGTAATGAAAAGTCTGCAAGAAAACGACCCAGCTCGGAGAGCAGCAAGAATTCAGTAGATGAACCCAGAGGCTACATCTATTCTTTTCTCTTGGGAAAATACTCTTTATTTGACTCTTAGCGCAGAAGTAACCTCAGCTAGATCTTGTCCTGCGTTTGAAATGGTTCATAGAAGCTCTTTGATATACAAAACAGCATTGCCTGCCTGGGAATGTGACCAGGAGCAGTTGCTATTAATGTAAATAATTCCTTGTGTATTGTGCCCATAATTCCTAATATTAGATGGGGTGATCGTTAACCTTCCTTCCTTCCTTCCTTCCTTCCTTCCTTCCCTATCTATCTATCTATCTATCTATCTATCTATCTATTCATTCATCAGTATCTATATCCATCCATCCATCCTCTCCATCATCAACCTTCCTACCTTCCTTCCTTCCCTATCTTATCTATCTATCTATCTATCTATCTATCTATCTATCTATCTATCTATCTATCTATCTATCTATCTATCTATCTATCTATCTCTACCTATCTACCTACCTACCTATCCATTCATCAGTATCTATATCCATCCATCCATCCCTCTCTCCATCATCAACCTACCTTCCTTCCTTCCTTCCTTCCTTCCTTCCTTCCTTATCTATCTATCTTATCTATCTATCTATCTATCTATCTATCTATCTATCTATCTATCTATCTATCTATCTATCTATCTATCTATCTATCTTTATCTATCTATCTATCTATCTATCTATCTATCTATCTAATCTATCATCCATTCATTCATTCATCAGTATCTATATCCATGTATCCATCCCTCTCTCCATCATCTTCCTTCCTTCCTTCCTTCCTTTCTTATCTATCTATCTATCTATCTATCTATCTATCTATCCATTCATCAGTATCTATATCCATCCATCCCTCTCTCTCTCCATCATCAACCTTCCTTCCTTCTGTCTTCCTGCTTCTCCTTTCACCTTCCTCCTATCTCCCTTCTCCTTCCTCTTTTCTTCTCTCTCCTTCTTCCTTTCTCCCTTTTTTTCTCCTTTGTCCGTTCTCTTTCCTCCTCTCTCCCTTCTCCTTTCTCTCTTCTTTCTTCATTGTCCTTTCTCTTTCCTCCTCTCCCTCTTCTCCTCCCTGCTTTTTCCTCTCTCCTTCCTCCGCTCTCTTCTCCCTTCCTCCTTTCTCCTTTCTGCCTTCTCCCTTCCCAAAGGGCAGGCTATTTTGGATGACATTTGATTTGATTCTTTCTAATCCCTTCTAATTAAGCTACCCTACCCTTTACTTTACATGCCATTGGTTTTAGCCTGTCTTTGTAAAACGAGTTGCTTCAGGAAGTGAGTCAGGCTGTCATTTGGCAAAGAAAATAGGAGATCCAGAAGTGCCTTAATTATACCGGGCAGACCTAATATAATTCTAATATATATTTAGCCTAATATAATTGGGCTAAAACCAACTGTTTCATTGCCCATTCAGTCCCCACAGATTCAAGAGGGGTCTCGCCTTGGCCCAGGGTCCCGGGATCCAGTATCTCTCCTATACCTCCAACAGATTTCAATGTGGCAGACCGGACCTAGCCGAGTTTAAGCAATCCTAAGCTGAATGTCACAATCAGGCATGGGGGAATTATGGCCCCTTCATGACTTGCGGACTTCAACTCCCAGAATTCCTTAGCCAGCATGAGGGAACTGTGGCCCCTTCATGACTTGGGGACTTCAACTCCCAGAATTCCTCAGCCAACATGGGGAAACTATGGCTCTTTTATGACTCGCAGACTTCAACTCCCAGAATTCCTTAGCCAGCATGAGGGAACTGTGGCCCCTTCATGACTTGTGGACTTCAACTCCCAGAATTCCTCAGCCAGCATGAGGGAACTGTGGCCCCTTCATGACTTGCGGACTTCAACTCCCAGAATTCCTCAGCCAGGGTTACATCTCCTGTCAACGGAAAGAGTCTAGTAGCACCTTTAAAGGCTTGAGAATTTTATTTGAAGGCCTCGGCCCTCATGAGTGGCAGCTCACTTCATCCAATTCAGTGGGTGGCTAGACTGATGAACGTCACATCAGCCAGCCCACAACACTAGTTGGATGCTTGTGAGCTGCAACTCACAACAGTCTGAGTTAATCTAGAACAGGGGTCTTCAAATTTGGCCCTTTGATGACTTGTGGACTTCAACTCCCAGAATTCCTCAGCCAGCGTTGAAGTCCACAAGTCATCAAAGGGCCAAGTTTGAAGATCCCTGATCTGAGATATAACAAAGACCTTTCCCAGATTAACAATCAGTTGCCCCAATGGTCAATTGTCCTTTTAATTGATATAATTCCACTATTTTGCTGCTTGTCTGCAAGGGACAGTGGAAAGGGACAAGATGGCGGCTGCAACAGTCCGATCAAAACCTGAGGTAAAAATTGGGTGATGCCATTGCAGCCGCCATCTTGACTCTTTTGACCACTTTTGCCTGGCTGAGGAATTCTGGGAGTTGAAGTCCATGAGTCATAAAAGGGTCAAGTTTGAAGTCCCCTGATCTAGAGCAGTGTTTCTCAACTTGGGCCACTTTCAGATGTCTGGACTTCAACTCCCAGAATTCCCCAGGGGAATTCTGGCAGTTGAAGTCCAGACATCTGAAAGTGCTCAAGGTTGAGAAACACTGCTCTAGTGAGTTGTGTGGTCTACTGTAGAGTTGGCAACTCTAGAGCAACACAGCTCTCTTCCTACAGTTTCCTATTAACAAGGGACAAAACTTGCTCAGACCTGGACCTTCCTTGTTGAAATTTGGGGTGGTCCAGAGAGACGTAATCCCAGTAGAGGCTTAAGAGGCTCCCCAGTTTTTTTTTGATATCACTCAGATTTTATTTTAAAAAATTGACATTTTCCTAGAAGATCTTGCGAGATTGTTACGGGAACAACGGGGTTTCGTGGTTGAATAACGGTTACAGGTAGTCCTTGACTTAGATTTAGTGACCCTATAACGTTAACAACACACTGAAAACTGTGACTTATGACCGTGTTTCCCATTTATGACTCTTGCAGCCTCCCCACGGTCACGTGATCAAAGTTTGGGTGCAACTGGCATATAGGATGCCCCTTTCAATTGATGAAAGGGGTTTCTGACTTGCAAAATCCCGGGTTGACTGTCTCCAGCATCCTCTGTTCCAAGGGATGAACATGGACTCTGATTGTCGCCATGACGACCATAGATTCTCTTACTGGGGCAGTGGTCCAGTGTAGGCACAGCATACTGTATTTTCAAGCTGATGTTTTTTCCAGTGAGGGTGAGATTGGAAGTTTGAGACAGCAGAGAGGTGGGTTCAGTGGGACCAGTTTTAAAGTTGACCCTTGTGTTGGATTATCCCAGTGTTTCTCAACTTTCACAACCTGAAGATGTATGGACACTAGAACAGTGTTTTTCAATTCAAGAAGCAACGGATGGAAACTAGTCAAAGAGAGAAGCAACCTCTGGTTTAATGAAGAGAAGGACGAGGGGCGACATGATAGCAGTCTTCCAGTATCTCAGGGGCTGCCCCAAAGAAGAGGGAGTCAAACTATTTTCCAAAGCGCCGGAAGGCAGGACAAGAAGCAACGGATGGAAACCAATCAAGGAGAGAAGCTTCCTAGAACTAAAGAGAAATTTCCTGACAGTCAGAACAATTAATCAGTGGAACCACCTGCCTCCAGAAGCAGTGAATGCTCCCACACTGGAAGTTTTTAAGAAGAGACTGGACAGCCATTTGTCTGTGGTGGTATAGAGTTTCCTGCCTGAGCAGGGGGTTGGACTAGATGACCTCCAAGGTCCCTTCCAACAACAACAACAACAACTACTACTACTACTACTTCTTCTTCTTCTTCTTCTTCTTCTTCTTCTTCTTCTTCCTCCTCCTCTTCCTTCTTCTTCTTCCTCCCATTATTATTATTATTATTATTATTATTATTATTATTATTATTATTATTATTTCAAACTTTTCATTTTGGCTTGTGATGTTAATAGCAGCAAACGATCAGCAAGGTAGGAAACCTTTTGAGGATCCTGCGTTCGTTGGCAGAAACTGCAGGTTTAATTAAGGAATGAGGGATGTTAAAATCGACAAATGTTTTGGGAAATAATGCTCAGCTGCTTCATTTTAAGCAAGATTTGTTTATCAATGTGGGGGGAGGCCCCATTGATGGCACTCAGGGCCCCATTACTTTCTAAAGCAAAAAGCACGAATGCTTTTGTTGGTCTCCTCTACAGGTAGTCCTCGACTTTACGTCCACAATTGAGCCTAAAATTTATGTTGCTAAGTGAGACAGTTGTTAAGTCAGCTTCGCCCCATTTTAAGACCTTTTTTTTGCCACAATTTTTTCGCGAATCAACGCAGTCATAAAAAAGGCAACTGTTCACTTAGACGCCTTTGAAAGAGGCCGTTCAAAAGTCACAAAAAGTGACCGATGCCTGTTTTTTACAGTAATAATAATAATAATAATAATAATAATAATAATAATAATAATAATGTTGGAAGGGACCTTGGAGGTCATCTAGTCCAACCCCCTGCTCAGGCAGGAAACCCTATACCATTTTGGACAAATGGCTGTCCAATCTCTTCTTAAAAACTTGGAGCATTGGAGCATTCAGCACTTCTGGAGGCAGGTTGTTCCACTGGTTAATTGTTCTCACTGTCAGGAAATTTCTCCTTAGTTTCAGGTTGCTTCTCTCCTTGATCAGTTTCCATCCGTTGCTTCTTGTCCTGCCTTCAGGTGCTTTGGAGAATAGCTTGACTCCCTCTTCTTTGGGGCAGCCCCTGAGATACTGGAACACTGCTATCATGTCCCCCCTCGTCCTTCTCTTCCTTAAACTAGACATACCCAATTCCAGCAACCGTTCCTTATATGTTTTAGCCTCCAGTCCCCTAATCATCTTTGTTGCTCTTCTCTGTACTCTTTCTAGAGTCTCAACATCTTTTTTACATCGTGGTGACCAAAACTGGATGCAGTATTCCAAGTGTGGCCTTACCAAGGCCTTGTAAAGTGGTATTAATACTTCATGCGATCTTGATTCTATCCCTCACGCGGTCAGAATTCGGGCACCTGGCCGCTGGTTCATATTTATGACGGTTGCTGGAAGGTAATCTTCCAACAAGCAAAGTCAGTGTGGGGGGGGGGAAGCCAGATTCGCTTAACGAGCTCGCAATCTGCTTAAGAAGTGCAGCGTTTTGCTTAACGACCGTGGCAAAAAAAAAAGGTTGTATAAAATGGAACAGAACTCACTGACTCAACAGCCTTGTCTGATAAAACCTGTATAACAAGAAGTTTGTGGGGTTTTTTTTTTTCTGTTAGAGGAGGGAAAGAGTGTGTGTGGGGGAGAAATGGGAGTCAAAATACCCAATTTTGCCTATGTTTGAGATTTATTAAAATGTCAGTAAGTCAAGATAATTCAACTGGGCTGCCAGCAAGGTAAGCCTGCCATAAATTGACTTTGTGTGCGGAAAAAAACCCTGCAGGGTGAGGGGGCTGATCAAAAGGCTGCCTCGTGCTTTGAAAAAGGGCCTTAAGATGGAAGAAACGCTACGTAGCCAAAGGGATAAAATTATGAAGGATTTTTTTCCCCCACTCCCAATGTATATATTTACATCTAAGTATAGTACTCAGGTAGCGAGGCGGTATTACTATTATCCTTTTCATCTGTTCCGCCACCTTCTCTATTTAGCACTGTTATTATGATTATTATCCTTTGTTATTATGATTATATCACTTGGTTTCTTGCACGTAGACTGAGAGCTTCAGCGCCGGAGACAAATTCCTTGTGTGTCCGGTCACACGTGGCCAATAAAGAATCCTATTCTGTTTTGTAGCCTATCCTATATTCCGTTCTGTTTTGTAATCTATTCTGTTCCCTATTCTACATTCTGTTCTTTATTCTGTTCTCCATTCTGTGCTGTTCTATGTATTGTTCTGTAATCTGTTCTATCTCCTCCCCTCCCCTCTTTTATCCTGTCCTATCCTGTCCTATCCTATCCTATCCTATATTTCCTGTCCTGTCCTGTCATACCCTACCCTACCCTACCCTACCCTACCCTACTCTACACTCTACTCTACTCTACTCTACTCTACTCTATTCTGTTTCCTGTCCTATCCTATCCTATTCTCTATTTCCTGTCCTATCCTATCCTATCCTATCCTATCCTATCCTATCCTATCCTATCCTATTCTCTATTTCCTGCCCTAGCCTATCCTCTATTTCCTGTCCTACCCTACCCTACCCTACCCTACTCTACTCTATATACTCTATCCTATTCTCTATTTCCTGCCCTGTCCTGTCATACCCTACCCTACCCTACCCTACTCTACTCTACTCTATTCTATTCTATTCTCTATTTCCTGTCCTGTCCTATCCTATCCTATTCTCTATTTCCTGTCCTGTCCTACCCTACCCTACCCTACCCTACCCTACCCTACCCTACCCTACTCTACTCTGTTCTATTCTATTCTCTATTTCCTGTCCTATCCTATCCTATCCTATCCTATCCTATCCTATCCTATTCTCTATTTCCTGTCCTGTCCTATCCTATCCTATTCACTGTTCTGTATTCTATGCCATTCCTATCCTATCCTATCCTATCCTATCCTACCCTACTCTACTCTACCCTGTCCTGTCCTATCCTATCTTATCCTATCCTATCCTATCCTATCCTATCCTATCCTATCTTCTGTTCTGTTCTGTTCTGTTCTTAATATTCAAACAATTCTTATCAGTCATAATTTTCTCAGTATTTAACATCTAAAAATCCAAATTTTCCATTTAAATACATCATCCCAATATTTTCATATTTCATATACTATAAAAATTCTATACTACTTATCTACCTTATTATATCTGCCTATAACATCTTTTCTAATCAATTATATTTTCACTTTTATTTCTAAAACTTGATTTGTTAAATCACTATATATCCTTTTTTCCCACAAAAAAAATTCTTATTAAGCCGGACATCTAGAAACCCTGCGTAGGAGATCAAATGCGGTTGCATTTTCCAGCTGTGTGCAGCTTCTTCTGCTGCTCTCGGTGCTGATGGAGACAGCCAGCTCATCCTTTCTCCTTGCAAGGAATAATAATAATAAAAAAGCCCCTTAAATATCTTTTCATCCTCTCCTCAAGGACCAGCCTGCTGTTCCAGGTTGTGAATTGAGCCAGACAGCTTCGGTGGGAAAAGTACACATTTGACACAGACTGCGTTCGAAGCCTGTGCTTTAAGCAAAGGATTTAATTAAATAGAAAACAGGGTTTTTTTCCTCCCCCCCCCCAAAAAATACACAGGTTAAAAAAAGCCTACACAAATTCAGGCTAGGTCCTCAGGAGTCTGCAACCTTGACAACTTTAAGACTCACATCAGCCAGCCCACAGCACTCATTGGATGCTTGTGAGCTGCAACTCACAACAGCCTGGGTTAATCTAGAGCAGGGGTCTTCAAACTTGGCCCTTTTATGACTTGTGGACTTCAACTCCCAGAATTCCTCAGCCAGGCATACTGACTGAGGAATTCTGGGAGTTGAAATCCACACCTCTTAAAAGGGCCGAGGCTGAGAAACACCAGTTTAGCTCTTTTTGAGTTAGCATTATTTTCCTCACATTATGTCGGGGGTCTTCAAACTTGGCCCTTTTATGACTTGTGGACTCCAGCTCCCAGAATTCCTCAGCCAGGCATACTGACTGAGGAATTCTGGGAGTTGAAGTCCACACCTCTTAAAAGGGCCGAGGCTGAGAAACACCAGTTTAGCTTTTTCTGAGTTAGCATTATTTTCCTCACATTATGTCAGTGGTCTTCAAACTTGGCCCTTTTATAACTTGTGGACTCCAACTCCCAGAATTCCTCAGCCAGGACACTGACTGAGGAATTCTGGGAGTTGAAGTCCACACCTTTTAAAATGGCCAAGGTTGAGAAACACCAGTTTAGCTCTTTCTGAGTTAGCATTATTTTCCTCACATTATGTCGGGGGTCTTCAAACTTGGCCCTTTTATGACTTGTGGACTCCAGCTCCCAGAATTCCTCAGCCAGCATAGCTGGCTGAGGAATTCTGGGAGCTGAAGTCCACAATGTTGTCAAGGGCTAGGCCATACATTACCACAAAAATTATTTCAGCAAGCAATGTTTACCAGGCCGGCTGCATCGCTGTGTGTGTATTGTGGATCTCTTAAAAGGCAATTTCTCCCTAAAGCGTTTCTCCCTCTCCTTTAAAACTGGAGCTGGTACACAGTGCGGAATATGCACACTTGTGTGGCCCAGTGTTTGGAGGCTAATGGCCTCTGGCATGTGGGAGGAAAAAACCTCCTCTGTAATTTTGGGATGAAATAAATGCTTGAACAAGCGGGAGAGGATTACTTTCCTTCCCAAATAACTAATAGGAGAAGGCAGTCTTATTTACACAGTTGCCATAGCAGCGCTTTTAAGTATTGCTATTCGGTGTGGATTGATTAAATTCTCCCCGTCTCCATTATGCTATTCCTTTTTTTTTTTTTTTTTTTTTGGGTATAAGTGCTGTTATGTAGAGTGCAGGAAAGGAGCAAGAAATGGCACGCTAAAGAAATGAAAAAATGTGAAATAATAATAATAATAATAATAATAATAATAATAATAATAATAATAACAACAACAACAACAACAACACCCCAGACTTAACAACTGTCGATAAGAAAGACAAAAAAGTCTGGATAGTGGATATGGCAGTGCCTGGAGACAGCAGAATAGACGAGAAAGAACTGGAGAAGATAACAAAATACAAAGACCTACAAATAGAAATAGAAAGACTGTGGCAAAAGCAAGCAAGGGTAGTACCAATAGTCATTCCAAAACAACTGGAGCACCACTTGAACACCATTGGCATTGACAAATTCACTAAGGCCGCCTTTTGCAATTCACAATTGCAAAAGGCGGCCTTACTAGGAACTGCTTCCATCCTGCGACGATACCTGTAATACCATCAAACATCCACATCTGCCTATCCCAGGTCCTGGGTAAGGACTCGATAGGTAGACAAAATGCCAAATCCAGTCTGAACATCTGGCTGACTGTGCGATGATCCATAATAATAATAATAATAATAATAATAATAATAATAATAATAATAATAATAATAATATAATAATAATAATAATAATAATAATAATAATAATAATAATAATAAAAAATGGAAACAGGGCGTACAGATTAATCCTCGAATTATCCTAAACAGTTGGTTTAGTCAATTTCCAGTGTTGGAGCATTCACTGCTTCTGGAGGCAGGTTGTTCCACTGGTTAATTGTTCTAACTCTCAGGAAGTTTCTCCTTAGTTCCAGTTGCTTCTCTCCTTGATGAGTTTCCATCCGTTGCTTCTTGTCCTGCCTTCAGGGGCTTTGGAGAATAGCCATTTTGTCTTCTTCAACCATCTGATGTGCTTGTAGCATTCCACGCCCACCTATTTGCCTTGGTAGATAAAGTCTGTCAATCTCACTGCGTGGATGAAGGGCATGATATTATTATTATTATTATTATTATTATTATTATTAGTAGTAGTAGTAGTAGTAGTAGTAGTAGCACTAGTACTAGTAGTAGTAGTGTAGACATGAGGTTTCTACAGCCCAGCTTCACATTTCTTTTCGATTACAAAGCTTTATGGACCCAACTGGGTGGTTTTATTAGATTTATTGCACAGATAGTCCTCCTATCTGCTATCGACCAACACTGAGCCCAAACTTTCAGATGCCAAGTGAGTTTTGCCCCATTTTACGGCCTTTTCTGCTGCTGTCGTTAAGTGAATCACTGCAGTTGCTAAGTTAGTAATCTGGTTGTTAAAGGGCTTCACCCTTGAGTTTGCTTGTCGGAAGCTATTATGGCCCTTTTACAACCTGTGGACTTCGACTCCCAGAATTCCTGAGACATGCTGGCTGAGGAATTCTAGGAGTTGAAGTCCCCAAGTCATAAAGGGGCCGTAGTTCCCCCATGCTGGCTCAGGAATTCTGGGACTTGAAGTCTGCCAGTCATAAAGGGGCCATAGTTTCCCCATGCTGGCTTAGGAATTCTGGGAGTTGAAGTCCCCGAGTAATGAAGGGGCCATAGTTCCCCCATGCTGGCTGAGGAACTCTGGGAGTTGAAGTCCACGAGTCATGAAGGGGCCATAGTTTTCCCATGCTGGCTGAGGAATTCTGGGAGTTGAAGTCCACGAGTCATGAAGGGGCCATAGTTCCCCAGCTCTGTTGTCAGGGCATAATTGCTGGATGCCAATTCCTCCAGCAATAAGGAGAATTAGCCAGAGAGAAGGTTTGTCCCCTTGCAATTTCCTGCTCAAGTGATTTCCCTGTTCATTCAAGATTATGCAAAGGAGATTATGCATCAACGCTCCTCATTTAGACATCTCCATCTGGTTTTTCCTCCTCTTGTTCACACATTGCCATCAGACGAGGGCAGTCCGGCTCAAAACAGGCGACTAATTAGAGTCTTCCCGAACATTTTGTGGGTGTGTTAATTTCGTGCTTTGTCCCTTCGGCTTTTGCAAAGTGGTATATAGCAGTGGTTCTCAACCTTTTTAATGCCGCGACCCCCCAACCGGTCGTAAGTCGAGGACTACTCAACCGGTCGTAAGTCGAGGACTACTCAACTGGTGCAGCACCGTTTGCAGAATGGGACTTTTGGCGGGCTCAGCAGGGCAGAGACAGCCTGGACAATTCCTATTGGCTTTTGAAAGCCAATAGAATTAGACTCTATTCAAGAGAGTCTATTCTATTGGCTTTCAAAAGCCAATAGAATAAAAGGGAGTAGCACAGCTAAGGAAAAGGGGGAAAAAATGGCGGACTGCATTGTTTGGCGACCCCCGTGAAATGGTCGTTCAACCCCAGATGGGGTCCCGACCCACAGGTTGAGAACTGCTGCTTTAAGGTAACCAATGCCTCGAAGTTCTTTCGAAGCGTCTCCTCTGTCGGAACCACGGCACAAAGTCAACGGGGAACGCCGGATTCACTTAAAAATCGGACTTCTAACTGATCCACTGCAGTGGTTCACTTAACATCCGTGGCAAGGAAGGTCGTAAAGCGGGGCAAAACCCAGTTAACGAACGTCTCCCTGAGTCGTGCCCCGTTTCGCGACCTGTTTTCCCGCGGTCGTCAAGCGAATCGCGGAATTTGTTAAGTGAACCGTGCAGTCGTTAAGCGAACCTGCTTTCCCCCCCGTCGACTTTGCTTGTCAGCTCCCCCCCCCCACCCCAGGAAGGTAGCAAATGACAATCCCCGAACGTTGAGGCCTTGCAACCAGGCGTAAGTACATGCCAGTTGCCAAACAGCTGAAGTTTGATCATGTGACCGTGGGAAGGGGGGGGGAAGATGCTGCAACGGTTATATGCGTGAAACCTGGCTGTAAGACGCTTTCCCCAGTGCTATTGTAACGTTGAACGTCACTAAGTGAATGTTTTGCAAGCAGGAAGGCTTCCTGCCTTTATTATTCCTAGCTTGCAATTGAATTGAGTCTCTACAGCAGTGTTTCTCAACCTTGATAATTTTAAGGCATGTGGACTTCAACTCCCAGAATTCCACAGCCAGCAATGCTGGCTGTGGAATTCTGGGAGTTGAAGTCCACATGCCTTAAAATTGTCAAGGTTGAGAAACACTGCTCTACAGAGATGGAGGATCCTACGGAATGAATGAATAATAATAAGTAATGATGGAGATGGATCCGAGTAGGAGCTCACGTCCAGTCCTCTGGGAATAAGGTTTCCATTCAGCATTATTAAAATTTGTTCACGGTTTTCCTGGCTGAGCCTTATCGCAAAGGAGAGTGCCATTTCTAAAACGTCATTAGTTTAATTCGGAAAACTGTCAGTCATTTTCTGAAGGACTCTGCTCAGGGCCTCATAATAAGACTCCGAAGTTCAGTGAAAAAAATGGAAGGTGTTCACGCTGGGATAGGGTCAAACTTTACGATTCTTCACGAGAAATTTACTTCTAGGCCCGCTTCAGGCATGAAAGCCAACTGGGTGATTTTGGGCCAATCACCAGGAGATGCTGAGTTTTAATCTCACCTCAGCCAGAAAAACCAGCTGGGTCACTTTGGACCAGTCACCAGGAGACGCTGAGTTCTAGTTCTGCCTTAGGCATGAAATCCGGCTGGGTGACTTTGGGCCAAACACCAGGAGATGGTGAGTTCTAGTTTTGCCTTAAGCATGACTTATGGGGTCCTTGGTGCTGGTGAGTTCTAGTTCTGCCTTAAGCATGAAAGCCAGCTGGTGACTTTGGGCCAATCACCAGGAGACGGAAAGTTCTAGTCCCGCCTTAGGCATGAAAGCCAGCTGGGTGACTTTGGGCCAATCACCAGGAGACGGAGAGTTCTAGTCCCGCCTTAGGCATGAAAGCCAGCAGGGTGACTTTGGGCCAATCACCAGGAGACGCTGAGTTCTAGTCCCGCCTTAGGCATGAAAGCCGGCATGGTGATTTTGGGCCAATCAGCAGGACATGGTGAGTTCTAGTCCCGCCTTAGGCATGAATGCTAGTTGGGTGATTCTTGGCCAATCACCAGGAGACGGAGAGTTCTAGTCCCGCCTTAGGCATGAAAGCCAGCTGGTGACTCTGGGCCAATCACCAGGAGACGGAGAGTTCTAGTCCCGCCTTAGGCATGAAAGCCAGCAGGGTGACTTTGGGCCAATCACCAGGAGACGCTGAGTTCTAGTCCCGCCTTAGGCATGGAAGCCAACTGGGAGACTTTGGGCCAATCACCAGGAGACGCTGAGTTCTAATCCCACCTCAGTCAGAACAACCAGCTGGATTCGCTTAACAACCGTGTTACTAACTTAACAACTGCAGGGATTCACTTAACAACTGTGGGAGGAAAGGTCGTAAAATGGGTCCAAACTCAGTTAACACATGCCTCGCTTAGCAGCAGAAAGTTTGGATCCGGTTGTCGTAAGTCGAGGATTACCTTTCCTTGAAAAAGAAGGGTTACCTTTTGGAAAAACGAGGGACTCCGAGAACGGGCTTGAAATTGATCAGATGTCTGCAAGGCAGGTTTATGTTCTGTTCCGATTTGGGCAAGGCCCGGATTTGGAAAAAACAACAATAGATTATTATTTTCCATTTGCTGCAGGCTATCTAAAGGGGATAGGAAAGAACTAAAAGGGAAGAACAGGATAAATTTAGCCTACAGCATTCTGCTTGCTGCAGGGAAATAATTAACTGGATATATTTACTGTACCTCTGGAGAGGGAATATTATTTTGCCCAAAGGTAATTTTATTTTGCCCCAAAAAGCAAGGTTCTACATTTAGGCAAGAAAAACCAAATGCAAAGATATAGTATAGGGGGTACCTTGCTCAATAGTAGCAACTGTGAGAGGGAGCTCGGAGTCCTAGTGGACAATCACGTAAATAGGAGGCAGCCGTGTGCTGCAGCTGCCAAAAAAGCCAACACAGTGCTGGGCTGCATTAACAGAGGGAGAGAATCAAGATCAGGTGAAGGGTTAATACCACTTTACAAGGCCTTGGTAAGGCCACACTTGGAATATGGCATCCAGTTTTGGTCACCACGATGTAAAAAAAGATGTTGAGACTCTGGAGAGAGTGCAGAGAAGAGCAACAAAGATGATTAGGGGACTGGAGGCTAAAACATAAAGAATAGTTGCAGGAATTGGGTCTGCCTGGTTTAATGAAGAGAAGGACGAGGGGGGGCAGGATAGCAGTCTTCCAGTATCTCAGGCGCTGCCCCAAAGAAGAGGGAGTCAAGCTATTCTCCAAATGCCTGAAGGCAGGACAAGAAGCAACGGATGGAAACTCATCAAGGAGAGAAGCAACCTAGAACGAAGGAGAAACTTCCTGACAGAACAATTAACCAGTGGAACTGCCTGCCTCTAGAAGTGGTGAATGCTCCAACACTGGAAGTTTTCAAGAAGAGACTAGACAGCCATTTGTCTGTAATGGTATAGGGTTTTCTGCCTGAGCAGGGGGTTGGACTAGAAGACCCCCAAAGTCTCTTCCAACTGTGAATTTCAGGCCCCTCCCCAAGAACTGGGTGCCCTCAAAGCAACTGTTTAAGTTGGGTCCCCAACCTGTGGGCCGCAGCCAGGCTGGGCAGTGCACGCATATGTGCACGCACACCCCCACTTGTGCTAGCACGCAGCTGTGGATCATGAAAACGGGACTTTGTGCCATCGGGAGCAAAAACGGGACACAGTGGGGCGCAAAAATGGGGTGCTGTCGCACCACAGGGCACAAAAACACTCTCGCCGTGCCACAGGATGCAAAAATGGGGCACTGCACTGCAGGGTGTGAAAACGGGACACCTCTATGCTGTGGGGCACAAAAACGGGATGCTACCGCACCGTGGGGTGCGAAAACAGGCACCGTGGGGTGCAAAAATGGGATGGCTCTACAGTGTAGGGTGCAAAAACGGGGCACTGCATTGCACAAGAACGGGACAGGCCTAGTGAGTATCAGGTGGGCACTAGCGCTACCCCGTTTGCATTGCGCATGTGCGCACACGTCTGTGTAATTCTGCCTCCTCCCTTTCGCTCTGGTCTGCCAACTGAGAAAGGTTGGTGACCTCTGGTTTAAGTAACTAATAGTATAGGATTTTGTTTTATTGTAGTGATGTCAAGGATGAAACTTTGGCAGCTACGTGCCTCTTGTGTTTCATCTTGCCTTTAGATTAAAGGGGGGGGGTTAAATGGAGAAATGAAACCAATTCGGCTGAAGAGCATGAAAGCCTGAAGTCTTGTCAAGGACACCATAACGGGTGTGGGTTTGAAGCAGACGGTTCCCATAACAAAGTGAACTTGTTGATAACAAATTACGTAAGGCATTGCGAGTTTGGCTGGGAAAATTATTGTTGAAATCTATGAATTGGTGCCGAAACCTCAGAGTTAGTTTTGCTTCGACATAACCATGCAGTGTATTCAATAAACAGTAAGATTTTCGGAGACGAATGAACCTGGAGTTTTATTTGGATTCTCGAGCTGGATGTTGATAAAGCGGTTGCGTCTTCTCAGCAGCATTTAAGTAGCCATGTGTGCCGTCGAGAAATAATGGCACCTGGTCTTCCAGACTTCCTGTCAGCTGCCACCTCACACTTGTTGCTTCTGCTTCGTTACCATGTGGTGACAGCCTGCCACGGGCTCTGGGGAGGATGGATGGGAGACGGAATGCTTGACGGGAAAGCGGAAGTTTTAACGGCTGTATCTCCCTGGGATGCTGCTTCAAGGGCATCCAGCTGCGAGAAGAACCCAGCTACATAGCAACGAATGCTTGACTGTTTTAAAAACTTCCTGTTTGAACCTTTTTGGCTATGCACTACACTCTTTAATAAAACGATACCTTTCTCAACCAGTGGAGCCATGGATAGTATCTATTTAGAGGTTTGAGTGGAGGCAGGACTGACATTTCCCATAAGAGACAGAAAATTGGGCACAATGCAATATACTTGCAATAAAATGTTATTTGCTTAAGATAATCCAAGACCAGCCAGCCATATTACACACCAGACTTCTTTTTTACTCAGGCGTCTAGATATGCAGAGATAAAAAATCCTGGAATTGTTTTTAGCAACGGTGCCAAGAAAGCCTGATGGGAATAAATTTGGGTAAGGCTAGTCAATAGCTTTATTAAAACTGTACACAGCATGAAAGTCTATTAGATAAGCAAGAAAAATATGGCATACTTCATGGAAATGATTTTTTTTTTTGAAAATTTTATTGATTTTCTAACATTACATTTATAGCTTTGAAAAACAGCGTGGCGGCTGGTATAATTCGATTACATACAAATATCATCAATACAAATCTCAAACTATTACAATAGGTATTTCTTCTCTTTTCCCCTTAATATGTACCGTCTCATATTTGAATTAATATACTTCTCATTCTATCAGTCAAATAAAAAATAACTTTCTTAACAATTATCAATAGTGTATCTTGAATACAAGATATTATTATGAATGGAGATAAAGAAAACTTTTGATTATTTAATACATAGAAGTATGAATATTAACATAAATTTGAACGTTGATTTGTTTATAAAGGTTATGTAGAGGTGATTAAGATATATAGATAGATAAGACGTGTATCCTGCATACCAGATTTGGTGAGGAACTGTGATGAAGGGAATTGGGAACATTTAAAAACTGGGGAAATGATAAATATTAAACGTTAAATTTCAAATGTCAGTGGAAAATTAAAATTGAGAAAAAGTCATTAGGACATTGATTGCCTCCAAGATGGAACGTTAAAACAATCAAGATATATATAAGCTAAAAACTATTGATAATTGGAAATGAACTTTTTTTAATTGAATAATTAAATAATTAATTAATTAAATAATTAAAAGTGGTCGGAAGAGATTGTAAGAACACAGTCAGAGAGAATCATGGATTTACAGTTAGTCCTTGACTTACGACCACAATTGGTAAGCGAAGCAGATGTCAAGCGAGATTTGCCCATTTTAATGACCCCCCCCTTGCCAAAGTTGTTAAGTGAATCGCTGCAGCTGTTAAGTCATTAACACGGTTGTTAAATGAATCTGGATTCCCCCCTTGACTTTGCTTGTCAGAAAGTCCACAAAAGGGGATCACGTGACCCCTGGATGCCACAACCGTCGTAAATACGAGTCAGTTGCCCAAGCATCTGAATTTTGATCGCGTGACCTCCTGGGGATGCTGCAACGGTCATAAAGGTGTGGTGAAAAACAGTCCCTTTTCCAGTGCTGTTGTAACTTCAAACAATCACTAAAGGAATGGCTGGAAGTCCTTATACCAGGGGTAGGCAACCTCGGCTCTTTTATGACTCATGGACTTCAACTCCCAGAATTCCTGAGTCAGCATGAGGGAACTATGGCCCCTTCATGACTCGTGGACTTCAACTCCCAGAATTCCTGAGTCAGCATGAGGGAACTATGGCCCCTTCATGACTCGTGGACTTCAACTCCCAGAATTCCTGAGTCAGCATGAGGGAACTATGGCCCCTTCATGACTCGTGGACTTCAACTCCCAGAATTTCTGAGTCAGCATGAGGGAACTATGGCCCCTTCATGACTCGTGGACTTCAACTCCCAGAATTCCTGAGTCAGCATGAGGGAACTTTGGCCCCTTCATGACTCGTGGACTTCAACTCCCAGAATTCCTGAGTCAGCATGGGGGAACTATGGCCCCTTCATGACTGGTGGACTTCAACTCCCAGAATTCCTGAGTCAGCATGGGGGAACTATGGCCCCTTCATGACTGGTGGACTTCAACTCCCAGAATTCCTCAGCCAGCATGAGGGAAACTTTGGCCCCTTCATGACTTATGGACTTCAACTCCCAGAATTCCTCAGCCAGGATAGGGGGAAACTTTGGCCCCTTCATGACTCGTGGACGTCAACTCCCAGAATTCCTCAGCCAGCATGGGGGAACTATGGCCCCTTCATGACTTATGGACCAACTCCCAGAATTCCTGAGCTAGCATGAGGGAAACTGTGGCCCCTTCATGACTCGTGGACTTCAACTCCCAGAATTCCTCAGCCAGCATGGGGGAAACTGTGGCCCCTTCATGACTCGTGGACTTCAACTCCCAGAATTCCTGAGCCAGCATGGCTCAGCTTGGAAACCTCTCCCTTTCCCCTCAGCATGGCTGGCTCAGGAATTCTGGGAGTTGAAGTCCGCAAGTCATAAAAGAGCCAAGGCTGCCTACCCCTGCCTTAATACCCATCTGTGTGAGGAAGTACAAGGATTCTCTAGTAGACTTCCTGCCTGAGCAGGGGGTTGGACTAGAAGACCTCTAAGGTCCCTTCCATCTCTGTTATTCTGTTCTGTTCTGGTTGTAAGTGAGAAAAACGGTCACAAATCCCTTTTTTTCAAGGCCATAGTAACTTTGAACAGTTACTAAAAGTGAATGGGTTGTAAGTTGTGTGGTCTGTAGGTAGAGAAAAAGACGGTTTGAATTAGGACCCCCAAACAGCCTCGCCCCCCCCCCCCTTTGCTTCTCCCCAAAGGGCTGAACGAGTAAGAAGCGAGCAGACCCGCTTTAGTTGGGTCTGTTTAGTACCGAGATTTTAATCATTTTTTTAAAAAAATTTCCCTCGGTGTTGGTAAATGTTTTCCATGCGTGCTTTCTGAACACTGTTTTTTATTTTTTGTTTTTTGTTTTTGTTCTGCTTTTCCAGAGTTTTCACATCCCTGACGATGAATCCTGTCTATAGCCCCGTTCAGCCCGGGGCTCCGTACGGGAATCCTAAGAGCGTCGCCTACACAGGTAAAATTATTTACAAAAATGACACGTCGTGTTGTGATGTAGGCATGCTCCAGAGCCATTGCAGAGGCAAGATTCCTTGCAGGGGTTGTTGTTTTCTCCCCCCCCCCCGCCTGCTTCTGTCTTTGTGAGAGAGCCGACAACAGCAGAAAAACTACCAATTTCAGAGAGCACCCCAATAGTAGTCGTCCTCCTCCCCCCCCACACCCCTTCTAGCACTGATGATGTTCCCTAGTTGGGTCATAAAACGTCTGCAAGAGAACTGCCAAACTCGGAGAACACTAAAGACCCCACGGTCATTCCCCTCCTCCTTCCCCCTCCTCCTCTCCAGAAACCCCCCTACTCCCTCCCTCCTTCTCTCCACAGACCCCACTCTTAATTACCTAGTTGGGTCAGGAAATGTCTGCAAGAGAACAACCAAGCTCAGAAAACAGCAAAGACCCCTCCCTCTCCTCCTCCTCCTCTGTCCCTCCCTCCCTCCCTCCTCTCCACAAACCCCACTCTTTTCTAGCACTCCTCCTCCTCCTCCCCCCCCCACACATGCACCCCTTCTAGCACTGATGATGTTCCCTAGTTGGGTCAGGAAATGTCTGCAAGAGAACAACCAAGCTCAGAAAACAGCAAAGACCCCTCCCTCTCCTCCTCCTCCTCCTCTGTTCCTCCTCCCTCCCTCCTCTCCACAAACCCCACTCTTTTCTAGCACTCCTCCTCCTCCTCCTCCTCCCCCCGCACACACACCTTCTAGCATGGATGATGTTCCCTAGTTGGGTCAGGAAATGTCTGCAAGAAGATAACCAAACTCAGAGAGCAGCAAAGACCCTATAGTTGTTGTGATCCTCTTCCTCCTCCAGTTTGCAAACCCCACTCCCTTCTAGCACTGATGAGGTTCCCTAGTTGGGTCATGAAACGTCTGCAAAGAAATCACCAAATTTAGAGAGCACCAAGGACCCCACAGTTGTCCTCCTCCTCCTCCTCCTCCTCCTCCTCCTCCTCCTCTTCCTCTTCCTCCTCCTCCTTGTGCACAAACCCCACTCCCTTGTAACACTGATGAGGTTCCCTAATTGGGTCATGAAACGTCTGCAAAGAAATCACCAAATTCAGAGAGCACCAAGGATTCCACAGTCGTCGTCCTCCTTCTCCTCCTCCTCCCCCTCCTCCTCCTCCCCCTCCCCCTCCTCCTCCCACCCCACCTCCCTTCTAGCACTGATGATGTTCCCTAGTTGGGTCATGAAACGTCTGCAAGAAAACCACCCAGCTCAGAGAAGCACCCAGGACCTTGATTTGCTCAATAAAAGATAAAATCTTGGAAGGAATTTATTCATGTGGGCTGCACAACAGGGGCCTGTTTTTAAAGGAGTTTTAGTTTGTGATCCAGAGGAATTACACAGATGGAGGGAGGAGTGTGAGAGACCGGGGTAAGCAGAGAATGTTCCAGCAATAGAGAGCAGCACATGACAATAAAAGGATAAAAGAGCAGAGGCCACGTATTTTAATTTGTAACGCAGAAAAGCTTGAATTTTTGTGTGTGGGTTTAGCATGGACAGAGAGGGCTTTGAATAGTATTCTCTCCTTGACTTTTGCGTTGAAAAGAGAAAGAACTTTCTCTCCCACATCATGAGCCATTTTCTTGCCTTTACCAATGAACGGTGCGTTATAGGCATTCCTTGAGTTACAACTGTTCATTTAGTGACTGTTCAGAGTCTACAGTTATAAAGACAGATAAGAAAGACAGACACAAAGATAATGAATAAATAAATATTGATAGACATGGATAGATAGATGAATAAAAAGACATAAAGATACATAATGAATAGATATAAATAGATAAGAATAGATATATAGATACATAGACTCATATGTGTATATACATATAGATAGATAGATGATAGATAGATGAAAGATATAGATGGATATAGATAGATATATAGATAAATAGATGGATAGATAAATAGATGATAGATGGGTAAATAGATGATAGATTAGAGATAGGTAGATGATGGATAGATAGATAGATAGATAGATAGATAGATAGATAGATAGATAGATAGATAGATAATTGATGCTTAGATAATAGATGATAGATAGATGATAGAAGATAGATATAGGTAGATGATGGATAGATAGATAAATAGATGATAGATAAAATGGATAGATAGAGATAAATGATAGATAATTGATGCTTAGCTAAATAGATGATAGATGGATAGATGATAGGAGATAGATATAGGTAGATGATGGATAGATAATGATAGATGGATAGTTAAATAAATGATAGATGGGTAGATAGATAAAAGATAGATAGATAGATAGATAGATGATAGAAGATAGATTAGATGATGGATAGATAGATAAATAGATGATAGATAAATGGATAGATAGAGATAAATGATAGATAATTGATGTTTAGCTAAATAGATGATAGATGGATAGATGATAGAAGATAGATATAGGTAGATGATGGATAGAAAATGATAGATGGATAGTTAAATGATGGATAGTTAAATAAATGATAGATGGGTAGGTAGATAAAAGATAGATAGATAGATAGATAGATAGATAGATAGATAGATAGATAGATAGATAGATAGATAGATAGATAGATAGATAGATAGAAATAGACATTGTGTTATTTTTTAAAATAAAAGATGGGCCTTCAAAGCTGAAAACTGAAAATGGGTTGAAAATGAATTGGACCTTAGGACAAACGTTGAGACATTTATAAACATCAAAACTCTCCATGCCCGTCTGTACTTCCACGCGGACGCAGATTCTCATTCTGGGTTTTATATCCGCTCGGCTACACCCTAGCCTTTCCACCCCATTCAAAAAAAGCGATGCCCGCCTTAAGCTCAGCTCTGGGGTCTGGGGTGTTAAATCTCTCTCCCCCTCTCTTTCTTCCACCTCTTTCAGCCAAGTCTCTTTGGAATATTCACCGTTTTGGGACCTAACCTTATTGCCACGAATTTGCAGACTCCCCGGGGCCTCTGTAGTATAATTTTAGCTCTTTGAGTAACAGCCACAATCTGATCTGTTCTCCTTTACCGCTGAATGTTGATATTAATTAAACGATTCTGGGGAGGGGGGAAATCAATGGAAGGAATTTGGAATTCTTTACCCGTAAATACCTTCCTATTTTTTCTTTGCCATTGAGAAAATATATCCTTGAGGTTCCCGGAAAAGCAAAACTGCCACAATTGGAAGGGAAAAAAAACAATACTCTCTAATGTTTAGTGTTAGATTCTTTGTCTGTCCGATGTACAGAAATATTTGTATTTATGATGAAAGTTATTTGCCACCCAACTTGGGTCAAAGGATTCCGGGCGGTTTGTAGCATAAAAACATTAAAAAAGTAACAACAACATTACAACAATGAAATATGTACAGGTAGTCCTCGGCTTCACGACCACAATTGTACCCCAAGTTTCCGTCGCGAAGTGAGACCTTTGTTGAATGAACTTTGCCCCGTTTTATGACCTTGTCTTGCCACCGTTGTTAAACGAATTGCTGCCGTTGTTAAGTTAGTCACACCGTCGTTAAGCGAATCTGGCTTCCCCCATTGACTTTGCTCGTCAGAAGGTCACAAAAGGGGATTGCGTGATGCCAGGGTTCTGCAACTGTCATAAGTACATGCCAGTTGCCAGGTGTCTGAATTTTGATCACATTGACTGCGGGGGACTCTGCAACTGTCCCAAATACGAGTCAGTGGCCCAAGGGTCCCAGTTTTGATCACGTGACCCTGGGGATGCTGCAACAGGGTGTGAAATGGTTCTCAGTCACTTTTTTCAGAACCGTTGTAACTTCAAACGGTCACTAAACGGACTGTGCTAGTAAGACCAGACTTTAAAAAAACATCCAGTTTTGGTCCCCACGCTGTAAAAAAGATGTTGGGACTCTAGAAAAAGGCCAGAGAAGAGCAACTAAGGTGATCAGAGGACTGGAGGCTAAAACATATAAAGGACAGTTGCTGGAATTGGGTATGTCCAATTTTATTGAAGAGAAGGACAAGGGGGGACAGGATAGCAGTCTTCCAGTATCTCAGGGGCTGCCCCAAAGAAGAGGGAGTCAAGCTGTTCTCCAAAGCGCCTGAAGGCAGGACAAGAAGCAGCGGATGGAAACTAACCAAGGAGAGAAGCAACCTGGAACTACGGAGGAATTTTCTGACATTGGCCACAGTGAGGTGGTCATGGCTAGTTGTCCTGCCACAAGTTGGCCGGGACGAGTTGGCCGCACCAAGCTGGCCACTCTGAGTTGGCCACAATGAATTGTCATGCCACGATTTAGCTGCACTGAGTTGGCCACGGCAAGTTGGTCCTGGGAGTTGGTCACAGTGAGTTGTCCTGCCCTGAGTCGGCCACGGCAAGTTGGCCACGGTGACTTGGTTGCAGTGAATTGCCCTGCCATAAGTTGGCCACAGTGAGTTGGCCACAATGAGCTGTCCTGCCACGATTTGGCTGCCCCGAGTTGGCCACAGTGAAGTGGCCACAGTGAGTTATCCTGCCACGAGTTGGCCATTGCAAATTGGCTTCACCGAGTTGGCCGCAGGGAATTGCCCACAGTGAGTTGTTTTGCCACGAGTTGGCCGTTGAGAATTGGCTGCACCGATTTGGCCTTGGTGAGTGGTCCCATTCTACAGAGAAGAGCCACAAAGTATTGTGATTCCTCGCCAGCCAGTGGACCCGGCAGCTGAGTCTGGGGAATCAGAGGGGGAGGAGGAGGAGGGGCCTGGAGTGACATCGGAGTCAGAGGAAGGCTTTGAGGAGCTCCAAGACATACAGTCGGACGAGGAGCCTGGCCCCTCTACTCGCGCTCAGGCTGAGACACAGCTGTGCTGGGAGCCTGAGTTGGACAGTGATGAAGAACAGCTGGGACAAATCCCGGATGCACGAAAGCGCCGGCAGGCAGAGAGTGTAGGACAGAGGGATGCAATGGGGCGGCTCCAAAGGCAAAGGAGAAGGCATTAGGAAGCCACACCTGGGCTGCATCATAAAAGGGAAGGTGTGAGAGGTGCTGACTGCCAAAAGCAACCGTTTGTGTTGCGGAATCGTGTTTCTGTGAACTGTGTTTGTTTGTCTTTGGACATTGACTCATGTCTGCGAATAATAAAAGGGGTTGGTTTTTTCCTGCGGTTCCAACCTGCTTGTTTTGAAGAGGGGTTTCTCCTTGTGAGCATAACAAGGACTCACGTGGGCTGGGACAGAACACAAAGTTGCTAAACTGTGTGATGAACGGTTGCGGGAACTAGGTATGCGTAGCCTAACGAAGAGAAGCCGCAGGGGGTGACATGATAGCCTCTTCCAATCCTTGAAGCGCCGTCCCAGAGAAGAAGGCGTCCACTTACTCTCCAGAGCACCAGAGGAGAAGACAAGAAGCCATGGGTGGGACCTTCTCAGAGGAACCGTCAACGTGGAAATCAAGAGGAATGTCCTGATTCCTTATTGGAATAGTTTGCTTCTTGCAGCAGTGGGTGCTCCATCGCTGGAGCCTTTCAAGACAAGATTGGACAACCGTATCTGGGATGGTATAAGGACTCCTTGTCTTGGCCAGGGGGCTGGACTAGAAGACCTCTAGGGCCCCTTCCAGCTCTCGGAGTCTCATTCACTGTACCTTGCATAAATCTATTTTTTTAAAAAAATCTGGGGTTAAACTGAAAATAAATTCTGGAAAGGTGGAAGAGAAAGAGAAGAGGGCCATGGACGGCAACACAAGGATGATGGATTCAGTTGTTCCGCTGTTCCGTTGGGAGACCCGGAGCCGGAGAAGAGCGATCTGTGTGGCCGCCAAGATTCAACAGCAACTGGATGGCATATAATCAATTAAACTGAAAAGCAGACTTAGGAAGAAAGTTGTCCTTATCCAGCAGGCTGAATTCTAAGGAATATATCTCTCCGCAAGCAATTGAGTTAGGATTAGTCTGAATCCGGCTCTCTATAAGCTTGAGTGGTCCCGTTTCCATGTGACTGGAGTGTTATTCTCAGCCGCTGGGCAACACAATTTGCCCTCCTGGGGGGGGGGAGAAATGCAAAATTCAAGAGGGGGGGGGAGAGAAAAAAGAACAAGGGGTGCCTTCAGAAGGGGTAGGAAAGCCCTTCACCTCAATTTCCATCTGCTGGTTTCGGTTGTTGATCATGAAAAGCTTATTTTCTGGCCCTCTAAAACAGGACGGGAGCTTTGCTTGGGTTTTCTCCCAAAATGAGAGGCGAAGAGGTTTCAGAATCTCTGGTGGATGGAGTGAATGGAGTGAATGGATGGAGGGATGGAGAGACCAAGGAAGAATGGCTATGTGAATGGAGGGATGAATGGGTGAACGGAGGGATAGAGGGATGAATGGAAGGAGGGATGGAGAGGGAATAGAGCGGGAGAGATGGATGGATGGATGAATGGAGGGTGCGAAGAGGGATGGGGGGGATGGATGGAAGGATGGATGGAGAGACCTAGGTGGAATGGATGTGTGAATGGATGGATGGATGGATGGATGGTGCGAGGAGGGATGGAGGGATCAGAAAATGGATGGATGGAGGGATGGAGAGAGATGGAGAGATGGATGGATATGAATGGAGGGTGCAAAGAGGGATGGAGGGATGGGTGAATGGATGGATGGATGGATGGAGACAAAGGAGGAATGGAATGGAAGAATGGATGGTGCGAGGAGGGATGGAGGGAATCAGTAAATGGATGGATGGAGGCATGGAGGGATGGACAGAGGGAAGAGATGGAGAGATGGATGGCTATGAATGGAGGCTGCAAAGAGGAATGGAGGGAGGGGTGAATGGATGGATGGATGGATGGATGAAGAGACAGGAGAGATGGATGGATGGATGGATGAAGAGACAGGAGGGATGGATGGATGGATGGTGCAAGGAGGGATGGAGGGATCAGAAAATGGATGGATGGAGGCCTGGGTGAATGGAGGGATGGAGAGATGGACAGAGATGGAGAGATGGATGGCTATGAATGGAGGCTGCAAAGAGGAATGGAGGGAGGGGTGAATGGATGGATGGATGGATGAAGAGACAGGAGGGATGGATGGTGCGAGGAGGGATGGAGGGATCAGAAAATGGATGGATGGAGGCCTGGGTGAATGGAGGGATGGAGAGATGGACAGAGATGGAGAGATGGATGGATATGAATGGAGGGTGCAAAGAGGGATGGAGGGATGGGTGAATGGATGGATGGAGAGAACAAGGAGGAATGGATGGATGGATGGTGCAAGGAGGGATGGAGGGATCAGAAAATGGATGGATGGAGGCATGGGTGAATGGATGGAAGGAGGGATGGAGGGATGGACAGAGAGATGGATGGATATGAACGGAGGGTGCAAAGAGGGATGGAGGGATGGGTGGATGGATGGATGGATGGATGGATGGATGGATGGTGCGAGGAGGGATCAGTAAATGGATGGAGGCATGGGTGAATGGAGGGATGGATGGAAGGAGGGATGGACAGGGAAGAGAGATGGGAGATGGATGAGTGAATGGAAGGTGTGAAGAGGAATGGCGGGATGGGCGAACGGATGGACGGAGGCACGGGTGAACGGAAGGATAGGGATGGATGGATAGGTTAACGGAGGGAGGGAGGAGGGATGAAGAGATGGAGGGATGGACGGAAGGGAGGACGGGACAGCCAGCCTACTAAAAATTCTTGGAACTAAGCTGCTTTGGAGAGCTTTCATTGTAGAGGACATTTAAAAGACGAAGGGGCCCACCAGCTAAGGACTTCCTTCCTTTCCTCAGCTGGGGGTCTCGGGGAGTGACGGGACCCCTCGAAAAGGACATTTTGGAAGCCAAGCCCGATAACGGAAACGCTCCACAAGACCCCCACAAAGCCAGGGGACGAGACAAAGACAGAGAAAACGTCGACGCTTCCCCATTCGAGCCCATAAACTTGCATCACTAGCCACCGTCCTTGGATGTTTTTTTTTTCTCGACTGCTAGGATGTAAAGAACGTTAGAAATCCCGGAATAGAGAAACGTTAAAGATGGAGTTGAAAGGCAGAGACAGATACATGCATGCATACAAACATACATACATACATACATACATACATACATATATTAAAATCCAATAAAAGTCGATCACCAAGAGAATAAAAATGTAGAAAACTTATTAGCTAAACCTAGCTTGACATCGTCAGGGTATAAAAGAGCTCTTGACATCGTCAGGGTATAAAAGGCAGTTTGTTGGGAAAACTTATATGCAACAACAAACTGCCTTTTCTACCCTGACGATGTCAAGAGCTCTTGACGAAAGCTAGGTTTAGCTAATAAATTTTCTGCATTTTTATTCTCTTGGTGATCGACTTTTATTGGATTTTAACATGAATATACCCAAGAGTCATATTTTTACTTGTATAGCTGATATATACATACATACATACATACATACGTACGTACGTACGTACGTATGTACGTACGTACGTACGTATGTACGTACGTACGTACGTATGTATGTATGTATATATATATGTATATGTATGTATGTATGTATGTATCTAGAATGCTGTATGTTACACCCTGTTGACCCAAATATGGGAGAGAGAAATCTTTTGCCTTGTATCAGCTCAAACTAGAGCCATCCACAGGCAGCAGTCGCAACTGCGACATCATATACATTTCTAAAATTTGGATTGCAAGCAAAGAATTAAGGGAGAACTGGAATAGCTATTTCTCACTGAGAAAGATCCTGTGGCCTAGAGGTTAAATACAGCTGCCTAACATGCAGACAGCCCAAGTTCGAATCTCAGAAGGGTATGTCTGGTTGAAAAGAACTAAAGAGTTCGAAATAGCTATTCCACTTCTCCCTTAATTCTTTGCTAGCAATCCAAATTTTAGAAATATATGTATGTATGTATGAGAGCCGAAGTGCCTCAGCAGTTAGAGTGCAGTACTGCAGGCCACTTTAGCTGACTGTGTTCAGCAGGTCAGCGGTTCAAATCTCACCGGCTCAAGGTTGACTCAGCCTTCCATCCTTCCGGGGTAGGTAAAATGAGGACCCAGATTGTTGGGGGCAATGTAAATATATATATACCTTGCTTACTGGTGTACACCGCTTAGAGAGTGCTTGCACCTAAAGCGGTATATAAGTCTCATAAATAAATAAATAAATAAATAAATAAATGTGTATCTGTCTGTCTATCTATCTATCTATCTATCTATCTATCTATCTATCTATCTATCTATCTATCTATCTCTCTCTCTCTCTCTCTATCTCTCTCTCTATCTATCTAGCTGTTCCTATCTTAAGTCTTTTGTGGTCGGCCCCGAGGGAGACAAACCTCAATGGGAAAAGACAACAAAAGGGTTTTTTGTTGGCCGAAAGACGCTTGGGGGGTGGGGGGTGTTTAATCCAAAGAGACGCGGGGTTCTCCGGAGACGAGAGATCGGCCTGTCCGTTGGCGCACCTGTCACCATTGATCGTCAGAAAGATCCCGCCAGACCGGACCGGCCATCCAGGGTAGATCAAAGAGTGACTTGTTCTGCCGTCGAATCTCCGGAATTGTTCAAAAAGGAGCATCGCGAGAAAGAAGAAGAGAAACCGAGCTTAGGATGCTACGGGATATACGTTCTTTGACTTAACGACCCCAGTTTCCCTCTCGGTCGTTAAGTGAGTTTGGCCCCCCCCATTTTGCGACCTCTCTTGCCGCATGTTAAGAGAGGCACGGCGGCTGTTGAGTCGGTCGCCCGGTTGTTGAGTGAATTCGGCTTCTCCATTGGCTTGGCTGGTCAAAAGGTTGCCCAAAGGGGACGGCGTGACCCCTGGGACGCGGCGACGGTCATAAATACGAGCCAGTTGTAGGGGAGGCTGCAACACGTCGAACGACGAGAAAACCGGTAAAACTGAATCGACAGCTGAGGAATGAAATGTCTGCAAGACTCTGCGGTCGTCCTCCTGCTGTCAGGATTGGCGGGAGCGTTTTTATAAACCACAATCTAACCAAGAAACCACTTTCATCAATTCTGGCAGGGCAAATCACCTGTATATAAATGGGGAGCAAACCCCGCTCCCTTCTGGCACTGATGATGTTACATACTTGAGTCATGAAACGTCTGCAAGAAAATCAGAAAGCTCAGAGAGCATCAAGGACCCCACAGTTCTTCCTCCTCTTCCTCCTCCTCCTCCTCCTCCTCCTCTCCTTTCTAGCACTGATGATATTACCTAGTTGGGTAATTAAATGTCTGCAAGAAAATCAGGAAGCTCAGAGAGCATCAAGGACCCCACAGTTCTTCTTCCTCCTCCTCCTCCTCCTCCTCCTCCTCCTCCTCCTCCTCCTCCTCCTCCTCCTCCTTTCTAGCACTGATGATATTACCTAGTTGGGTAATTAAATGTCTGCAAAAAAATCAGGAAGCTCAGAGAGCATCAATGACCCCACAGTTCCAATTCCTCCTCCTCCTCCTCTCCTTTCTAGCACTGATGATATTACCTAGTTGGGTAATGAAATGTCTGCAAAAAAGCCATCCAGCTCACAGTGCACCCAGGACCCCACAATTTTCACTTAGGTAATCACCTTAGCATAAGCTTGCTACTCATCCAGATGTTTGAAGCACAGAGCCCACGAAGAACAGCTGTGACTGTTCTAGCTTTTCAGTTATCCCCTGCCAGATGTTTGCGCTGATAACTATGCAAGCCTTTTGTTTCCAGAAGTGAAAAAATGCTCACTTTGCAGTGGATTACTAAAGGAACGACAAAAAGAACACGCTGCAAAAGATCAACTTTGAAGAGTTGGCAACATCCAGGTGTGACAAAGCGCAACTGATAGGGAAAACCTTGCTTGTCCCTTTACTCTGAATTCAGGTAGAGCTGTTTGTTTAGTGACCGTTGAAAGTCACAATGGCTCTAAAAATAGTCTTACGACCGTCTTTCACACTTAACGACCGTCGCAGCCTCCCCCACGGTCACACGCTCAAAATTTAGACGCTTGGCAGCCGACTCGTGTTTACGACGGTCGCAGCGTCCCTGGGGATCACGTGATCCCCTTTCGCGACCGTCTGATGAGCAGAGTCGACGGGGGAAGGCCCGATTCACTTTAATAACCCTGTGACCCACTTAACAACGGCAGCGATTCGCTGCACAACCGCAGGGCGAGAAAGGTGTTAAAATGAAGCAAAACGCGACGTTAACCGACGTTTCACCCAGCAAGAGAAATTTGGGGACTCAATTGCAGTCGTAAGTCAAGGACTACCTGCCTGTGCGATTTATCATTTGTCTCATTGTCCGCCAGATGTGCAGAGCGGAATTTTTATCCACCTCTCGAGTCCTTCCCACGGACCGGGGAGAGGCAGAGGTGGATATTTTGTTGGTAATTAGATCTGCTATCAACGCAGGATGTTCAGCTGTTCCGAGCAAAGTGGCCTTTTGCAATTGACTGCTCTAAGTTGTAAGTCGAGGACTGTCTGTATCCTAATTTGCTTTGTCCCTCTCCCCTCCCCCCCAAAGCTGTGATGGGAGGATATAGTAATAATAATAAAGTTGGAAGGGACCTTGGAGGTCATCTAGTGCAACCTCCTGCTCAGGCAGGAAACTCTATACCATTTCAGACAAATGGCTGTCCAGTTTCTTCTTAAAAACTTCCAGTGTTGGAGCATTCACCGCTTCTAGAGGCAGGTGGTTCCACTGGTTAATTGTTCTCACTGTCAGGAACTTTCTCCTTAGTTCCAGGTTGCTTCTCTCCTTGATGAGTTTCCATCTGTTGCTTCTTGTCCTGCCTTCAGGGGCCTTGGAGAATAGCTTGACTCCCTCTTCTTTGGGGCAGCCCCTGAGATACTGGAAGATTGCTGTCATGTCTCTCCAATCTTTCTCTTTGTTTGAGTAACAGAATAACAGAGTTGGAAGAGACCTTGGAGGTCATCTAGTCCAACCCCCTGCTCAGGCAGGAAACCCTCCACCATTTCGGACAAATGGCTGTCTAGTCTCTTCTTAAAAACCTCCAGTATTGGAGCATTCACTCCTTCTGGAGGCAGGTTGTTCCACTGGTTAATTGTTCTAACTGTCAGGAAGTTTCTCCTTAGTTCCAGGTTGCTTCTCTCCTTGATGAGTTTCCATATTTTGCACCCAATAGATTGTCGCTGGTTTCCCCAGATCGCTGTAGAGGCATAACTGCCCCAGAAGGTTGTGTTTCTGAGACACACACACACACACACACACACACACACACACAGGTTCTGCAAGGAAAGCGAGTCCCCGTTTTCCTGTTGATAGAGAACTCAAATTTCCTCCGCGTTTGGTCCAATTATTTATACGTGTTTTCCGTTAAGCTTCAGTTTGAAATATTTGCTTATGAATATATATCTCTATATCATAAAGTCCTTCACGAAAACAAAACCACCTGGTTTCCTTTTAAACCACATAACGGACAGGGACTAAAACGTCACTCCTAGGTTTCAGGCTGTTTGTTTCAGGTTCCCAAATTAATTCGGAGAAGGAACATCAACACGCGTGACTTCCATGCGCACACAGGCCTTCCTGCTTCTCTTCCTCTTGTTTTCTTGAGGGCTTTCATCCTCTTTTCATCTCACCGGAGACGGGCCTGGAATCTTAATGCCTCTGTGGTTGGAGATGATTTATCAGACTTCTGGCTTTGCGAGGGAGGGAGGGAGGGAGGGAGGGGGGGAAACAAAACAAACCAGAATCCAGTTTAGCTTCAGTGAACCTGTTTGGCATTATTGAAACATTTGAGGCAGAATAGAATAGAATGAACAGAACAGAACAGAATAGATTAGGAATTAGGAATTAGGAATAGAATAGGAACGGAATAGAATAGAATAGAATAGAATAGAATAGAATAGAATAGAGTGGAGTGGAGTGGAGTGGAGTGGAGTGGAGTGGAGTAGACTATAGAGTAGAATATGTGGAGTGGAGTGGAGTGGAGTGGAGTAGAGTAGAGTAGAGTAGAATAGAAAATAGAATTACAGAATAGAATTACAGAATAGAATAGAATAGAATTACAGAAGAGAAGAGAAAAGAGGAGAAATACAGAATAGAATAGAATAGAATAGAATAGAATAGAATAGAATAGAATAGAATAATTGATTATGCATCTAAAATCTATATTCTATTCTATTCCATTCCATTCCATATTTTCTATTCTATTCTATTCCATTCCATTCCATATTTTCTATTCTGTTTTGTTTTGTTCTGTTCTGTTCTATTCCATTCTATTCCATTCCATATTTTCTATTCTATTCTACTCTACTCTACTCTAGTGTACTCTGTTCTACTTCATTCCATATTTTCTATTCCATTCCATTCCATTTTTTCTATTCTGTTTTGTTTTCTTTTGTTCTGTTCTGTTCTGTTCCATTCCATTCCATATTTTCTATTCTATTCTACTCTACTCTACTCTATTCTATTTCATTCCATATTTTCTATTCTATTCTGTTCCATTCCACTCCATATTTTCTATTCTGTTTTGTTTTGTTTTGTTTTGTTCTGTTCTGTTCCGTTCCATTCCATTCCAATCCATTCCATATTTTCTGTTCTATTCTATTCTACTCTACTTTACTCTACTCTACTCTATTCTATTTCATTCCATATTTTCTATTCTATTCTATTCCATTCCAAAAGGCAACTGCACTTTCTTTTTTTCCTGGAAGACGTTTCACTTCCCATCCAAGAAGCTTCCTCAGTTCTTCTTCAGAACTGAAGAAGCTTCTTAGATTGGGAAGCGAAAGGCCTTCAAGGAAATGACAAAGTCCAGTGGCCTTTTGGAAAAAAGCACCTTCGGCACAGCCATCGCCTGGACGACCGAGAATCTCCATAGGCAAAAGACCCACCATGCCCCTGCACTGGAGCAAGTCCTGGAGCTTAAGCCCCCCCCCCATGCAGAAGTCAATGGATTAGGGCCTATCCTTGGCGTTTGTCCATCCTAGGGGTTGCAGGGGATTTTTCACTCCACGGGGGTCTCCAAGGGAGAAGCAAACCAACTAAAAATAGCTGCCTGTGCAGGGACTTCAGTAATCTAATAGCAGATTGTCATAGCAATGGAGGAAGTGGGACATGCTAACAAACTCGGAAGATTAATGGGAAGAAGGCAGCCTCCTTCCTCCTTCAGGGATATGTGTTAGCTGGGTGTATTTACTAGAGCAGAGGTCCCCAACCTATGCGCTGTGGCCCTCTACAGGGCCGTGGCCTCTTGGCCATCGGGCTGCATCAGTGCCTGGCCCCTGTCCTTGCTCTGGCGCTAGCTGAGCCTGGAGCAGTGAGTCTATTGCTGGTGCTGGCCGAGCCGCATGCTACGCACCGGTGCTAGCAGCCCCATGTGTGGAGCGCCGCATGCTCACAGCCCTGTTCGCGCATGCGCAGCCACGTTTGCGTGTGTGCGCATGCGCGCATAAAGGTGCCTGTCCCTCCCGTTCCCACCGAGACGCCAACCCAGAAGGGTTGGTGACCCCTATACTAGAGCATATTCACACAGTACATGGAAGGCAAAAATTAAACTACAATACAATACAATACAGTAGAAATAAGAATAGAATAGAATAGAATAGAATAGAATAGAATAGAATAGAATAGAATAGAATAGAATAGAATAGAATAGAAATAAGAATAGAATAGAAATAAGAATAGGAAAGAATAAGAATAGAATAGAATAGAATAGAATAGAATAGAATAGAATAGAATAGAATAGAATAGAATAGAATAGAAATAAGTACATGGAAGGCAAAAATTAAACTAGAATACAATACAATACAATAGAAATAAGAATAGAATTGAGTAGAATAGAATAGAAATAAGAATAGAATAGAATAGAAATAAGAATAGAAATAAGAATAGGAAAGAATAAGAATAGAATAAGAATAAGAATAGAATAGAATAGAATAGAATAGAATAGAATAGAATAGAATAGAATAGAAATAAGAATAGAAATAAGAATAGGAAAGAATAAGAATAGAATCTGGAAGGGACCTTGGAGGTCTTCTAGTCCAGCCCCCTGCTCAAACAGGAGGACCTATACCATCTCGGACAGGTGACTGTCCAGTCTCTTCTTAAAGCCTCCAGTGATGGAGCGCCCATGATTTCTGGTGGCAAGCTGTTCCACTGGTTAATTGTCCTCACTCTTAGGAAGTTTCTCCTTAATTCCAGGTTGCTTCTCTCTTTGATCAGCTTCCATCCATTGTTTCTCGTCCTGCCCTCTGGTACTTTGGAGAATAATTTGACCCCTCTCTTCTTTGTGGCAGCCCCCCCAAATACTGGAACGCTGCTATCATGTCTCCCCTATTTCTTCTTTTCTTTAGACTGGCCAAACCCAAGTCCCGCAGCCGTTGTTCGTATGTTTTAGTCTCCAGGCCTTGGATCATCTTAATTGCTCTTCTCTGAATTTTTTCCACTCTCTCAACATCTTTTTGGTGATAAATTAGTTTTCTGATTTTAACCCTAAAACTAAACAAAAATTATAGAGTTTTAGCATCAAAGCCATCCTCTCAAAAGTGGGCGAAGCGTCTGTCGTCTCTCTGCCTGCTTGCTCTCCTTATGGGTAATATTCCACGGAACATTGTAAGGTTAAAATCTTGTGGAGCAAAGCTTGACAAGGAGGTGGGAGATATGGAAATTGACATTTGGCTGAGAAAAGCTGGCACTGGCAAGTTACGTTTGTAAGTAAAGTGAATATAAAAGAGATTTCACTCTGTCTTCTGCCTCCACCCACGCTGAATTTGCAATGCTGGCTTTTAATGTGTGTGTCGGTCTGTGTGTGTGTCTTTTTCTCCGCTCCACATTCTAGCCTAGGGGTAGGCAACCTTGGCTCTTTTGATTTGTGGACTTCAACTCCCAGAATTCCTCAGCCAGCATGGGGGAACTATGGCCCCTTCATGACTCATGGACTTCAACTCCCAGAATTCCTCAGCCAGCATGGGGGAACTATGGCCCTTCATGACTTGCCACTTGGCAACTGGCATGTACATACAACGGTTGTAGTTTCCTGGGGGTCGCGTGATTCCCCGTTTGCGACCTTCTGAGAAGCAAAGTCAATGGGGCAGCCAGATTCACTTAACAACCGTGTTGCTCTCTTAACAACTGCAGAGATTGACTTAACGACGGTGATAGAAAAGATGGTAAAATGGGGCAAAAAAATCCTTTGACAGATGCCTCGCTTAGCAACCTAAATTTGGGGCTCAGGCGTGGTCGTAAGTCAAGGACTCCCTGTAGAGATGATGATGATGATGATGATGATGATGATAAAGTTGGAAGGGACCTTGGAGGTCATCTAGTCCAACCCCCTGCTCAAGCAGGAAATCCTAGACCATTTCAGACAAACGACTGTCCAGTTTCTTCTTAAAAACTTCCAGTCTTGGAGCATTCACCGCTTCTGGTGGCAGGTTGTTCCACTGGTTAATTGTTCTCACTGTCAGGAAGTTTCTCCTTAGTTCCAGGTTGCTTCTCTCCTTGATGAGTTTCCATCCGTTGCTTCTTGTCCTGCCTTCAGGCGCTTTGGAGAACAGCTTGACTCCCTCCTCTTTGGGGCAGCCCCTGAGATACTGGAATGCTGCTATCCTGTCCCCCCTCGTCCTTCTCTTCGTTAAACTAGACATACCCAATTCCAGCAACCGTTCCTTGTATGTTTTAGCCTCCAGTCCCCTAATCATCTTTGATAACCCTTGCCGTCCTCAGGGGGGACCATGAGCTCTTCTCATTGGTTGCTCCTTTGGAGAATTGCATCGCTTAAGATAATCCCCAGATACTCGTAGGAAACGTTCCCTTTACTAATGTCAGGGCAGGCTGTTGATGCCCCCTAAAAGCAAAAACGGTAATTAAAAATAGCGGGAGTTCTCGTTTGTTAATTGCCTCTTGCCCCAGTTTTACGCAATGTTTTGCAGGGAAAGGTAGACGGACACAGCAGCGAGGGTAACATAATAGCAGACAGGGCTTCTGAAGGACATACAGGCAGTCCTAGACTTACAACGGCTCATTTCGTGACCGTTCAGAGTTACAACGACACTGTTGCAGCATCCTCACGGTCACGTGATCAAAATCCAGACCCTCGGCAACTGACTCGTATTTATGACGGGGTTGCCCTGTCCCGGCGGTCGCCTGACACCCCCCCCCTTTTACGACCTTCTGACAAGCAAAAGTCAATGGGGGAAGCCGGGTTCACTTAACGACCATGTCCCTGACTTAACAGCTGCGGTGATTCACTTAACAACGGTGGACGAGAAAGGTCGTAAAACGGAGCAAAACTCGCTTAACAAATGTCTCGCTGACCGACGGAAATTGGAGCCATGCAGGTGGTCCTCGAATTACGGCCGCAATTTGAGCCCAGCGTTTCCGTTGCTAAGCAAGACGGTTGGGTGAGTTTTGACCCATTTTGGGACCTCTCGGCCACCGTCGTTAAGTGAATTGCTGCGGTTGTGAAGTGAATAGTACGGTTGTAAAGCGAACCTGGCTTCCCCATTGATTTAGTGTGTCAGAAAGCGAGTTCTAATCCCGCCCTAGGCGTGAAAGCCAGCTAGGTGACTTTGGACACCTTACCAGGCGATGGTGAATTCTAGTCCTGCAGCCGGACTGTTTTATTTGCCAGGATTTTAGCATTTCTCTGCACTTGGAGTCAAACTGCAAAATTCAGAGATAGGGTTTTTTTTTTTTCCTTTTAAAAAAGTATGGTTATTTCCTGCTTGCCCTTCCCTCACCCTTTTCTCTCCTCCCTCTATCCAGGTTAGCTAAACGATGATTCTGCAGACTTGGCTATTCTCTAAACATCCCCATCTATGTGTGGTTTAATCCAGGGGTGGGCAACCGGGGCCTCTTTGTGACCTGGGGGCTTCAGTTCGCAGAATTCCTGGTTTGCTCAGGAATTCTGGGAGTTGAAGTTCACGGGTTTTAAAGGGACCATACTTGGCTCAGGAATTCTGGGAGTTGAAGTCCAAAGGTTGTAAAGGGCCCATAGTTTCCTACCCTTGGTTCAGGGGTAGGCCACCTTGGCTCTTTTATGACTGATGGACTTCAACTCCCAGAATTTCTGAGCCAGCCATGCTGAGGGGAAGGGAGAGGTTTCCAAGCTGAGCCATGCTGGCTCAGGAATTCTGGGAGTTGAAGTCCACAGGTCATGAGGGGGCCATAGTTCCCCCATGCTGGCTCAGGAATTCTGGGAGTTGAAGTCTACGAGTCACGAAGGGGCCAGAGTTCCCCCATGCTGGCTCAGGAATTCTGGGAGTTGAAGTGCACGAGTCATGAAGGGGCCATAGTTTCCCCCATGCTGGTTGAGGAATTCTGGGAGTTGAAGTCCACAGGTCATGAAGGGGCCAAAGTTTCCCCCATGCTGGCTCAGGAATTCTGGGAGTTGAAGTCCACAAGTCATGAAGGGGCCAGAGTTCCCCCATGCTGGCTCAGGAATTCTGGGAGTTGAAGTCCCCGAGTCATGAAGGGGCCATAGTTCCCCCATGCTGGCTCAGGAATTCTGGGAGTTGAAGTCCACAAGTCATGAAGGGGCCATAGTTCCCCCATGCTGGTTGAGGAATTCTGGGAGTTGAAGTCCACAAGTCATGAAGGGGCCAGAGTTCCCCCATGCTGGCTCAGGAATTCTGGGAGTTGAAGTCCCCGAGTCATGAAGGGGCCATAGTTCCCCCATGCTGGCTCAGGAATTCTGGGAGTTGAAGTCCACAAGTCATGAAGGGGCCATAGTTCCCCCATGCTGGCTGAGGAATTCTGGGAGTTGAAGTCCATGAGTCATGAAGGGGCCATAGTTCCCCCATGCTGGCTGAGGAATTCTGGGAGTTGAAGTCGACAGCTGTTGAATGGGCCATAGTTGTTGGCTCAGGAATTCTGGGAATTGAAATCCACAGGTCGTAAAGGGACCATACTTGGCTCAGGAATTGTGGGAGTTGAAGTCCACGAGTCATAAAAGAGCCAAGGTTGCCTACCCTTGCCCTGGTTCAATCTCTGGCCTGACCATCACAAAGAGCAGGTTAGATATCCTTCAGGATCTCTCCCACCCCCCCTACCTTTTTGCTTATGCTGTGATTATCCCACTGTGAATTTCTCCTTTTGCCAAGCAATTATGTCACGATAAGGACTCATTACAGAGGCATCTCCTCGGTCCAATAATTCCATTGGACCGGAGTCAGCAATATTTGGTTCACACGGATGTTTTCTTTGTGCACTTCTGCATCGGATGCTAAGAAAGCTCACGTCCCTCTGCTGACAGGAAAAATGATATTTCAGTCCTTGAAGATTCAGGAGTGGCCAAAATTGTGGAAACCTTTTGGGAAAAGTGTACAGTAGAAATGCCACCTTTGCTTACGTTTCCACCCATTTTGCTTCTAATTTCTTTATAACTGTAGCCTTGTTCACTTAATAATACTATTTTACATATAACTCAACCCCCTGCTCAGGCAGGAAACCCTATACCATTTCACACAAATGGCTGTCCAGTCTCTTCTTAAAAACCTCCAATGTTGGAGCATTCACAATTTCTGGAGGCAGGTGGTTCCACTGGTTAATTGTTCTCACTGTCTCCTTAGTTCTAGGTTGCTTCTCTCCTTGATGAGTTTCTAATTGGGTATGTCTAGTTTAATTAAGAGAAGGACGAGGGGGGACATGATAGCAGAATTCCAGTATCTCAGGGGCTGCCACAAAGAAGAGGGAGTCAAGCTATTTTCCAAAGCACCTGAAGGCAGGACAAGAAGCAACAGGTGGAAACTAATCAAGGAGAGAAGCAATCTGGAACTAAGGAGAAACTTCCTGACAGTGAGAACAATTAACCAGTGGAACCACCTGCCTCCAGAAGTGGTGAATGCTCCAACACTGGAAGTTTTTAAGAAGAGACTGGACAGCCATTTGTCCAAAATGGTTTAGGGTTTCCTGCCTGAGCAGGGGGTTGAACTAGATGACCTCCAAGGTCCCTTCCAACTTTAGTACTATTATTATTATTATCGATCATCGCACAGTCAGCCAGATGTTCAGACTGGATTTGGCATTTTGTCTACCTATTGAGTCCTTACCCAGGATCTGGGATAGGCAGATGTGGATGTTTGATGGTATTACAGATATTGTCGCAGGATGGAAGCAGTTCCTAATAAGGCCGCCTTTTGCAATTGACTAATAGCGAATTTGTCTATTATTATTATTATTATTATTATTATTATTATTATTATTATTATTATTATTATTATTATTATTATTATTATTATTATCCATTGCTTCTTGTTCTGCCTTCAGGCATTTTGGAGAATAGCTTGACTCCCTCTTCTTTGGGGCAGCCCCTGAGATATTGGAAGACTGCTATTATGTCCCCCCGCGTTCTTCTCTTCGTTAAACTAGACACACTCAATTCCAGCAACTGTTCTTTATATGTTTTAGCCTCCAGTCCCCTGATCGCCTTTGTTGCTCTTCTCTGCACTCTTTCTAGAGTCTCAGCATCTTTTTTACATGGTGGTGACCAAACCTGGATCCCGTATTCCAAATGTGGCCTTACCCAGGCCTTGTAAAGTGGTATTAACCCTTCACGTGATCCTGATTCTCTCCCTCTGTTCATGTAGCCTAGGATTGTGTTGGCTTTTTTTGGCAGCTGCAGCACACAGCTGGCTCCTATTTATATGTCCTAGCTAGGAGTGTGTGCATTTGGTGCCAAATTTACCCCAGTTCTCTGAGTTTTGTCAAAGATCATCCAATCTTTCCCCCTTTCCTGCCCAAATCCGAAGCCTTGCTGGAAATACAAGAAATCCTTAACTTCACAACCATTCAACCGTTCGAAGGAACAGCGGCGCTGAAAAAAATGATTGATGACCGTTGGCCACACCTACGGCCGTTGCAGCATGCCGATGGTTACGGGGATCAATATTCGGACATTGGCGAGTGGCCTGGATTTATAACGGTTGTCGTGTCCAGTTGTTAAGACTTCCTGGGGTTGCTTTTCCTGGCAGTGTCTGAAGCCAGTTGGGGTCTTTCTTCCCACCGGTTGACCCTCCCAGTTGGTGCTGAAGCTGGCCGACTATCTTGGCCCCCTTCCTGGGGCGTCGGGGGAGTCAGCTGGCTGGGTGCCTGCTGGTCAGCCTGGTGCCCGCTGGGGAGACATTTGAAAAAGCTCAAAGTCTCCATCCATTCCCCCCCCCTCAATCCCATGGCAGGGCAGGCTGAGTGGTACCTGTAGCTCCAGAAAGGAGAAATCGACCTTGGGAGGCTGGCTGAGGATTGTGGGACAGGAAATAGGAGTTTGGGAAAAAAACATTCAGAGAAGAGCAACTAAGATGATCCAAGGTCTGGAGATCAAAAGAGAGGAAGAACGGCTGCAGGATTTGGGTTTGGCCAGTCTAAAGAAAAGAAGAAATAGGGGAGACATGATAGCAGAGTTCCAGTATTTGGGGGGCTGCCACAAAGAAGAGGGGGGTCAAATTATTCTCCAAAGCACCAGAAGGAAGGATGAGAAACGATTTGAAACTGATTAAAGAGAGAAGCAACCTGGAATTAAGGAGAAACTTCCTGACAGTGAGGACAACTAACCAGTGGAACAGCTGGCCTCCAGAAATCGTGGGCGCTCCATCATTGGAGATTTTTAAGAAGAGGCTGGACAGTCACCTGTCTGAGATGGCATAGGTTCTCCTGCTTGAGCAGGGGGCTGGACTAGAAGACCTCCAAGGTCCCTTCCAGCTCTATTCTAATTCTATTCTGTTTTGTTCTGTATTTCTATTCTATTCTATATTTCTATTCTATTCTATTCTATTCTATTCTATTCTATTCTATTCTATTCTATTCTTCTATTCTATTCTATATTCTATTCTATTCTATTCTGTATTTCTATTCTATTCTGTTTTTCTAGTCTATTCTGTATTTCTATTCTATTCTATATTTCTACTCTACTCTGTTCTATTCTATTCTATTCTCTATTTCTATTCTATTCTATTCTTCTATTCTATTCTATTCTATTCTATTCTATTCTATTCTATTCTATTCTATTCTGTATTTCTATTCTGTTCTGTTTTTCTAGTCTATTCTGTATTTCTATTCTATTCTAATCTATTCTGTATTTCTATTCTATTCTGTATTTCTATTCTATTCTATTCTATTCTATTCTATTCTTCTATTCTATTCTATATTCTATTCTGTATTTCTATTCTATTCTGTTTTTCTAGTCTATTCTGTATTTCTATTCTATTCTATATTTCTACTCTACTCTACTCTGTTCTATTCTATTCTATTCTATTCTCTATTTCTATTCTATTCTATTCTATTCTGTATTTCTATTCTGTTCTGTTTTTCTAGTCTATTCTGTATTTCTATTCTATTCTAATCTATTCTGTATTTCTATTCTATTCTATTTTATTCTTTCTTTTCTATGGTCTGTATAATAGATTTACTTGGCTTCATTTTCTTCCAATAATATTCTCTTTCGCCAACCTTAAATTAACAGTTCAGTTATTTAAATCAACGACAATCCAATATAGACATTTTTCTCATGTTTCTGCAAATTGTAACCACATCAATGTAAAGCTTCTTTTCATTGATCATCTGCATTGCCTCGTTTCTGCCCTTTTATAGATATCCAGGCAAATGCAGACTACTCAAGAGCAGGGCTCTTCAAAACTTGGCCCTTTTATGACTTGTGGACTTCGACTCCCAGAATTCCTCAGCCAGGGACGTGTGCCTGGCTGAGGAATTCTGGGAGCTGAAGTCCACAAGTCTTAAAGTTGTCAAGATTGCAGATCCCTGTTCCTCTGTGGTTGCGCTCCCCACCGATTCACGGCGGCGGAAAATAAAAACGAAAGTCTTCCTGGAAGCCACGGAGAGCGACATCAAACCCGCACGACAGGATATCATACATTTGTTATAAGTATCACATCCCTTAATCATTGTCCTTGGGTCCCACTAGGACAGTGGTTCTCAACCTGTGGGTCGGGACCCCATTTGGGGTCAAATGACCATTTCACGGGGGTCGCCAAACCACACTGTCCACCATTTTTTTCCCTTTTCCCTAGCTGTCCTACTCCCTCTTATTGGTGGCCACACCCACTTGGGGGTCACCACAACATGGGGAACTGTATTATGGGGTCACGCATTAGAAAGGTTGAGAACCACTGCACTAGGAGCACCTGCTGCTGTCACGCTCCGGGGGCCCCGTGAAGATGTGCTGTTACACCATATATTCTCTGTGATGTACAACTTTCCCCAGTTCCTAACCGGGTTTATCTCAGATGCCTAGCTCAGTAATAGTAACTTGGAGGTCATCTAATCCACTCCTAGAAGCAACCTGGAAATAAGAAGTTAGAACAATTAACCAGTGGAACCACCTGCCTCCAGAAGCGGTGAATGCTCCAACACTGGAAGTTTTTAAGAAGAGACTGGATAGCCATTTGTCTGAAATGGTATAGGGTTTCCTGCCTGAGCAGGGGGTTGGACTAGATGACCTCCAAGGTCCCTTCCATCTATTCTATTCTTTTCTATTTTCTATTCTATTCTATATTCTATTTTCTATTCTATTCTGTTCTATATTCTATATTTTATTCTTCTATTCTCTATTCTATTCTATTCTATTCTATTCTATTCTATTCTATTCTATTCTATTCTATTCTATTCTATTCTATTCTATTCCATTCCATTCCATTCCATTCTGTAATTCTATTCTATTCTATTCTATTCTATTCTATTCTATTCTATTCTATTCTATTCTGTTGTTCTGTTCTGTTCTATTCTGTTCTCTGTTCTATTCTATTCTATTCTACTCTATTCTATTCTATTCTATTCTATTCTATTCTATTCTATTCTATTCATCCATTCTGTAATTCTATTCTATTCTATCCATTCTGTAATTCTATTCTGTTCTGTTCTATTCTATTTTCTATTTTCTATTCTATTCTATTGTATATTCTATTTTCTATTCTATTCTATTCTGTTCTGTTCTATATTCTATATTTTATTCTTCTATTCTATTTTCTATTCTATTCTGTTGTTCTGTTCTGTTTTATTCTATTCTATTCTTACGTTCTGTAATTCTATTCTATTCTATTCTATTCTATTCTATTCTATTCTATTCTATTCTATTCTAATCTAATCTAATCTAATCTAATCTAATCTAATCTATACCATTCCAGGCAAATGGATGTCCTGTCCCTGAAAATTTCCAGCTTTGGAACACCCGCCACCTTTGAAGGAAACCCATTCCACTGATCAATTGTTCTCACTGTCAGGAAGTTTCTCCGTAGTTCTAGGTTGCTTCTCTCCTTGATGAGTTTCCACCCGTTGCTTCTTGTCCTGCCTTCAGGCGCTTTGGAGAATAGCTTGACTGCCTCTTCTTTGGGGCAGCCCCTGAGATACTGGAACACTGCTATCGTGTCACACACACACACACACACACACACACACACACACACACACACGCTCCTTCTTTTCAGTAGATCAGGTGTATCCAGTTCCCGCAATTGTTCTTCGTAGGCTATAGCTCCTAGGCCCCTCATCATCTTTGTTGCTCTTTCATGAACTCTTTCCAAAATCCTCATATCTTTTTTGTATTGGGGTGACCAAAATTGGATGCGGTGTTCTAAGTGTGATCTTACTAGGGCTTTACAAAGTGGTACTATTACTTGGTGTGATCTCGATTCTATCCCTTTTTTAATATGACCTACAGGAGTGGCCAAGATTGTGGAAACCTTTTGGGAAAAGTGTCCAGTAAAAATGCCACCTTTGGTTAAGTTTCCACCCATTTTTTTTCTAATTTCTTTATAACAGTAGCCTCTTTCACTTAATAATACTATTTTACATCGCTTTCTGGGCAACCAGTCAACTCTTTGCACCATGGCTTTAATTTTATTACATTTTACAAGCTCACTCAATGAAAGAACACAAAAAATCCCAACCAACTTGATAGCGATCACATAACACCCTGACAAACGTCCTCCTCTCGGCTTCAATACATGACATCAATCACCAGATCCTGCTGTGATCTGATTGGCTCATGGCCTAAACAAGAGGACACCCGATTGACTCTCTAAACACTCATCCTCATTGGCTACCATCAGATGAAGGACAGCTACCTGGGATCAACCTAAGCAAGTGGTGCTTCCTCTTTCTGGTGATTTGGCTATAACATTTCATAGAACGCAGTACAGATAATTGAGCTAACTTTGTTGCATTACATTCTTGATTAAATTATCTTTCCATTGATATATAATTTTATGGTACTGCTCCCCCAAAAAAGTGGTGTTATTAGCCATCAAACCTCAAAAATACCCTTTTCCCCAAAAGGTTTCCACAGTTTTGGCCACTACTGTAGTATTGTAGTAGCTTTTTTGGCTGATGCCGCACAACGTTGGCTCATGTTTAGATGGTTGTGCAGTAGGACTCATCCTTGACAGCTCCTGCCGGAGCAAAATTGTCGAGGTGTTGAGGAGACCAAAATTTATCAGTAAGTAGTATGAGTACCGTATTTTCTGGCGTATAAGGCGACGCGGCATATAAGACGACCCCTGACTTCGACACCGAGTCGCATGCCTAGAAAATCGTCCTATACGCCGGAAGCTACCGTTATTTCCGGCGTATAAGACGACTCGGTGTATAAGACGACCCCTGACTTTGCCGCCGATTTCAACGCTCTCAAAAGTCGTCTTATACGCCGGAAAGTACGGTAGCTTAATATAGGTAATCCTTGACTTAACAACAGTTCATTTAGTGACCGTTCCAAGTCACAACAGTGCTGAAAAAGTGACTTATTTTCACATTTAACGACCGTTGCAGCCTCCCATTGTCACATAATCAAAATTCAGACACTTGGCCACTGACTCCTATTTATGACGGTCGCAGCCTCCCCAGGGGTCACGTGATCCCCTTTTGCGACCTTCTGACAAGCAAAGTCAATGGGGGAAGCCAGATTCACTTAACAACCGTGTTCCCCATTGAACAACTGCGGTGATTCGTTTAACGACGGTGGCCAGAAATGTCGTAGTATGGGTCAAAACCCACTTAACAACTGTCTCTCTTAGCTGTGGAGATTTTGGACTGCGCTCCTGCCGTAAAATGAGGACCAGCTGCTCTTCTAGTGCTCAACGTCTCTTGACAGCGTCAATCTCTTCTTTTCTCACCTCCTGGCCTCCTCGCTTTTCTTGTCGGCCTCTTGACATCTGTCCGTCAATCAAAACCAGGATTTCTGATCTTCAAGCCAGGTTTTATTATTCTGTCCATTTATAATCCTCCGAAGAATGAGGTGCAGCGCGGGAACCTCCCTAAGTTGAGCACGGAAATGAATTTCAGATTTCCATATTAATAAAATGGAGCTTTGTCTTTTTTTATTTGGCCATAATCCTTGCGACAACTGGGGGGGGGGGAGAGTATATTGGCGATATTAGGAAAGCAATTAAATGCCGCAGGAAAGAATTTAAAACTGGAGAGAAGAGTCACGAAATTAAATGCAGCGCGGTTGAGTGCCACTTATTACAGCTGCCAGTCTGAAGGCAGCAGAAAAGCTTAGCCCTTAAAAAAAACTATATAGATAGGGGTGTGTGTATGTATGTATTTGTATACACACACACACTGTATATCTGCCTGCGATTTTAACTCACCCAAGTTTCTGTCTTGCATTCATAAATTAAAAGAGCACTTTTAATGCTGTTATGATCAGGCCATCCAAACTGGAGGTGGCTTCTGGACGTTTGCCAGTTGAAAAAGAAGCCGTCATGGTCAAGGATTTAATGCCGAGACATGGAAGATGTGTTGGGTTGGGATGGTGGATCTTTGGTATGCCTTATCATGGTTAAATACATTTGTCCATCCACCCACCCACCCATCCATCCATATCTCCTCCCATCCATTCACCCACCCTCTCTCTATCAATCCATCGTCCATCAGTTCTCATCTCTTTCATCTATCAGTCATCTATCTATCTATTTTTCTATCTATCTATCTCTGTCTATCATCTCTCTTATCTCATCTGTCTGTCTATCATCTCTCTCTGCCTATCTCTCTATCATCTCTCATCTCATTTCTCTATATCTATCTATCTATCTATCTATCTATCTATCTATCTATCTATCTATCTATCTATCTATCTATCTATCTATCTATTATCTCTCTAGCTACCTCTCTACCTATCATACATCCATCTATATCTGTCTGTCTATCTGTCTGTCTATTTATCTATCTACTTATCTTCCATCTACTTATCTTTATCTATCTGTCTCATCTGTCTGTCTTATCATTTCTCTTATCTCTCCTATCTCTCTCTTTCTATCTCATCTGTCTGTCTCTCCTATCTATCTGTCTGTCTGTCTCATCTGTCTATCATCTCTCCTATCTCTCCTGTCTGTCTGTCTATCATCTCTCCTGTCTATCTATCTATCTATCTATCTATCTATCTATCTATCTATCTATCTATCTATCTTCTATCTATCTATCTATCTATCTATCTATCTATCTATCTATCTATCTATCTATCTACCTACCTACCTACCTACCTACCTACCTACCTACCTACCTACCTACCTGATCTCTTTCATCTGTCTGTCTGTTACCTCTCTCTCTCACACGCACAATTGAGCCCAAAATTTCTGTTGCTAAGTGAAGCGTTTGTTCAGTGAATTATGCCCCATTTTACTACCTTGCTTGCCACAGTTGTTAAATGGACCACTGCAATTGTTAAGCTAGTCACACAGCAGATCCGGCTTCCCCCGTTGACTTTGCATGTCAGAAGGTCACCAAAGGGGATCCCACAATCGTGGGGCGCTGTGGGAGTCTGTTGCCTAGTCTAATCCACCCCCCTGCTCAGGCAGGAAACCCTACACCATTTCGGACAAACGGCTGTGCAGTCTCTTCTTAAAAACCTCCAGGGTTGGAGCATTCACCGTTTCTGGAGGCAAGTAGTTCCACTGGTTAATTGTTCTCACTGTCAGGAAGTTTCTCCTTAGTTCCAGGTTGCTTCTCTCCTTGATGAGTTTCCACCCATTGCTTCTTGTCCTGCCTTCAGGAGCTTTGGAGAATAGCTTGACTGCCTCTTCTTTGGGGCAGCCCCTGAGATACTGGAAGACTGCTATCCTGTCCCCCCTCGTCCTTCTCTTCATTAGACTAGACATAATAATAATAATAATGATAAAGTTGGAAGGGACCTTGGAGGTCATCTAGTCCAAACCCCTGCTCAGGCAGGACACCCTATACCATTTCAGACAAATGGCTGTCCAGTTTCTTCTTAAAAACTTCCAGTGTTGGTGCATTTACCGCTTCTGGAGGCAGGTGGTTCCACTGGTCAATTGTTCTAAATGTCAGGAAATTTCTCCTTAGTTCTAGATTGCTTCTCTCCTTGATGAGTTTCCATCCATTGCTTCTTGTCCTGCCTTCAGGTGCTTTGGAAAATAGTTTGACTCCCTCTTCTTTGGGGCAGCCCCTGAGATACTGGAAGACTGCTATCCTGTCCCCCCTCGTCCTTCTCTTCTTTAAACTAGACATACCCAGTTCCAGCAACCGTTCCTTATATGTTTTAGCCTCCAGTCCCCTGATCATCTTCATTGCTCTTCTCTGCCCTCTTTCTAGAGTCTCAACCTCTTTTCTACATTGTGGTGACCAAAACTGTATGCCGCATTCCAAATGTGGCCTTAACCGAAGCACCCTTATTATTATTATTTTGCTGGCACCAGCCCAGGGTTATCCGAAAGAACATTTGGGCAGCCTGGAATCAACTAAGGCAGTGTTTCTCAACCTTGACAATTTTAAGGCATGTGGACTTCAACTCCCAGAATTCCACAGCCAGCAATGCTGGCTGTGGAATTCTGGGAGTTGAAGTCCACTTGCCTTAAAATTGTCAAGGTTGAGAAACACTGAACTAAGGTGTGGGAATCGGGCAGTCCAAGGTCAAACGGGATGTGATTTTTTTTCCCCTCATTCTGTCCTCTGCGCATGGAATTGTTTTAGAGTTGCCCGACTTTGTCTGCATTTTGTTTTCCGGCAGACAAAGAATGTCACCATAGCCTCCCTGCCAGATTGGCGAGAATTTTTGGCCCCAGGGAATATCTGCTGTTCCCCACACCCCGCTGCTAAATAGCAGTTTGTGTTACACTTTTCCCTGGCAAGAGGGCTGCTCCGTTGCTCTTGAGGTGCATCCGGAGTGAGGGAGGGGGCTACCTGCTTCCCCATCTGTTATAACCTCCCACCTCATCAACCGTTGTCTAAATTCAAGATTTCTGACATTTAATTGCATCTCCTGGGCGTCTTGGAATGTGACTTTTGATCGAGGGTGTAACCACCCGTGAAATTAGACACACAACATACACACTTAGCAATGTCACAGCCGGCTATCCCCTACCCAGCAAATCCGGCTTTTATTTGGGGGGGGGTGGCAAGAAAACTGGCAGATGTTCCCCCCCCCCCGTGAATCAAATGCTGGATCCGCAAGTTTTGCTTTCTTTTCCGCCAAATTTATCACCCTGTTTTGTCCGGTTCCTTACCTTGAAACGCAGGTAGTCCTCGCTTTACAACAGCGTGTTTAGTGGCCGTTCGAAGTTAACGACGGGGCTGGGAAAAGGGACTTAGGGCCGTTTCCCCCTCGTACGACCGTTGCAGCGTCCACGCGATCCGGTGTTCAAAACTCAGAGGCCTGGCCACCGACTCATATTTATGACGGTCGCCGTGACCCCGGGGTCACGTCACCCCACCTTCTGGCCAAGCAAAGTCAACAAGGAAGTCAAATTCGCTGAACGACCATGTCACTAGCTTAAAAACCGCAGCTGTGGCGAGAACGGTTGTAAAACTCGCTCAATGAAAGTCTCACTTAGCAATGGAGATTTTGGGCTCCGCGTTGGTCATAAGTTGAGGACTTCTAGTGCAAAGCATCAGAAGAGAAGACGAGAAACAGTGGATGAAAACTAATCAAAGAGAGAAGCAACCCGGAACTAAGGAGAAACTTCCTGACGGTGAGGACAATTAACCAGTGGAACAGCTGGCCACCAGGAGTCGTGGACGCTTCATCACTGGAGATTTTTAAGAAGAGACTGGGCACCCATTTGTCTGGAATGGCCTAGGTTCTCCTGCTTGAGCAAGGGGTTGGACTAGAAGACCTCCAAGGTCCCTTCCAGCTCAACGCTGATTGATTGAGCAGTGCTCAGGTGGAACCAGAGATTCTTTCAAAGTCTCAGATTTTTGCAGCTGCTTTGAAGGGTGTTTCTATTTGGTGTGATTTATACTGCCCGTGGTCGGCAAGCAAAGGGGAACGGTTGCAAGGAAGGAAGTCAGGATCTTGAGCTGATAAACCATGGTTTGCTAGGGCACTCATGCCCAACTTTTTTGGACTGCGAATGTTGCTATTTATTTATTTTTCATATTTCTTAACCACCCATCTCCCTGCTTTGATGGTGGAGTCCTTGGTGCTCTCTGAGCTGGGTTGTTTTCTTGCAGACATTTAATGAACCAACTAGGTAATATCATCAGTGTTTGAAAAGAGGGGAGGATAGTGGTGGTGGAGAAGGAGAAGGAGGAAGAGGAGGAGGGGGGGAGGAAGTGGTGGTATCTACCCTTCCCCATTGACTTTGCCTGTCAGAAGATCACAAAGTGGGGAATGACGTGACTCCGGGACACTGCGACCCCATGATAAATATGAAACCCAGTTGCCAAGTGTCTGCTCAGGTGACCGTGGTTAGCGTTTTTCACACGGAACGGCCGTTGCAGCATTCATGGGGAGTGTGTGAAAAAAGGGTCGTAAGGCATCAACTGCCCAGTTGGCATTTCCAGAAAAAGAAATTTCTGCGACAGGATTTTACTAAGACTATAATACAGGGCACTTCCAACTTGGCCCCTTTGAGGACTTGTGGACTTCAACTCCCAGAATTCCTCATGTGTGCCTGGCTGAGGAATTCTGGGTGTTGAAGTCCACAAGTCATCACAGGGCCAAGTTGGAAGAGCCCGGGTATAATACTTTACTGAAAATCTACACTGGCACGGAAGAAGCAAAACCACGTCTGATTTCCCCACTGGAAGGCTTGCTTAGTTAAACAAATGATTCCCTTGTCCCCACCCATCGGGTGTTCACCTTGTCCAATTGTAACATTTCTTCTAGTTATGGAAACAGCTCACTTATTCTAAGAGACTAGACAGCCATTTGTCTGAAATGGTATAGGGTTTCCTGCCTGAGCAGGGGATTGGACTAGATGACCTCCAAGGTCCCTTCCAACTCTGTTATTCTATTCTGTTCCGTTCCATTCCATTCCATTCTATTCTATTCTATTCTATTATTCTGTTCCGTTCCATTCCATTCCATTCCATTCCATTCTATTCTATTCTATTCTATTCTATTCTATTCTATTCTATTCTGTTCCGTTCCTATTTCTATTCTATTCTATTCTATTCTATTCTATTCTATTCTATTCTATTCTATTCTATTCTATTCTATTCTATTCTATTCTATTCATTTGCTGTGGCAAATCTAGACAGCATACTGAAAAGCAGAGACGTCTGCCAACAAAAGTGCTTATAGTCCAGGCCATGGTTTTCCCAATTGCAATGTATGACTGTGAAAGTTGGACCATAAGAAAGGCTGAGCGCCAAAGAATGGAGGCCTTTGAACTCTGGTGCTGGAGAAGACTCCTGCGAGTCCCCTGGACTGCAAGGCGATCCAACCGGTCAGTCCTAGAGGAGGTCAACTCCGACTGCTCTTAAGAAGGACAGATCCTGAAGTGGAAACTCAAGTACTTTGGCCACCTGATGAGAAGGAAGGACTCACTGGAGAAGAGCCTGATGCTGGGAAAGATGGAGGACAATAGAAGAAGGGGACGACAGAGAAGGAGGTGGCTGGATGGAGTCACTGAAGCAATAGGTGTGAGCTTAAAGGAATTCCAGAAGATGGTAGAGGACAGGAAGGCCTGGAGGAACATTGTCCGTGGGGTCGCGATGGATCGGACACGACTTTGCAACTAACAACAACAATTCTATTCATCGGACCCTCCTCTGGAACATGCTGTCTCTGTCCCAGAATCTCGGCCCTTGCTGGCGCTACCCAGGCCTACATCTCCCATAATCCCTCATTCTCATGGAATGCTGGGAGTCACAGTTCCATTAGTTCTGGCTGTAAAAAGCACCGATGAACATGGACCCATCCGGGGCGCCATTTCAGAAGCCAAATGCAAAAATCTCCCGGATCTGCCATCTGGTTTTCAACCGTGCATAGTTTTCTTCTCGGCTTAAGTCAAAAACTCCCTATTAGCATTCGACACGCCACTGCCCGCTTTCCGTTAATGCAACTCAGATGCTCGATTGCCAGAATCCTGCCCGCTCTTGCGACGCTTCAGCGGTCCAGGCCTGGACAAGCTCTCCGTGTTAATCCTCAGCCTCTCCAGAACGAATCGTTGCCCGATTTTAATTAACCTGATTTAGTGGCTGGATGCCACACTTGTAAAAATGAACGCCTGGAATCAAGAGTTTATTTATTCTGGCAGGGAACGAGTCTCATTAACTCAACTGAGCCGGCTTTACATATTAGAGCAGTGTTTCTGAACCATGGTCATTTTTGAAAATCGGTTGTCTTCCTCTTCGTCCGCCTCCTCCTCCTCCTTGCAAACCCCACTCCCTTTTAGCACTGATGATGTTACCTAGTTGGGTAATGAAACATCTGCAAGAAAACAACCAAACTCAGAGAGCACCAAGGACCCACAATCATCATCATTCTCCTCCTCGTCCTCCTCCTCCTCCTGCTTGCAAACCCCACTCCCTTCTAGCACTGATGATGTTACCTTGCTGGGTAATGAAATGTCTGCAAGAAAAACACCAAGCTCAGAGAGCACCAAGGATTCCATTCTCCTCCTCCTCCTCCTCCTCCTCCTCCTCGCAAACCCCCCTCCCTTCTAGCACTGATGATGTTTCCTAGCTGGGTCACAAAACGTCTGCAAGAAAACAACCCAGCTCAGAGATACGCCAAGGACCTCTCAGGAAAGATACCATTGTATTCACATATCCTGCTAAACAAGGAAGAAAGCAACGCCTCTTTATAGACCCCTGCATTTGCGGAGCGCATGGGTGTGTGTGTGTCTGTGTGTCCGCCGGCCATTGTTCCTCCCGGCCCCAATTTTGATGAAACCAGGTCCTGGAAAAAAAAAAAAAACCAACCTCAGAGTTGCTATATTTCTTCCCAAAGGCGTTAAGCCGATTTTATTAGCAGAAACTGTCTGGAGAAACCTCAAAGCTGGAGAGAGGCACCTGAAATAAAATAAAAGGTAGGCCAGCAACTCTCCAAAGGCACTCCAGAAATGGCAGAGAGAGCGATAAATTAAAATAAATAAATTAAGCCAGGGCTGGCGCGACTTATTATTCTGTAGGTCTAATTGCTCTTCAGGGGGAGGGGAGTCTGAACTCATTTCAACAGCTTATTGCTTTGAGCAGGACTCTTGGGAACAGCTGATTGCTGCTTTTGTGTGTTGCGGTAAAAGTCATTCCTTCCTTTCCGAATTTGAAAACGGAAAATGAACAAGTTAAATACGAAACGATGATAATAACGTGGGCCAAGAATTTTGGATACGACATAGATTTTCAGAAAAATGGCAGAACTGCTGGGAAAGAAATTACAGATTGACAGTGTCCACTTCTTATAAAGAAAACCTATATAAAATCATAATCATAATCATCATAATAATAAAGTTGGAAGGGACCTCGGAGGTCATCTAGTCCAACCCCCTGCTCAGGTAGGAAACCCTATACCATTTCGGACAAATGGCTGTCCAGTCTCTTCTTAAAGACCTCCAGTATTGGAGCATTCACCGCTTCTGGAGGCAGGTGGTTCCACTGGTTAATTGTTCTAACTGTCAGGAAGTTTCTCCTTAGTTCCAGGTTGCTTCTCTCCTTGATTAGTTTCCATCCGTTGCTTCTTGTCCTGCCTTCAGGAGCTTTGGAGAATAGCTTGACTGCCTCTTCTTTGGGGCAGCCCCTGAGATACTGGAAGGTTGCTGTCATGTCCCCTCTCATCCTTCTCTTCATTAAACTAGATATCCCCAATTCCAGCAGCCGTTCCTTGTATGTTTTAGCCTCCAGTCCCCTGACCATCTTTGTTGCTCTTCTCTGCCCTCTTTCTAGAGTCAATCTCTTTTTTACATCGTGGTGACCAAAACTGGATGCAGCATTCCAAGTGTGGCCTTACCCAGGCCTTGTAAAGTGGTATTACCACACTTCACATTATCTTGATTCTCTCCCTCTGTTAATGCAGCCTAGCACTGTGTTGGCCTTTTTGGCAGCTGCAGCACACTGCTGGGTCATACAAGGTTAGCAAAAATGTTTTAAAATATGCCTGATAGATGTTGGAAATGCATACATATGTCAGGTACTTATTATCATGTATGCTGGACACGTATTAAAGCAAAGAGGTGCTGCACAAAAATACAGTAAGTCAGGTACTTATTATCATGTATGGTGGACACGTGTTAAAGCAGCGGTTCTCAACCTATGGGTCGCGACCCCATTTGGGGTCAATCGACCTCTTTTGCGGGGTCGCCAAACGCGGCGATCCGCCATTTTGTCCCCTCCGGGGGCACGCTGCGCCTCCGGGGGGGGCGGTGCTGCGCACGCGCGCCGCACGTGGGGGCGGTGGCGCGCCTCCGGGGGGCGCCGCCGCACCCGCGCGCCACGTGTGGGGGCGGCGGCGCACCTCCGGGGGGCACCGCCGCGCATGCGCATAACGTTTGTGTGACGGGGGTCGCCGTCACACAAACGTTGAGAACTGCTGTGTTAAAGCAAAGAGGTGCTGGACAAAAATACACACTTGGCTAGAAAAGATGTTGGGAAAACGTGTAGATTTTAAACCAGAACTTTTTTTACTAAGTATAATGTCAGAAAAGATTGATTAAACAAAGTATATACTTGATTTTACATGTGATAATAGTGGCAAGAATCATATTCGCACCATACTGGAAAAATGAAGAAATACCATCAGAGGAAGAAATAATTGAAAAAAAAAATACTAGAAGGTGCAGAAATGGACAGACTTACTTAAACGAGGTTGAAAGAAACAGAAGAAACAGAATACTTTCAAAGTTGAGACTTATTTTATCAGTGGCCGGAGAAAAGAATAAAGGATTAGGAATTAAATTTGTGTGGGTGAATGATAAACTCAAGACAAAACGTTTGTGGAACAAATACAACTGAATTGTATGAAAAGAAAAATTAATAAAAACACAAAGTCATTCCTTCCAGCCTAATAAACCATCCACTCTCTTCCCTTTCCAGGTTATCCCACAGGATACCCCACGGCAGCCCCCACATACAACCCAAACATCTACACAACCACTGCTCCAGGTTATGCCCCAGGTAAACGGATGTTTTGTTTTTGTATGTGTGGCTGTGTTGGTTTTGTTCGTCCTGTCTGTTGTTGTACGTTCCTGTTTCTGTTTGGGTGGTTCTGCTTTTCGAGGGGATCCAGATAGACCCCGACTTAACCACAGTTCATTTAGTGACCGTTCAAAGTTACGACGTCACTGAAAAAAAAGTGATTTACCACCGTTTTTCACACTTACGACCGCTGGTCACGGGATCAGAATTCGGATGCTGGGCAACTGACTCCTATTTATGATGATCGCAGCCTCCCCGGAAGGGAGGGGGTGTTCCTGTGATCCCCTTTTGCGACCTTCTCACAAGCAAAGTCAACGGGGGGGAGCCAGATTCACTTAACAACCGTGTGAGTAACTTAGCAACTGTGGTGATTCACTTAACGACGGTGGCAAGGAAGGTCGTAAAATGGGGCAAAACTCACTTAGCAAATTTCTCCCTTGCCTGTATTTCATTCACTCCACATCGACACTGGTTGGGCCGTTATCCACACATCATCCTTAGTTTTTATAAAAAGTACCTACTTAAGACTTTTAGCCCTTTGTTTTAAGCCAGGGGTCTTCAAACTTGGCCCTTTGATGACTTGTGGACTTCATCTCCCAGAATTCCTCAGCCAGCGTGCCTGGCTGAGGAATTCTGGGAGTTGAAGTCCACAAGTCATGAAGGGGCCATAGTTCCCCCATGGTGGCTGAGGAATTCTGGGAGTTGAGGTCCCGAAGTCATGAAGGGGCCATAGTTCCCCCATGCTGGCTGAGGAATTCTGGGAGTTGAAGTCCGCAAATCATGAAGGGGGGTCATAGTTCCCCCATGCTGGGTGAGGAATTCTGGGAGTTGAAATCCTCAAGTCATGAAGGGGCGATAGTTCCCCCATGCTGGCTGAGGAATTCTGGGAGTTGAAGTCCCCGAATCATGGAGGGGCCATAGTTCCCCCATGCTGGCTCAGGAATTCTGGGAGTTGAAGTCCTCAAGTCATAAAAGACCCCCGCTTTAAGCTCTCCAGTAAGGTACATCTTCATTAAGAACTGAAATACAGGTAGTCCTCATCTTATGACCACAACTGAGCCCCAAATTTGCATGGCTTTCTTAAGTGAGTTTTGCCAGCGATCTGTTTTTGCCACCGTTGTTAAGCAAACCACTGCAGTTGAGTGAATCCTGTCGCTAAGTGGATCCAACTTCCCCCGTTGATTTTGTTTGTCAGAAGGTCACAGACGGGGATTACATCAACCCGGCACCCTGCGACCGTCATAAATATGAGTAAAACAGCCATATTTTGATCACGTGACCCTGGGGGAGGCTGCAACGGTCGCTAAGTATGCAAAACGGTCGCAAGTCCTTTTTTTTTTCAGTGCCGTCGTAACTTTGACGGTCACTAAATGAACTGTTGTAAGTCGAGTATTCCCTGTTGGTAAAGCTTGCGAAAACATCTCCACTCCCTTTAAATAAATAAATAAAAACCCTGCAAAATTCAGTTTGGTAACGTAAAAAGTTAGGAGTTTGATTTGGACGCTGAGGATTCGTGGCTGGGCCAAGCTTTAAAATAAATTTCCAAATTTAGGACGCAAGAGCTTAGCAACCTCAAATCGCAGCTAGATTTAAAACCTGTCTGGCTGCATGTCAGTCTAACCCCAACACCCACGACGAAGAGTATTTAAAAATATGAGTATTTAAAAATATGGAGTCTCCCATTGGCTCACGGCGAAAATACAATTTTGAAAAGACGAGAGTCGACCTTAAGCTACAGAATTTCCTGGCTGAATATATTATCTTTGGGTCTGCTTAGAGAAAAAGTGGGGTTTTTAGCTTCGAAACAACGCTGTGAGTTAAGGCTGCCAAGGGCTGGTTGCGAGCAGATGTTTCTGTCCTTTAAAATTAGATTGCAAACAGGAGCAGAAAATATTTTTCCGGGCTGTGTTTTCCCACATTCTGGATAGTTGCTCACGATAGTCTGAAAACCCTTTAAACGGAGTAGATGTATTTCACTGAGAAAAGCTCATGGTTAATAAAAAGTAAAAAAAAAAAAGTAAGGTTCTACATTTAGGCAACAAACCTCAAATGCACAGGTATAGTATAGGTGGTACCTGGGTCAATAGTAGTAACCTAGTAGCAATCTAGAACTAAGGAGAAACTTCCTGACAGTGAGAACAATTAACCAGTAGAACAACCTGCCTCCAGAAGAGGTGAATGCTCCAACACTGGAGGTTTTTAAGAAGAGACTGGACAGCCATTTGTCTGAACTGGTGTAGAGTTTCCTGTCTGAGCAGGAGGTTGGACTAGATGACCTCCAAAGTCCTTTCTAACTTTATTATTATTATTATTATTAAACTGCAAGAGGGATCTCAGAGTCCTAGTGGAGCATCGCCTAAATAGGAGCCAGCCGTGTGCTGCAGCTGCCAAAAAGGCCAACCCAGTGCTGGGCTGCATTAACAGAGGGATAGAATCAGGATCGCGTGAAGTGTTAATACCACTTTACAAGGCCTTGATGAGGCCACACTTGGAATCCTGCATCCAGTTTTGGTCACCACAATGTAAAAAGGATGTTGAGACTCTAGAAAGAGGGCAGAGAAGAGCAACAAAGAGGATCAGGGGACTGGAGGCTAAAACATATGAGGAATGGTTGCTGGAATTGGGTATGTCTAGTTTAATGAAGAGAAGGACGAGGGGGGACATGATAGCAGTCTTTCAGTGTCTCAGGGGCTGCCATAAAGAAGAGGGAGTCCACAAGTCATGAAGGGGCCATAGTTCCCCCATGCTGGCTCAGGAATTCTGGGAGTTGAAGTCCGCGAGTCATGAAGGGGCCATACTTCCCCCATGCTGGCTGAGGAATTCTGGGAGTTGAAGTCCCCAAGTCATGAAGGGGCCATAGTTCCCCCATGCTGGCTGAGGAATTCTGGGAGTTGAAGTCCACGAGTCATGAAGGGGCCATAGTTCCCCCATGCTGGCTGAAGAATTCTGGGAGTTGAAGTCCACGAGTCATGAAAGGGCCATAGTTCCCCCATGCTGGCTGAAGAATTTTGGGACTTGAAGTCCTCGAGTCATGAAGGGGCCATAGTTCCCCCATGCTGGCTGAGGAATTCTGGGAGTTGAAGTCCATGAGTCATGAAGGGGCCACAGTTCCCCCATTCTGGCTGAGGAATTCTGGGAGTTGAAGTCCGCGAGTCATGAAGGGGCCATAGTTCCCCCATGCTGGCTGAGGAATTCTGGGAGTTGAAGTCCGCCAGTCATGAAGGGGCCATAGTTCCCCCATGCTGGCTGAGGAATTCTGGGAGTTGAAGTCCACGAGTCATGAAGGGGCCATAGTTCCCCATGCTGGCTCAGGAATTCTGGGAGTTGAAGTCCGCCAGTCATGAAGGGGCCATAGTTCCCCATGCTGGCTGAGGAATTCTGGGAGTTGAAGTCCGCGAGTCATGAGGGGGCCAAGCTTGAAGAGCCCTGCTTTAGAAGCAGGACGCCGATTCTGGTGGGGAGCAAATGAGACGGGGACGATGGGAACGTATTCACCTCTCACCTTGCCGGTCCTTGAGTCTGCTTCTTTCTTCACAGGATACCCCGCTGGAACGCCCTACAAAGTCCCTCCAACTCAGAGTAGTAACGCCCCGCCTCCTTACTCTGCGTCGCCCAACCCTTACCAGACGGCAATGTACCCCATTCGTAGTGCCTACCCTCAGCAGAACCTCTACGCCCAGGTGAGTCTGGGACAGCCCATCGTCTCTCTGACCAGCAGCGGCCGGCAGAGAGAAGCTGCAGGTGTTTCAGTAGAAGGGGGTCTTGGTAGCTCCGGGCTGAACTGCGGGGTCCTTGGTGGTCTCTGGGCTGGGTGGTTTTCTTGCAGACGTTTCATGGCCCAACTAGGGAACATCATCAATGCTAGAATGGAGAGGAGTTTGCAGAGAGGTGGTGGTGGTGGTGGTGGTGGAGGAGGAGGAGGAGGAGGAGGAGGAGGAGGAGGAGGAGGAGGAGGAGAATTGTGGGGTCCTTGGTGCTCTCTGAGCTTAGTTCTTTTCTTGCAGACGTTTCATGACCCAACTAGGGAACATCATCAGTGCTAGAAGGGAGAGGAGTTTGCAGAGAGGTGGTGGTGGTGGTGGTGGTGGTGGAGGAGGAGGAGAAGGAGGAGAAGGAGGAGGAGAATTGTGGGGTCCTTAGTGGTCTCTCTGAGCTGGGTGGTTTTCTTGCAGACGTTTCATGACCCAACTAGGGAACATCATCAGTGCTAGAAGGGAGGAGGAGGAGCTGTGAGTTCTTTTATACCCTTTAAGCTTGGATGTTTTCTTGCCCCCACCCACCCACGGAGCTGCATGGCGCCATTGCCGAAGCGTCTCGCTTAGTGTCCTTTCTCCCACCGCAAACAGGGGGCGTACTACACACAGCCCGTCTACGCAGCTCAGCCTCACGTCATCCATCACACTACGGTGGTCCAGCCCAACAGCATCCCTTCGGCGATTTACCCAGCGCCCGTCGCTGCTCCGAGGACCAACAGCGTAGCCATGGGGATGGTGGCCGGGGCTACCATGGCGATGTCAGCAGGTAAAGGGGTGTAGACCAAGGAACACAAACACACACACACACACACACACACACACACACACACAACACACACACGAGCATCATCCAACTTTACTTATCGCTCCCGTCTGCTGGACTCCAGGCCCCATCCTGCCCAGCCAGGTGGACTTTGGAGCCCCGGAGTAGATTAATGCTTCGTAAGCGACGCATTAAATTCATCACAGGTGGTCCTCGACTTACGACCGCTCTTGAGCCCCGGTTTTCCGTCACTAAGCAAGACGGGAGTTAAATGGGTTTTGCCCCATTTTAATCACCTTTCCTGCCCCACCTGTTAAGCGAACTGCTGCAGTTGTTCAATTAGAAACCCAGTTGTTAAGTGGATGGATCTGCTTTTCCCAATCCTAACATGTCGCTAAGCGAGACGGTCCTTAAGTGAACTTTGCCCCGTTGTAGGATCTCCCTGCTTTTCTTATGGGAATCACTGCAGTTGTTAAGGGAGTAACATGGTTGTTAAGTGAATTTGGCTCCCCCTGCCCCATTGACTTGTCAGACGGTCGCGAAAGGGGATCAGGAGATGCTGCGACCGTCATAAATACGAGTCAGTTGCCCAAGCGTCTGCAATTTGGTCATTTGATGCTGCAATGGCGGTGTGGGAAATGGTCCTAAGCCAGTGGTTCTCAACCTTTTTAATGCCGCGACCCCCCCCAACCGGTCGTAAGTCGAGGACTACTCAACTGGTGCAGCACCGTTTGCAGAATGGGGCTTTGGACGGGCTCAGCAGGGCAGAGACAGCCTGGACAATTCCTATTGGCTTTCAAAAGCCAATAGAATAAGAGGGAGTAGCACAGCTAAGGAAAAGGGGGGAAAAAATGGCGGACTGCGTTGTTTGGCGACCCCCGTGAAATGGTCGTTCGACCCCAAATGGGGTCCCGACCCACAGGTTGAGAACCACTGTCCTAAGCGGGTTTTTTTCCCAGTGGCGTCATAAGTTGAAATGGTCACTAAATGAAGTCACTAAACGAAGCGGTGCCGAGTTCGACTTTGTCCAAGACTTATTCTATAGCTCCCAAGTTAAACCTTAAGGCAAGAGCAGAAAAGCAGATTCGGGACCAGGCTGACCCCTCAGTTTGGCGGCCCTTCCTGGGGGCCACCCTCGGGACCACAGCCAGCTGGGGAGCTTGCTCCGCTAGCTCGAGCCAGTGAGCCAAGCTGCATGATGCTTCAGGAAAACGATGGAATCTACCGGCGGCCGTTCTAAATTTGTTTTTCCTTCCCCCCCCCCCCCGTCACAGGGACTCTGCTGACAACCCCACAACACACCGCGCTGGGGGCGCATCCCGTCTCAGTGCCAACGTACCGGGCGCAGGGGACCCCCACCTACAGCTATATCCCTCCGCATTGGTAATTCCATTGGCCAGCCCATGTGAGTAGCAGGGCGTCTTCCCCTGGGGGGGGGCTGGTTGGAGGGAGGCCAGGCTCAGAGGAATTGGGGGTCCAGGGGACGTCTAAGACCAGGGGGTCTTCAAACCTGGCCCTTTGATGACTTGTGGACTTCAACTCCCAGAATTCTGGGAGTTCAAGTCCACAAGTCATCAAAGGGCCAGGTTGGAAGACCCCCTGTCTAAGACTCTCATCCTTTTGAAGTGGGTAGAAAGAATCAGAGAGCTGGGAGGGATCTTGGAGGCCATCTAGTCCAGCCTCCTACTCCAGCAGGAGACACCAATGACTGAAGAGATGGTTCCTGCCTCTTCTGGGAAACCTCTGCAGAAGGATTTGGTCACAAAATTGGGCCTTTGTGGTGTCAGAGCTCCAGCTTGGCTTAGACATTGGAAAAGGAGTCCCTAAGGGTGGTTCGGCAGCGCTGTTGTCCCTTTGCACCTACTCGTTGCTGCTCTCCCTGCGGGGTGGACTTCAAGGGCCAGAAGTCTCTGCGTGCTGTCTAGGAATTCTGGGAGTTGAAGTCCTACCCTCATTTTATAGCATTCTCTCCCCCCCCCCGGTGCACGTTGACTGATCTCCCTAGAACAGGGGTAGGCCACCTTGGCTCTTTTATGACTCATGGACTTCAACTCCCAGAATTCCTCAGCCAGCATGGGGGAACTATGGCCCCTTCATGACTCCTGGACTTCAACTCCCAGAATTCCTGAGCCAGCATGGGGAAATTATGGCCCCTTCATGACTCGTGGACTTCAACTCCCAGAATTCCTGAGCCAGCATGGGGGAACTGTGGCCCCTTCATGACTCGTGGACTTCAACTCCCAGAATTCCTGAGCCAGCATGGGGGAACTGTGGCCCCTTCATGACTCGTGGACTTCAACTCCCAGAATTCCTGAGCCAGCATGGGGGAACTGTGGCCCCTTCATGACTCGTGGACTTCAACTCCCAGAATTCCTGAGCCAGCCATGCTGAGGGAATAGGGAGAGGTTTCCAAATTGAGCCATGCTGGCTCAGGAATTCTGGGAGTTGAAGTCCATGAGTCATAAAAGAGCCAAGGTGGCCTACCCCTGCCCTAGAAAGAGGACTCTCCAGACTTGGCAGCTATAAAGACTTGTGGACTTCAACTCCCAGAATTCCTCAGTCGGCCATGCCGGCTGGGGAATTCTGGGGATTGAAGTCCACAAGTTTTAAAGTTTGCCCAGTTTGGAGAGCCCAGCCCTAAAGCGGTGCTTCCCAACCTGAGCCATTTTAAGATGGGTGGACTTCAACTCCCAGAATACCCCAGGTCCCTTCCAGCTCTTTTCTATTCTTTAGGGTGGATATTTGCCCGGTGGCAAAGTGTCTTAAAGGGTTCTGTCTTTTTATGGAGATTGGGGGAAGAAGGAAGGAAGGAAGGAAGGAAGGAAGGAAGGAAGGAAGGAAGGAAGGAAGGAAGGAAGATAGAGAGAGAGAGAGAGAGAGAGAGAGAGAGAGAGAGAGAGATAAAAAGAAAAAGAAAGAAAGAAAGAGTGGGAGGGAGAAGGATGGAAGGAAGGAAAAAGAAAAGGAAAGGAGGGAAGAAAGGGAAGGAGAAAAGGAAGGAGAAGGGAGAGGGAGGAAGGATTGATGGAAGGAGAAGGGAGGGGGAACGGAGGAAGGAAGGAAGGAGAAAGAAAGGGAAGAAGGAAGGAGAGATGGAGGAAGGAAGGAAAGAGGGAGAGGGAGGGAGGAAGGCAGGAAGGGGGAGAGTGAGAAGAGAGGAGGGAAGGAAGAAAAAGGGAGGGAGAAAGGAAGGATGGAAAGAGAAGGGAGAATGGAGGAAGGAAGAAAGGAAGGAAAGTGGAAGAAGGGAGAAAGGAAGGAAGGATTGATGGAAGGCGAAGGGAAGGGGAATGGAGGAAGGAAGAAAGGAAACAAAGGAAGAAGGAAGGGATGGAGGAAGACAGGAAGGAAGGGAGGAAGAGGCAGGGGGAAGGGAGTGAGTGAGTGAGCGAGCGGCGAAGGAGAAAATTCAGGCAATATTTAAGACTAATCGAGCATTTCAAGAGCCCGGAAAAATGACCGAACACCAAAAGCCTCTTTTAATTCATTTGTGCCTCTGGTGCAGCCGAGGAGAACAAGCTGAAAGGAGAGAGGGAAATTCGAACTCGGGTCTCAAACTCTGCTCCTTTCCTTCTCTCTCTCCCCCCCCCTCCCAGACAGATCTGGAGTCAAGACATCGGATGCAACCTGGCGCAAAGGAGCAGCCCCCCCTCCGGGCGTCCGGGCATTGCCAGCGAAAGCAGAAAAACGCCCCCCCCATCTCAATGGTCACCCGACGCGCTCTCTCGGATTTTAATTTTGCGTTTAATTTTTGACTTCTTTGGGGCCAAAGCCGGACCCTTCTCCCCCCCCCCACTCACCCCTCTTTCTCCTTCCCTCCAGGGTCCACTCCGTTGAACCCTATCGTTGTTTTCCGCTGCCTTGGTCTCCATTTCCCTCCATTGAGCATGGCCGGGACCTCCTGAGGCCATCTGTCCGTTCATGATCCATGTGGGTTCCTCGGGGTGGAGGGAGCGGGGGGGGGAACAATTCCACCTTTAGGTTTCTGGAGGGACCAAAAAGAGCCCACCCACATTTCTTACCCACCCACCCACTCCTCCTCCAGGAAGCCCTCCGCCCCCGTCCCCTCCCTTCTTCACGCTCCTCCATAACACAATTCAAGAAAATGGGTGCTGTCCAGCTAGGCCTCGGGATTCCGTGGGTCGTTCCCACTGAAACGTGGATCTTGGCACTTTGTACATGGGCAGAGGATGTGAGATACGTGGCACGGCCCACCTGGGTTTTAGAGAATTGGCACGTATTGCGTGCTTTCATCATGGAATCCACTTCCACTCCCCCCATCTCTTTGAAAGAAAGGGGTAGTTCTTATATTAGCATAGGCCAGGGGTAGGCAATCTGGGCTCTTTTATGACTCGTGGACTTAAACTCCCAGAATTCCTGAGCCAGCATGGAGGAACTATGGCCCCTTCATGACTCGTGGACTTCAACTCCCAGAATTCCTGAGCCAGCATGGCTCAGCTTGGAAACCTCTTCCTTTCCCCTCAGCATGGCTGGCTCAGGAATTCTGGGAGTTGAAGTCCATCCTTCTGAAAGTTGCCAAGGTTGAGAAACCCTGATCTAGAGGGAGAAAGATTACTAGAGCAGTAGTTCTCTACCTCAGCAACTTTAAGATGGCTGAACTTCAACTCCCAGAATTCCCCAGCCAGCATGGGGGAACTATGGCCCCTTCATGACTCGTGGACTTCAACTCCCAGAATTCCTGAGCCAGCATAGGGAACTATGGCCCCTTCATGACTCGTGGACTTCAACTCCCAGAATTCCTGAGCCAGCATGAGGGAATATGGCCTCTTCATGACTCGTGGAATTAAACTCCCAGAATTCCTCAGCCAGCATGAGGGAATATGGCCCCTTCATGATTCGTGGACTTCAACTCCCAGAATTCCTGAGCCAGCATGGCTCAGCTTGGAAACCTCTCCCTTTCCCCTCAGCATGGCTGGCTCAGGAATTCTGGGAGTTGAAGTCCATGAGGCATAAAAGAGCCCAGATTGCCTACCCCTGGCATAGGCTGATATCGGGGTGTCCTTTCGGGGAGGTGTCAAAAAAGTCAAAATGGCAGCCAAGACCCTGAATGAGACCCTACCTCTTTTTTTGTGTGTGTGTGTTTTTTTTTTGTTACTGCATTGGATGTTTTGATGCTTTAAAAAAAAAAAAGACAGTTTTGTCACTGCGGTTGCGGCTGTCATTTTGGGGAGAATGGGCTTTTGCCCACCTCCCCCCTTTCGCCCCCCCAAAATGGACCTTCTGGAAGTGGTAACGGTAGTCCTCGGCTTACAACCGCAACTGAGCCCAAAATTTCCATTGCCGTGTGGAAACATTTCTTAAGTGAGTTTTTGCCCCGTTTTGCAAACCTTTCTTGCCACCGTTGTTAAGCGAATCACTCAAGTTGTTAAGTTAGTAAGATAGTTGTGAAGTGAATCCGGCTTTCCCCCCATTGACTTTGCTAGTCAGAAGGTCGCCAAAGGGGATCGCATGACACCCCCCCCCCAGACAGTGAAACTGTCATAAGTACAAGTCAATTGCCAAGTATCTGAACTTTAATGTGACCGTGGGGGATGCTGCAGTGGTTGTTAATTGTGAAAAAGCGTCATAAGTCATTTTTCCCCAGTGCCGTTGTAACTCCGAGCGGTCACTAAACAGATTGTCGTAAGTCGAGGACTGCCTGTCATGAGATTGAAACAGAGGATCGAAACTGTTCCATAGAACAATTAACCAGTGGAACCACCTGCCTCCAGAAGCGGTGAATGCTCCAACAGTGGAGGTTTTTAAGAAGAGACCGGACAGCCATTTGTCCGAAATTGGTATATGAGCAAGGGGTTGGACTAGATGACCTCCAAGGTCCCTTCCAATTTTATTATTATTATTAAAATTCTCCATGTTAGCTTGGAAGAAATTCAGCACGGAGGACCAGAGCCGTGAGGTGATTCTGTGGTGGTTCGCTTGGACAAGCTGACTTCATCTCTGTCCACCCGTTCCAGGTGGATGAACGTGGCCTTCAGGAGCTCCTCAACCCAAGTTCTCCCCGGGGTTTTTCTCTGGGCAGGCCCCCAAAACGACCTCCCTGATCTCATTTGGGTTCCAGGTTGGGTTCTCCATCCCTCTTGACCCCTTCATTCGAGGGAACGTCAGAATCTCCAGACGTGGGGTGGTGGCAAAATGTTGCCGAGATCCTGGTTGATGTGTGGAAGCACCCAAATGAAGGTTGTCTTGAACCCACCTGGGAGTGGGGAACAGAGAGGAACCCACCCACCCACCCCCAGTGTTAAGGGAACCCCACTGTGGGGCTGGGGAGGTAGAACTGGGACCAAGGGACGTCCCCGCCAGAAGAATTGAAGTTCCTCAAACCAACCGTGCAGAAGACGAGAAGGGAAAGACGAAGGTCATCGTGGCAAGGAGAATCCATGGGCCGTGAGGACTTGCTTGGAGATCCCCCAAACCTCAGATTATCAAGAAAGATAATCTCCAGCCGGGGCTCCGCTGGTGTGATCAAGATTGGGACGGGACCGTGATGGGATTCCAACTGTCCTCCAGGTCTCCTGAAGCGCCACCCTCCTTGACTTGGACGTTGACGTCCTTTTTGCCTCGCATCCACCGTGCCCAGCCGAGGGGGTCCTCATGGAGTAGCCAGGACCCTTTTTAGGAAATTGGGCAAGGTGGAAATCCCGCCGGCATCGGTTCGTGTCAGTTCCAGGTCTCTGATCCAGAAGCTTTCAAGAGCTACTCCATGGCAGAGATAGGTTGGGAAGTTCTGGATAGCTTCTGGAGAGAGAGATTGGGAAGTTCTGGATAGCTTCTGGAGAGAGATTGGGAAGTTCTGGATAGCTTCTGGGGAGAGAGATTGGGAAGTTCTGGATAGCTTCTGGAGAGAGAGATTGGGAAGTTCTGGATAGCTTCTGGAGAGAGTTGAAGGAAGGAAGGAGACTCTAAATGTTGCTGGAGATAGGGTTGAAGGCTTCAATCTTGGCAGCTTGCCCACGAGCAGACTTCAACTCCCAGAATTCCCCCAGCCAGCACAACTGAAGGCAGGTCACAGAAAGAAGACCCAGGGATTGTCAAGACTTAGAGAGAGGTGGTCAACTCCAGGAGTATGTCCAGCCAACCAGCCCTCACTAGGAACTCGCTGTGAGAGGGATCTCGGAGTCCTAGTGGACCATCACTTAAACATCAGCCAGCCGTGCGCTGCAGCTGCCAAAAAGGCCAACGCAATCCTAAATTGTATTAACAGGGAGAGAATCAGGATCACGTGAAGTGTTAATACCACTTTACAAGGCCTTGGGAAGGCCACCCTTGGAATCCTGCATCCAGTTTTGGTCACCACGATGTAAAAAAGATGTTGAGACTCTGGAAAGAGTGCAGAGAAGAGCAACAAAGATGATCAGGGGACTGGAGGCTGAAATGTATACGGAATGGTTGCTGGAATTGGGTCTGTCTAGTTTAACGAAGAGAAGGACAAGGGGGGACAGGATAGCAGGGTTCCAGTATCTCAGGGGCTACCCCAAAGAAGAGGCATTCAAGCTATTTCCCAAAGCCCCTTAAGGCAGGACAAGAAGCAACAGGTGGAAACTCATCAAGTAGAGAAGCAATCTAGAACTAAGGAGAAACTTCCTGACAGTGAGAACAATTAACCAGTGGAACTACCTGCCTCCAGAAGCGGTGAATGCTCCAACACTGGAGGTTTTTAAGAAGAGACTGGACAGCCATTTGTCTGAAATGGTATAGGGTTTCCTGCCTGAGCAGGGGGTTGGACTAGATGACCTCCAGCTCTTTTATTCTGCTTGTTTTTGGGCATTACAGTGCCCGTTTTCGCTGGTGCAATGCTAGGGAAACCATTTGACAGGACAACCATGCAGATGGTCCTCACTAAGATGCCCCGAGCAGCCCCATTCTCAACCGTCGGACTTCCCATTGTACATAGCTGTATAAAGTGTATAATCTGAAATCGGGCAGGGAATGAAGGCAATCGGCCAAAAGAGCTGAGTAGCATTTGGAGCCCCCCCCCAAATGACCCCGTCATGAATCCTGAGAGCCTGACATTTGTGGCCAGGAAAAAAAACCAAATTATACAGGTAGTCCTCAACTTATGACCACAGCCGGAAACGTAGCTAAGCCAGGCCGTTGTTAACCGAGTCTCGTTTGATGTCATGCCTTTTGCTCACGGTGCTTGAGCGGATCGTTGCCGTCGTTAAATGAATCTCGGCCGTTCGGCAAATCTGGCTTCCCCCCCCATGAGCTGCTTGTCAGGTGGCTGCACATGGTGAGCAGTTGACTCCACAGCTGCCGTAAACACACTGCCAAGAGGCCAAATTTCGGCCATAGGGACACTGCAACGGCCGTCAGAATGAGGATTGCGCGGAAGTTGCGTTTTTAAAAGCGCCATCGTAACTTCGAGACGGTCGGTAAACAAAGGGTTTTGTAAACGGAGGATGACCTGCATTGGCAACTTGGTCCCTGCTTTGAAAGTGAACCCCACCACCTCTCCACATTTAAGGTTGGGCACCTGTGACCCCCCCCCAACCCCCCCCCCCAGGCCAGGACTCCAGAAAGAACCAGACCAAGTCTTTGGCTCCTGTCTTTGACCACCTGCCATGCCCCCCGCCATTACTCTAAGTGTTATTTAAAGGTCTTTGGGGGGGGGTTGCACGATTGATGCTCGCTCTAGAGAACAGGTGGGGAACGGTGGCCCCTTTACGACTCGTGGACTTCAACCCCCAGAATTCCTGAGCCAGCTTGGCCCCCGCTTTGGAGTTGAGCCCCCCCTCTCTGTCCTCATTTCAGGGGTCCATGCCACAGGCACCCCCCCTTCCCATGAATTAGGAAACAACCCCGTCCCCACTATATTCCCCCTTTTCAAACCTGTTTGGGGGAGCAGGAAAAGGCCCACCTGCCCTCCATCTGCAAAGATGCATATTAATGGGCACATTGGCCCCACCTAACACCGGTCGGGCATCTGTAGTGCCCCCCCAGCCAGAAAGAAGCAGCCAGAACCCAAACCCCCCCCCCCAGCCAGAAAGAAGCTCCCAACACTGGAAGTTTTTAAGAAGAGACTGGACAGCCATTTGTCTGAAATGGTATAGGGTTTCCTGCCTGAGCAGGGGGTTGGACTAGATGACCTCCAAGGTCCCTTCCAACTTTATTATTATTTATTATTATTATTATTAGCTCAAGTCTTTGGCTCCTGTCTATCATGACCTGCCGTTTCCCCCCCCCCCTACTTCTTTTATTCTGCCATTACTGTTATTTAAAGGTCTTTGGGGGGGGGTTGCATGAGAGAAGAGGTGGGGAACGGTGGTGCCTTTACGACTTGTGGACTTCAACTCCCAGAATTCCTGAGTCAGCCATGTTCAGGCTCCCCGGCTGGCTGAGGAATTCTGGGAGTTGAAGTCCAGAGGTCCTTAAGGGGCCATAGTTGCTGGCTGAGGAATTCTGGGAGTTGAAGTCCAGAGGTCCTTAAGGGGCCGTAGTTGCTGGCTGAGGAATTCTGGGAGTTGAAGTCCAGAGGTCCTTAAGGGGCCATAGTTGCTGGCTGAGGAATTCTGGGAGTTGAAGTCCAGCGGTTGTAAAGGGGCCACCATTCCCCACCTGTCCTCTAGAGCAACGTTGAATGGCTTGGATGTTTCGGGAGGCTAAGGAGAACCCTTCGGAACGCATAGCTTCTTGTTGAGGTGAATGCTGTTAGTCCTCTAGTTATGACCACAATGGAGCCCGAAATTTACGTCGCAAAGCAAAGACAATTACTTGAGCTTTGTCCCATTTTATGACCCTTTTTATCTACGATTTTTAAGTTAGTCGCGCAGCTGTTAAGTGAATCCGGTTTCCCCCACTTTTTCCTTGTCAGAAGGTCGCAAAAGGGGATCACGTGACCCCCCCCAGGACACCGCAACCGTCGAAAGTACATGCCAGTTGCCAAGTGTTTGAATTTTGATCGCGTGACCACGACCACCGCAGCAGTTGTAAAGTGTGAAAATTGTTCGTAAGTCCCTTTTTTCCTGGTTCTTTTGCACGGTCGCTAAATGAACCGTTATAAGTAAAAAAAATGCCTGAACACCGGGTTGGACTAGATGACCTCTGAGGCCCCTTCCAACTTAATTTTAATTATTATTATTAAGTCAAGGACTACCTTATAGTTGGAGTTTCTTACATAAAGTAATTTGCAGTCCACGGCGGAAGACGGTGGGCTCTTGAGATGGGAAGCCCTTTGCAACGGGGGTCCGCTGATATATTTCTCTTTAATTATCCGGCCCGCAGAGTTTTAATTCCGTTAAATCTCTTTTAAAACCTTTTTACTGGAAATGAGAGTCTTCCACGCTTTCAATCTTAAGGTTTTTTAATCCGGCGGAGAGGGAGGGGGGGCAGTGGGGCAGAACTGGTGTATTGGAAAAGCCCCCCCACCTCCCCCAATCTCCTGCCCCCCCTAACCCCCCTAACCCTCAAGTCACAACTTGTGAATATGACGTGTAAATCCATAACGCTCATGATTTCGTTCTGAAGATCAAGTAGTGATCTCTCGGGACAGGTTTAAAGCCAAGAGTTTGTAACTGTACGATATTTACTGTAAGATTGTAGAACATTCGATAAAACTATTAAAAATATTTCCAAAAAAAGAAATATTAAAAAAAAAACACCACCACCAAGATCTTGAGTCTTGATTTCAAAGTGTCTGCTTTCAAAGGGAACGGACGTTTTTGCTTAACGGGATTCAAACTTTCAACCTGCAGGTAGTCTTCAACTGACAGGCCACAAGTGAGCCCCTCCAATTTATGTCGCTAAGCGAGACAGATCGTTCAATGAGTTTTTGTCCCCATTTTGCCACCGTTGTTAAGTGAATCATGCAGTTGTTAAGTGAATCCAGCTTCCCCATTTGACTTTGCTTGTCAGAAGGCCGACAAAGAGGATCACAGCACACTGCGGCCGTCACAAATAGGAATCCATTGCCAGGAATTGAAATTCTGATCACGTGACTCTGGGGACGCTGCGACGGTCGTTAAGTGTGAAAAATAGCCATAAGTCAAGTCACATTTTTCAATGCCATTACAACTTCAAACTGTCACTAAGTGAATGACTGTAAATCAAGGACTAAACCTGTAGTTCGTGGGCAAAGAGAAGGTGTAGGGGCTGGTGGCAGCAGTGGGATACCTCGAAAAAGGCAGAAGTTAGTGGATTTCACACAGAAAACCCCACGAACCGCGGAGAGCCGCCAACTTTTCAAAACACAAAAGTGTGGGGTTTGCGAAATCGCCTTCCCACGATGTTGTTACTGTTTGTCGTCAATCAAGGGAAGCTCCACCGTTTTCAAAATTGCGTGACGTGTCAAAAAGTCCACTTAAAAATAAAAAAATTAAAACGCCAGTTTTTTAGTCCATCTTGGTGTTTGGTAATAAGGATTTTTTTTTTTTTATAATGGAGGGGGAAGAAATTCAGGGATAGACAGGGAGAGATATATATACAGGGGGTCCTCGCTTTACGACGCCCCCAATTGGGATAATTTCCGCTGCTAAAGAAGGCGGTTGTTAAAAGTGAGTGGTGCCCGATTTGGCTACTTTTTTTTTTTTTTGGTCGAGGTGGTCAAGCAAATCACAGCAGTTGTTAAGTGAATCATGCGGTTGTTAAGTGAATCCAACTTCCCCATTGACTTTGCTTGTCAGAAGGTTAACCCCGGGACACTGCAGCCGTCGTAAATACGAGTCCGTTGCCAAGCATCCAAATTTCGATCATATGGCCACGGGGGATGCTGCAACGGTCATTAAGTGTGAAAAACGGTCATAACTCACTTTCTTTCCTGCACTTGTAGCTTCGGTCACTAAGCGAATTGTTGTATGTCAAGGACTTTGTACACCAATCTCTCTCTCCCCCTCCTTTCCTTTCCTCTCTATGCCCAGCCTGGACTTTCCTTGTGGAAGAGCGCCCTCTGCTGGATCCCTCCAGCTAGTGCATTTAGCAGCAGAATCTGTTTCTCTTGATTCTTTTTCCTTCAGGGCATTTTAAAGGTGTTAAAGAACATAAGTGTGTGGACATTTCTTTGCAGTGATGGGGTTACAGAGAGAGTCATGCTTCGTTTTGGCCCCAGGCTATTTGTGACTTTATCTTAGTAAAGGAGTTTGTCTAAACTGGGAGACGTTGCTCCAGATCAGGCGACCATATTCAAAATAGATAAGAGTAGAGTAGAATAGAAATAGAATAGAAATATAGAATGGAATGGAATAGAATAGATGAAGAATAGAATAGAAAGAATAGAATACAACAGAACAGAATAGAAATACAGAATAGAATAGGAGTAGAATAGAAATATAGAATACAATAGAATAGAAATATAGAATGGAAGTGAAGGAATGAAGAATAGAACAGAACAGAACAACAGAACAGAATACAGAATAGAATAGGAATAGAATAGAAATATAGAAAAGAATACAATAGAATAGAAATATAGAATGGAATAGAATAGAAGGAATGAAGAACAGAATAGAAAGAACAGAACAGAACAGAATAGAAATACAGAATAGAATAGGTATAGGAATAGAAACAATAGAAATATAGGAATAGAATAGAAGGAATGAAGAACAGAACAACAGAATAGGAATAGAATAGAAATATAGAATAGAAACTATAGGAATAGAATAGAATAGAAGGAATGAAGAACAGAACAACAGAATAGAATAGAAATAGAATAGAAATATAGAATAGAAAAAGAAAGAATAGGAATAGAGCTGGGAGGGACCTTGGAGCAGACAGTTTGCGTGCAGCTCAACCGAGGCATTTCCCAGGGCCAGCCGAGGACGCCTTCAGATCCGCCTTCCAAATAATAATAATAATAGTAGTAAAAGAGCAACTGGAGGAATTAAATGTTCGGTAAAATGCCATTCTTTTAGATGGGTGTCCCTTTGCATTAGTAGTGGCTTCTCAACCGGGGCAACGTTAAGACCGATGGACTTCAACTCCCAGAATTCTGGGAGTCGTCGTCCACCCAGCTGAACATGGCCAAGGTTGAGAAGCAGCAGTCCAAAACAGAATTGGAAAACGGGTGGTGACCCTTTATTAGTTCTCCTCGTTTGCAAGCATTTCCTTGGGCGTTTTGAAGGCAAATAGGTACATTCTCTGCAACTGTCTCGAGTGCGAAATGTACCCAAGGCGAGACTAGAACTCACCGTCTCCTGATGATTGGCCCAAAGTCACCCAGCCAGCTCTCGTGTCTCAGGCGGGACTAGAACTCACCGTCTCCTGGTGATTGGTCCAAAGTCACCCAGCCGGCTTTCATGCCTAAGGCGGGACTAGAACTCACCGTCTCCTGGTGATTGGCCCAAAGTCACCAAGCCAGCTCTTGTGTCTCAGGCGGGACTAGAACTCACCGTCTCCTGGTGATTGGCCCAAAGTCAGCCAGCCAGCTTTCATGTCTCAGGCAGGACTAGAACTCACCGTCTCCTGGTGATTGGCCCAAAGTCAGCCAGTCGGCTTTTGTGTCATGTGAACCCAGACATCAGGCCTTCAACTGACCTGGTTGAGCCTCTGTGCTCACAGCGCGGACTTTGTGAGCCATTAAGGTTTTCAAACCATTGGAAGTCCTATTATTGGGTTTGGCTCCTTGGCTCCAAATCTGGACATTGCACTTGCAGATGGACGGAGGCCGGAAGTCATCAGTAAGAAGGAAGATCAGGTATTTGGTCACCTTTAACCTTGAGAAGGCTGACCAGGTAGGAAAGGAGGAGATTAGTCTTTGGAGAAGATGTCCCACCAGGTGATCAACCTCCTTTGTCTAGGGCAGTGTTTCCCAAACTTGACAATTTTAAGGCATGAGGACTTCAACTCCCAGAATTCCACAGCCAGCGTTGCTGGCTGTGGAATTCTGGGAGTTGAAGTCCACATGCCTTAAAATTGTCAAGTTTGGGAAACACTGCTCTAGGGCAGGATGCAGAAAATGGCTGTTGTGAACAAAACAATAGAGTTGGAAGGGACCTTGGAGGTCTTCTAGTCCAGCCCCGTTTAAGCAGGAGACCCTTTACCATTCCAGACAAATGGCTGTCCAATCTCAGACGTTCAGTTCTAAAGAAGGTCCCAATTGCACAGAAGGTCCACTGAGCACAAAAACCGGTGGGCTGTTCTCCAGATCTCACCCAGTAGATTCCTGGCCCAAGCAGGGGGTTGGGCTGGATGGCCTCTAGGATCCCATCCAAGCTGAAACCCTTCCAGCGGGATTCGCTGGGTATAACCCGCTCACCGGTGACTCATAGGGTAGGAGCCATTCACTCAACTAATCAAGGGGAGAAGCAACCTAGAACTTTCCTGACAATGAGGACAATTAATCAGTGGAACTCCTTGCCTCCAGAAGCGGTGAATGCGCCAACACCGGAAGTTTTTAAGAAGAGACTGTACAGCCATTTGTCCGAAATGGTATAGGGTTTCCTGCCTGAGCAGGGGGTTGGACTAGATGACCTCCAAGGTCCCTTCCAACTGTATTCTTCTTCTTCTCCTCCTCCTCCTCCTCCTCCTCATTATTATTATTATTATTATGGATCATCGCACAGTCAGCCAGATGTTCAGACTGGATTTGGCATTTTGTCTACCTATCGAGTCCTTACCCAGGACCTGGGATAGGCAGATGTGGATGTTTGATGGTATTACAGATATCGTCGCAGGATGGAAGCAGTTCCTAGTAAGGCCGCCTTTTGCAATTGACTAATAGCGAATTTGTCAATGCCAGTTCTGTTCAAGTGGTGCTCCAGTTGTTTTGGGATTGCACCCAAGGAGCCTATGATTATTGGTTATAATTATATTATTATATAATTATAATATTAATACTATTATTATTATTACTACTACTACTACTACTACTAAGGCACTTCAAGGCAGTGAAATGTTGAGTTTTGTGAAGTGATCCTCGGTGGACTGTGGACAATTTGACATCCTCGGGCAATTCTAACTCCTGTTTTATTTATTTTTAACAAAATTTATATGGCCACCCAACTCCTCATTCGCAGAGTACGGGGCCAATCTCCTCTCTGCACAGTTGATGTTCCACAGGGAGGGAGTCACCACAGAGCAGGCCCGCCTCCTGGGTCCCACCAGATGGACCTCCTCAAGGGAGGGGACCCGGTAACATCCCCCTGCCTCCCCAGTCTGTTGGATTGGGTGGATCTAACTAGGATCAACTAACCTGGTCCCAAGCCAGGGAGGGCTTTGACGGTGACAATAAGCACCCCGAATTGGACCCGAAAGCAAAGCGACAGCCGGCGCAGATGCCCACAAAGAAGGCGACACGCGTGCAAAACTAGGCTTGCAAAAAACCAAGACGGGCCACTGCAGTTTGAACCAGTTGAAGCTTCCGGGTAGTTTTCAAGGGCAGCCCCCTGTACAGAGCGCATTGCAGTAGTCAAGACAGGCGTGTGGGTGAGTGTGAGCAGAGCTTGAGGGAGTTGTCTGCTCAACACTTTCTCTCCCCCCAGCCCCCCCCCCACTGTGACCAATCTGGGGCAACTGCCAGCCGTTGATCCGTTTTCCGGTTTTTATTCATCAACATAATAGAAACGAAACTTCCGGTAAGGCCCGTTCCGTTTAACGTCACACCACGAAGGGTGGGCAATAAATAAACCCGGGGACAAAACGGGGAGGAGCCCACCGCACGGGACGGGCCAGGCGCCTCCACCTTGCTTTGCCCGCATAAATAATACGTAGGGGGAAGAAAAAAAACACGAGAAAACCAAAATACAAAAAAAAAAAAAAAAATGGGAATGACGCTTGGTTAGTAATAAGGTTGCTAAGGGAATCTGCGAAATCGGAACGTCGCAAAAGCGGATCACGTGACCCGGGGACATTGCGACCGTCATAAATACGAGTCAGTTGCCCAAGCCTCCGAATTTGGACCAGGAAGGGTGCTGCAAGGATCATAACTGAAAAACGATCGTAAGTCACTTTTTTCAGTACTGTTGTAACGGTCAAATGGTCACTAAATGAAACGGTTGTAAGTCAAGGGATATCTGTATTTCTTTCTTTCTTTCTTTCTTTCTTTCTTTCTTTCTTTATAAACGATTATAAGGGCAACCTGTATATATTTCTTTCTTTCTTTCTTTCTTTTTCTTTCTTTCTTTCTGAATAGTTATAAGTCAAGGGCTACCTGTATCTATCTATCTATCTATCTATCTTTCTTTCTTTCTTTCTTTCTTTCTTTTCTTTCTTTCTTTCTTTCTTTCTTTCTTTCTTGTTATAAGTCAAGGGCTACCTGTATCTATCTATCTGTCTTTCTTTTCTTTCTTTCTTTCTTTTTCTTTCTTTCTGAATGGTTATGTCAAGGGCTAGCTGTATCTATCTGTTTATCTTTCTTTCTTTCTTTCTTTCTTTCTTTCTTTCTTTCTTTCTTTCTTTCTTTTCTTGTTATAAGTCAAGGGCTACCTGTATCTATCTATCTTTCTTTCTTTCTTTCTTTCTTTCTTTCTTTCTTTCTTTCTTTCTTTCTTTCTTTCTTTTCTTTCTTTTTCTTTCTTTCTGAATGGTTATAAGTCAAGGGCTACCTGTATCTATCTGTTTATCTTTCTTTCTTTCTTTCTTTCTTTCTTTCTTTCTTTCTTCTTTCTTTCTTTCTTTCTTTCTTTCTTTCTTTCTGTTATAAGTTAAGGGCTACCTGTATCTATCTATCTTTCTTTCTTTTCTTTCTTTTCTTTCTTCTTCTTTCCCTCCCTCTCTTTCTCTTCACACACACACACACACACACACACACGCACTCAAAGGTGTCTTCCCTCCCCATTCAAGTAGAGGAAGATACGTATATCACACGCACAACCACAGGCACACACTGCCCATCAGCAGCAGCTCCTCAGCACAGCTGTGTTCAGATGCTGAACAATTTCAGAAAGGGTTAGGGGGCTGGATGGGACACCATCAGGAAATCCCAGGGGGCGTGGCTAAATGGGGAAGGCGAGGAAACATGTCAGGAAAGAAAAGAAAAACCCGCAACCGGGACCGACTTCCGTAGGGTTGCCCAGGAAATGACACGGAGGAGTCCACGCGGTCACCAGCTCGACGTGGCGGAGGCGCCACAGTTCCGCTAAGTCCTGGGCCGCAATAAGAAGAGGCTTTTTTTCTTTCTCATCCTACCCGGCCTGGCTGGCGCGTGACGGAGCTGCCTCTGAGCCGTGCAAAAGGATAACGTAAAGCAAAGGGGCTCCTCCGGTCAGCCTCTCCAAAACCTTGGGTCCTTTGAAGTCTCTGGGCAAGCTGGGAGGGTCCTCTGGAGCTGCCCAGCCCCCCCCCAGCAGAGTCCGACCCAGACGGGGTCCAAGGAGCAGCGAGAAAAGCCGGCCGGCCGCCACCTTCGCCCGGGCCCAGCCCAGGCGCAGCGGGCGGGAAGGCGCTCCTGACGCGCAGCGTCCACAAATGTTGCGTTGCTCCTTCTTCTCGGCCGAGGGGCAGTCAAATGACAACCTGCGAGGGAGGGGGGAGATGGGAGAATGAAATGGCCGCCATCAGGACAAGAAGAGAGCAGGGTTTGCTCCCTGCAAGCAAGTAACATATAAAGAGAGAGCAAAGCCCTGATGAGGTTCCCTAGCTGGGTTGTGAAACGTCTGCAAGCAGAACTGCCAAACTCAGAGGGCAACTAGGACCCCACAGTCGTCCTCCTCCTCCTCCTCCTCTCTCCTTCTCCACAATCCCCCTCCCTTCTAGCACTGATGATGTTACCTAGTTGGGTCATGAAATGTCTGCAAGGAAACCACCAACCTCAGAGGGCACTAAGGACCACACAGTGGTTTTCTTCTTCCTCCTCCTCCTCCTCCTCCTCCTCCTCCTCCTCCTCCTCCTCCTCCTCCTTTCCATGACCCCCACTCCCTTCTAGCACTGAAGATGTTACCTAGTTGGGTCATGAAATGTCTGCAAGAAAACCATCCAGCTCAGAGAGCACCAAGGATCCCACAGTGGTTTTCTTCTTCTTCTTCTTCCTCCTCCTCCTCCTCCTCCCCTTTCCATGACCCCCACTCCCTTCTAGCACTGATGATGCTACCTAGTTGGGTCATGAAATGTCTGCAAGAAAACCACCCAGCTCAGAGGACACCCAGGACCCCATGGTCCTCTTCCTCCTCCTTCTCCTCCTCCTCCTCCTCTCTGCAAACCCCACTCTCTTCTACTACTGATGACGTTACCTAGTTGTGTTATGAAACGTCTGCAAGAAAACCCACCAAACTCAGAGAGCACCAAGGACCCCATTGTTCTCCTCCCCCTCCTCCTCCTCCTCTTCCTCCTCCTCCTTCTCCTCCTCCTCCTCCTCTCCGCAAACCCCCCTCTCTTCTACTGATGACGTTACCTAGTGGCGTTATGAAACGCCTGCAAGAAAACCACCAAACTCAGAGAGCACCCAGGACCCTCACAGTTCCTCCCTCCCTCACAAATATTCTCTTTTATTGATGTTTTCTCAGACCTGAATCTCCTGGCTGGTCGTGCTGGGAAGGCAAAGCAAGACTGGCTCGCTTCCTCTCTCTCTCTCTCTCTCTCTCTCTCTCTCTCTCTCTCTCTCTGGGGTCTTTCCCCCTCGCCTTGAGAGTCCCTCGGAAGCCAAAGAGACCCCCCCCCACTTACCTCTTGCTGACTCTCTGCCCCCGTGGGCCGCTTCAGTTTCCCCCCATGGCTGGCCAGCAGCTTTGGCTCTGGGGCGAGGGAGGGGTGAGGGGGCTGGCTGGGCTCGGCCTCCCCCACCCCCTCGGAGATGGTCTTCAGTTCCGTGGGGTTGGCTCTCTGCTCGGGGATACGGGCCACGCGGAACCTGAGAGAAAACAACAAAGGCAGCGTGGAGTTGCTACCCGGACAACGGAGAAGGGACGCAGGGGCCCTCCAAGCTGAAGGCATCTTGCAATTTTTGCCCACTGCAGGTAGTAGTAGTAGTAATAATAATAATAATAATAATAATAATAATAATAATAATAATAATAATAATAATAATCAATAGGGTAGACAAAATGCTAAACCCAGTCTGAACATCTGGCTGACTGTGCGATGATCCATAATATAATAATAATAGTAATAATAATAATAATAATAATAATAATAATAATAATAATAAATGGGTAGACAAAATGCCAAACCCAGTCTGCACATCTGGCTGACTGTGCAATGATCCATCATCATCATAATCATCATCATCATCATCATCAATAGGGTAGACAAAATGCCAAATCCAGTCTGAACACCTGGCTGACTGTGCGATGATCCATAATATAATAATAATAGTAATAATAGTAATAGTAATAATAATACTAATACTAATAATAAAAAATGGGTAGACAAAATGCCAAACCCAGTCTGAACATCTGGCTGATTGTGCGATGATCCATCATCATCATCATCATCAATAGGGTAGACAAAATGCCAAATCCAGTCTGAACATCTGGCGGACTGCGATGATCCATAATAATAATAATGATGATGATGATGATGATGATGATGATGATGTTGGAAAGGACCAACATTATTAGGTCATCTAGTCCAACCCCCTGCTCAGGCAGGAAGCCCTATACTGTTTCAGACAAATGGCTGTCCAGTCTCTTAGCATAGAATAGAGCTGGAAGGGACCTTGGAGGTCATCTAGTCCAACCCCCTGCTCAGGCAGGAGACCCTGTACTATTTCGGACAAATGGCTGTCCAGTCTCTCTTTAAAAACCTCCAGTGTTGGAGCATTCACCGCTTCTGGAGGCAGGTGGTTCCACTGGTTAATTGTTCTCACTGTCAGGAAGTTTCTCCTTAGTTCTAGGTCCTCGACTTACGATGATTCATTTAGTGACAGAAGTTACAATGGCACTGAAAAAAACCCCAGTCCTCACACGTATGACTGTCGCATCCTCACAGTCGTTGCTTGGTCAAAATTTGGAGGCTCGGCTAACCTCGACTTACAATGATTCATTTAGTGACTGTTTGAAGTTACAACAGTACTGAAACAAACCAACTTCTATCCAGTCCTCACACTTACGACTACTGCAGCATCTTTACAAGTAGTATCATGATCAAAATTTGGACGCTTGGCTACTGGCTTGTGCAGGTAGTCCTTGACTTACAATGATTCATTTAGTGACCATTGAAACTTACATGGCGTTGAGAAAAGCGACTTATGGCCGTTTTTCACGCTTACGACTGCGGCAGCCTCCCCACGGCCATGGAATGAAAATTTGGGCACTTGGCCACTGACTCCTATTTATGACGCTTGCGGTGTCCCAGGGACATGTGATCCCTTTTGGCGACCTTCTGACCAGCAAAGTCAATGGGGAAACTAGATTCACTTAACAGCCATGTTAATCACCTCGTAATCACAGCGATCCACTTAATGACGGTGGCAAGAAAGGACGTAAAAATGGGGGCAACATTCAGTTAAAACTCACGTAGGGACAGAAATTTTGACCTCAATTGGGATTGTTAGTTGAGGACGACCTGTATCCTTATTTCTCTTGTTCCTCCTTCTAGGCATAGAAGTACTAAGAGTTTGACCTCTTAAGGCAGTGGTTCTCAATCCTTTTAATGCCGCGACCCCCAACCGGTCGTAAGTCGAGGACTACTCAACCAGTCATAAGTCGAGGACTACTCAACTGGTGCAGTACCGTTTGCAGAATGGGACTTTTGGTGGGCTCAGCAGGGCAGAGACAGCCTGGACAATTCCTATTGGCTTTTGAAAGCCAATCGAATGAGACTCTATTCAAGAGAGTCTATTCTATTGGCTTTCAAAAGCCAATAGAATAAGAGGGAGTAGCACAGCTAAGGAAAAGGGGAAAAAAATGGCGGACTGCGTTGTTTGGCGACCCCCGTGAAATGGTCGTTCGACCCCAAATGGGGTCCCGACCCACAGGTCGAGAACCACTGTCTTAAGGACTAGAAACTTGTTTTTTTAAAAAATAAATAAATAAATAAACAGCACAGAGGAGGCTGAATGCTACACTGGCCTGGCAAGTCATTCAAAGGTGCACTTTGGGCCTTACCTGCCCACGGAGAGGATGGTGATCTCCCCCGGCTGGACACGGCTGGACACGGCCTCGGTGGACCGTAGCATCTCCGGCCACTTCTTCTGGCTGCAGCGGGTGCAGCTGGGGCCCGAGCGCATGGCCAGGCCCTGGATGGTGTGGAGGTGGTGCTGATGCTGGCAGATGTGGGGGATCTGGGGCAGGAGATGCAACCTGGACAGGGCGGGGGAAGAAACGACCGTCATTTGGAGTGACGGAGACAAAGGGCCAATCGGAGACCGGCTAGGACGGTCTTGGCAGGCGCTGGATTGGCTCGGGTTGGTTGGCTTTCAAAGCCCATCATCCTTAACCCTGGGCTCAGAAGGATGGGATGCAGCGTTCAGGGACGGCGGTCGAGGCATCGGATCTGCTGAGCTGGGAAAACTGGGGTTCAAATCCCCGTTTGACGAGTCAATAAAAAAAAAATTCGGGGAATAGCCATAGCAACAGCCCTTAGATTTATAGACCGCTTTCTCGTGCCTTCCAGCTCTCTCTAAGCAGTGTTTCTCAACCTTGACAATTTTAAGGCCTGTGGACTTCAACTCCTAGAATTCCACAGCCAGCAACGCTGGCTGTGGAATTCTGGGAGTTGAAGTCCACAGGCCTTAAAATTGTCAAGGTTGAGAAACACTGCGAGTCTAAGCGGTTTACAGAGTCGGCCTATTTGGCCCCAACAATCCGGGTCCTCATTTTAGCGGCCTCAAGAAGGACATAATACTGAGTCAACCTTGAGCCGGTCAGGATCGAACTGGCGGCAGTGGGAATGCAGAGTTTGTCTGCAATGCCACATTCCAACCACGGTGCCACCGTGGAAACCAGCTTGCCCCGGAAATAAACCCGTTAAGAAGATTTACGGGTTCAAAAGTCTTAAAATGGTGCTTGGGACATGCATAAAAAAAAGGGTCAGGGTTTTGAGGACATCACAACAGCCACCCTGGTGCCTTTTGATACACACACACACACACACACACACACACACACACACACACAAACACACAAGGACACTCCCAACCCCCAACAAGGCTGTGATTTGCGCAATCCACCAGACCCCGAACAGCAGAAAAAGAAGCCAGATTAAAGCTATTTGTCTTGTATTAATAGGGAGCCACTATATATAATAACTCTTATGTACATAATGTATAATACATTCTTTATTTATGAGATTTTTATCCCGCCTTTATGATTTTTAGAAATCAATCAAGGTGGCAAATATTCTTTCCTATTTTCATCAGCACAACAACACTGTCAGGTGCATTGGGCTGACAGAAACTGGTTGAAGGTCACCTAAGGCAGGACTAGAACTCGCTGCCTCCTGGTGATTGGCCCAAAGTCACCCAGCTGATTGTCATGCCTAAGGCGGGACTAGAACTCACGTCTCCTGGTGATTGGCCCAAAGTCACCCAGCTGGCTGTCATGCCTAAGGCGGGACTAGAACTCACTGCCTGTGTGATTGGCCCAAAGTCATCCAGCTGGCTACCATGCCTAAGGCGGGACTAGAACTCACCGCCTCCTGGTGATTGGCCCAAAGTCACCCAGCTGGCTTTCATGCCTAAGGCGGGACTAGAACTCACCGTCTCCTAGTGATTGGCCCAAAGTCACCCAGCTGGCTGTCATGCCTAAGGCGGGACTAGAACTCACCGTCTCCTAGTGCAGGGGTAGGCAACCTCAGCTCTTTTATGACGCATGGACTTCAACTCCCAGAATTCCTGAATCAGCTATGCTGACTCAGGAATTCTGGGAGTTGGAGTCCATGCGTCATAAAAGAGCTGAGGTTACCTATGGCCCAAAGTCATCCAGCTGCTTTTCACCCTTAAGACAGGACTAGAACTCTCCATCTCCTGGTTTCTAAGCCAGCACCTTAACCACTAGCCAAACTGGCTAAAATGACCCCAAAATCTTTGCGATAAAAGTCTCTTCCAGCTCAGCCTTCCTGTTAAAAACCTTCCAACTTTGTGGAGCAGAAAGACTGCAAAAAAAAAGAAAAAAAAAGAGTTTTTTTTTATTTTGCTCCAGATAGAAAGGAAGTGGGTCACCTACTTGTTCACAGGCTTGTAAATCGGCTGGGTGAGTTGCTTGCTGTGGTACTCCTTCAGCATCTCTTCCAGGACGGCTGCATTTTCTGCGGGCAAAAAATTTGGGGGAAATCAGGTTTTTTAACAAGCGCCAAGGAAATGAAAGCGACTGAGGGAAGTCAGGACATCTCCATTGCACCGTAAAGAAAAAAGAAAAATCAGATTTCTGGAGGGCGGCTTAAACCATCCGGCGCTTCGGTGGGACATGCACTACAAATTTGCACACACACATACACACACGTACACAAATGCACACACACACATATCACCTGGAAGGCAGCAGTGACGAACAAAATCCATGATGCACCCAGAAAACCTCCCAAGGACAGTTTTTAAGGGGTTGAGTTCAACCTGACGCTACCTTTATTTTTCTCTTATGGCTCTTCCAAATATCCTGCTGGCATGCTAACCTAAACAGGAAGTCCTCGACTTACGTCGACGCCTGAGCCCAAAATTTCCACTGCTAAGCAAGGCAGTTTTAAGTGGGTTGCGCTCCATTTTACAACCTGCTTCCAGAAGCGGTGAATGCGCCAACTGGAAAAATTTTTAAGAAGAGACCGGACAGCCATCGGTTCGAAATGGTATAGGGCTTCCTGCCTGAGCAGGGGGTTGGACTAGATGACCTCCAAGATCCCTTCCAACTTTATTATTATTATTGATCATCGCACAGTCAGCGAGATGTTCAGACTGGATTTGGCATTTTGTCTACCTATCGAGTCCTTACCCAGGACCTGGGATAGACAGATGTGGATGTTTGATGGTATTACAGGTATCGTCGCAGGATGGAAGCAGTTCCTAATAAGGCCGCCTTTTGCAATTGACTAATAGCGAATTTGTTATTATTATTATTATTATTATTATTATTAACAACTGCGGTGATTCGCTTAACAAATATGTGCGAGAAAAGTTGTAAAATGGGGCAAAACTCGCTTAACAAATTTCTCAGCAACATAAATTTTGGGCTCAATGGTGGTCGTACGTTGAGGACTACCTGTACACACACACACACACACACACAAACACACACCTTGTGATGCAAAAGCAGAAAGGGCCAGTTACTCGGCACCCAGTCCAACACTACAAGCAAGGCAGAGCATTCGTATCTGTTGTGGGTCTGGGATCTCCTCAATCCTTGTTCTCAAAGGCTTGTTGCTGTTGTTAGTTGCGAAGTCGTGTCTGACCCTATGGACAACGTCCCTCCAGGCCTTCCTGTCCTCTACCATCTTCTGGAGTCCATTGAAGCTCACACCTCCTGCTTCAGGGACTCCATCCAGCCACCTCCTTCTCTGTCGTCCCCTTCTTCTATTGCCCTCCATCTTTCCCAGCATTAGGCTCTTCTCCAGTGAGTCCTTCCTTCTCATTAGGTGGCCAAAGGACTTGAGTTTCAACTTCAGGATCTGGCCTTCTAAAGAGCAGTCGGGGTTGATCTTCTCTAGGACTGACTGGTTTGAACGCCTTGCAGTCCAAGGGACTCGCAGGAGTCTTCTCCAGCACCAGAGTTCAAAGGCCTCCATTCTTTTGCGCTCAGCCTTTCTTATGGTCCAACTTTCACAGCCATATATTGCAACTGGGAAAACCATGGCCTGGACTATACGCACTTTTGTTGGCAGGATGATGTCTCTGCTTTTTAGTATGCTGTCTAGATTGGCCACAGCTTTCCTCCCCAGGAGCAATTATTCGTTGAAACCAATGCAGTGAACTGGCCCTCCTGAAGAGCAACCGACAATATTGACAGGACGCACAAACGCACCCTAAATTTGGTGGAAAAGGTAGGGAAGACTTCCTCCGAAAAGAGCCCCCACCTTTTTTCTCGGTGATCAGCCGCACCAGCACCCCGATGGTGTCCTCGTTAAGGTCTTCGGTCTTATAGCCCGAACTGTTCCCTAAAAAAATGAAATTCACAGTTAGAGCCCCGATTTTTGAGAACTAGTTTAGTCTAGCAGTGAAGGCATCAGGCTAGGAACCAGGAGGCTATGAGTTCGAATCCTGATTTTAGGCATGAAAGCCGGCTGGGTGACTTTGGGCCAATCACCAGGAGACGGAGAGTTCTAGTTCCGCCTTAGACACAAAAGCTGGGTGGGTGACTTTGGGCCAATCACCTGGAGATGGAGAGTTCTAGTCCCACCTTAGACACAAAAGCTGGGTGGGTGACTTTGGGCCAATCACCAGGAGACGGAGAGTTCTAGTCCCGCCTTAGACACAAAAGCTGGTTGGGTGACTTTGGACCAATCACCGGGAGACGAAGAGTTCTAGTCCCGCCTTAGACACAAAAGCTGGGTGGGTGACTTTGGCCCTATCACCAGGCGGTAGTGAGTTCTAGTTCTGCTTTAGACACGAAAGCCGGCTGGGTGACTTCGAGCCAATCACTAGGAGACACTGAGTTCTAGTTCTGCCTTAGGCCTGAGAGCCATTTTATTGGGTGCTGTTCTAACGTCGAACGGTCACTAAACAGACGATTGTAAGTCAAGGACTGCTGACATTGCACCTCAGAGACAGGAGATGGCGCTATCTTTGCATCTGTTTCTTGTCCGCCATCAATCGGTTCCAGAAGCTGGACATCTGGACTGAAGTTGGCCAAAGTAAGCTAACCTAGAGCTGAGCCAGCGGTTCCACAGGGTCAGTTGTGGCTCAGGCGCACTCACGTCTGACTCCTCAAAAGATACCCGACAGTTTTGTGGCATTCGGGACTCAAACGAGTTTTGCTCCGTGGCCATTAAGCACAGCCATAAATCTTGGCTGCTCACACGATACAGCACGATGGGGAAATAAATGTGAATTTTTTAGATTCAGCGAGATTGCAACTTCGATCCAAGGATTTCTGCAGCGGGCAGTTGGTGCCTATCATACGATTCAGCAAGGAGAACAACCCCGTTCTATATCTAGGTAGCAAAAATAAAAGGCACCTGTCTACAGCATAAGGCAGAGAGGTCCATCTTCGGCAATTTTAGGACCTGTGGGCTTCCATCTCCCAGAATCCCCCAGTCAGCTATGTTCTATCTATTCCTCAGCCAGCTATGGCTCTGTCTCTGATAATTAGGCATTATCTAGTCCAAATGTGGCCACTTTTAAGACTTGTGGACTTCAACTCCCAGAATTCTTCAGCCAGCTATGCTGGCTGAAGAATTCTGGGAGTTGAAGTCCACAAGTCTTAAAAGTCAAGCAAGTTGGACACTCCTGGTCTAAGGTCTCCTGCCTTGAGCAAGGAGTTGGACTAGAACAGGGGTAGGCAACCTTGGCTCTTTTATGGCGTATGGACTTCAACTCCCAGAATTCCTGAGCCAGCATGGGGGAACTATGGCCCCTTTATGACTTTTGGACTTCAACTCCCAGAATTCCTCAGCCAGCATGGGGGAACTATGGCCCCTTCATGACTTGTGTACTTCAACTCCCAGAATTCCTCAGCATAGCTCAGCTTGGAAACCTTTCCCTTTCCCCTCAGCATGGCTGGCTCAGGAATTCTGGGAATTGAAGTCCACGAGTCATAAAAGAGGCAAGGTTGCCTACCTCTGGCCTAGTCTGTGCAGCCATTAGGTCTACAGCAGCGATTCTCAATCTTCGTGTGACGGCGACCCCGTCACACGGACGCGCCCCCCTGCGCGGCGCGCATGTGCGGCGGCGCCCCCATGGGGGGGGGAAATGGCAGATCGTGTTGTTTCGCGACCCCCGTAAAATGGTCGATCGACCCCAAATGGGGTCGCGACCCATAGGTTGAGAACCGCTGGTCTACAGTAAGGCCCATTTAGAGCAGGGATCTTCAAACATGGCTCTTTTATGACTCGTGGACTTCAACTCCCAGAATTCCTGAGCCAGCATGGGGGAACTATGGCCCCCTCATGACTCGTGGACTTCAATTCCCAGAATTTCTGATCCAGCATGGGGGAACTATGGCCCCTTCATGACTCCTGGACTTCAACTCCCAGAATTCCTGAGCCAGCATGAGGGAAATGTTGGCCCCTTCATGACTGGTGGACTTCAACTCCCAGAATTCCTGAGCCAGCATGAGGAAACTATGGCCCCTTCATGATTCATGGACTTCAACTCCCAGAATTCCTGAGCCAGCATGAGGAAACTATGGCCCTTCATGACTCATGGACTTCAACTCCCAGAATTCCTGAGTCAGCATGGGGGAACTATGGCCCCTTCATGACTGGTGGACTTAAACTCCCAGAATTCCTGAGCCAGCATGGCTCAGCTTGGAAACCTCTCCCTTTCCCCTCAGCGTGGCTGGCTCAGGAATTCTGGGAGTTGAAGTCCACGAGTCATAAAAGAGTCAAGGTGGCCTACCCCTGGACTAGAAGCCCTCCAAGGTCCCTTCCAGCCCTGGAACTCTATGGTTCTAGATGCCTAGAATGGGGAGACCCAGCTTGGGAGGGTCTAAGCCCCTCAACCAGTCGACCTGGAGCCAGCGGTGACACTGCTCGAAAGCACGTGCAGAGCGCCGAAGGACGGCGAGAGACCTCTCCAGCGTTGCCAGGGCTGCCAAGAAAAGAGCTCGCATGCCACACGCGCGGTGTATCCCCCCCCCTCACCGGTTCTGTCCGATTTGGCGGCCTCTTCGTCTGTCTCCTTCTGGGCCGTGCAGTGGTACCCCTTCTTCATCAGCAGATTGCAGAAGAGGATGCCCAACAAGCCCATAATGCAGAAGACGGGGACGATGGCCAGCACCGCGTATTGCGTGGCGCTGTCGTCCGGCTTCCCGTCCCGGGTGCCGTTCAGCGCCGTTTTCTCGCCTCGTCTGGGAGGGGCCTCGGCGTTTCGGCTCAGGCGAGCGGGAGGTTTTCTGGAGCCTTCGGGAGAAGAAGAGGGGAAGAGGTCAGCGAGAAGACCTCACCGTGGATGGGTCATCAATGGGTGCCGGGGATACAGGCAGCCCTCGGCTTAACGACCGTTCGTTGGGTGACCGTCGTTAAGTCGAGGACTGCCTGGGATATCTGACGATTCTTGGCAAAGGGCAAAATGAAAACAAGCGGAGACAACGGCCGCATCTGGAAACGATCGCTGGAAAACCAAGACGAGACGAGGCCAGGGGCAGAATGTGGCCAGACATCCATGCGCCATTCCGTCTTGACATGTTCCCACATCTCCCCTTCCTTGAAAATCCCTGGAATGCTTTCCGGTGGATTCTTTCGACGTTTCCCCTAGCCAAAATATGGCCACTAATATTGTAATAATAATTAATCAGTATTCAACTAGAGGGGATAATATCTGCATATCTGTATACCCTTCCAACTTTTTTTATCATCATCATCATCATCATCATCATCATCATCATCATCATCATCAAGTTGGAAGGGACCTTGAAGGTCATCTAGTCCAACCCCCTGCTCAGGCTGGAATCCCTATCCCATTTCAGACAAAGGGCTGTCCAGTCTCTTCTTAAAAACTTCCAGTGTTGGAGCATTCACCGCTTCTGGAGGCAGGTGGTTCCACTGGTTAATTGTTGTAACTGTCAGGAAGTTTCTCCTTAGTTCTAGGTTGCTCCTAGGTTACTACTATTGATCCAGGTACCCCCTATACTATACCTGTGCATTTGAGGTTTGTTGCCTAAATGTAGAGCCTTACTTTTTTTTTTTTTTTACTTTTTACTAACCATGAGCTTTTCTCAGTGAAATACATCCACTCCGTTTAAAGGGTTTTCAGACTATTGTGAGCAACTATCCAGAATGTGGGAAAACACAGCCCGGAAAAATATTTTCTACTCCTGTTTGCTATCTAATTTTAAAGGACAGAAACATCGCAACCAGCCCTTGGCAGCCTTAACAACGATGGTCCACTAGGACTCTGAGATCCCTCTTGCAGTTTAATAATAATAATAATAATAATAATAATAATAATAATAATAATAATAATAATAATAATAATAATAATAATACCATCAAACATCCACATCTGCCTATCCCAGGTCCTGAGTAAGGACTCGATAGGTAGACAAAATGCCAAATCCAGTCTGAACATCTGGCTGACTGTACAATGATCAATAATAATAATAATAATAATAATAATAATAATAATAATAATAATAATAATAAAGTTGGAAAGGACTTTGGAGGTCATCTAGTCCAACCCCCTGCTCAGGCAGGAAACCCTATACCATTTCAGACAAATGGCTGTCCAGTCTCTTAGAATAGAATAGAGCTGGAAGGTACCTTGGAGGTCATCTAGTCCAACCCCCTGCTCAGGCAGGAAACCCTATACCATTTCAGACAAATGGCTGTCCAGTTTCTTCTTAAAAACTTCCCGTGTTGGAGCATTCACCGCTTCTGGAGGCAATGGAGAAGCCAGATTCCCTTAACGACCGTGTGACTTACTTAACAACTGCAGTTACTCGCTTAGCGACCGTGGCAAGAAGGTTCATAAAATAGGGCTCAGTTGTGGCTGAGGACCATGTATACTCGAAAGGGCTAGTTCTGGTGGTACATAGTGATGACGTCCCGCGGAGCTTCATGGGCTCGGGGCATGGACAAGCCCGCGTTCGAATGGATGGGCAGCCCCCTCCCCTGCTTTGCTCTCACCTTGACATCCGGGCACCCCACTGGGGGCCGCCAGGCAAGGGAGACACGGGCTCCTCGGATCCGTCTCCCCTTCTGGACTGTAGTACCTGTGGGAAGCGGAAAGAGGAGACGTAAGAAAAAATCTCGGGCGAGCAAAGAAACGGGGAGAACATCAAAATGTCCATCAGGAGGAGCATATGGAGGTTTCCATGACCGTCTCGTCGGAGAAAGGGACAGGCCCCCCCCCCGTCTTGCATTCTGGGGAAAAGGGGGGGCTAATGGCACCCAGAGATCTTGCCTGAGTCAGCCATAAATCAGTGCGAATGTTTTGATTATAGGTAGTCTTTTCTGCTTATTATCTCTCTCTTTCTCTACATATACATATAAAAAAATCTCTCTATTATGTATCGTCTATCCATCTGTCTGTCCGTCCGTCCATCCATCCATCCATCCATCTATCCATCCATCCATCCATCCATCCATCCATCCATCCATCTACCTACCTACCTACCTACCTACCTACCTACCTACCTACCTACCTATCTATCTATCTATCTATCTATCTATCTATCTATCTATCTATCTATCTATCATCTATCCATCCACCCATAATCTCTCTCTCTCTCTTTCTATCATCTTTCCTTCTCTCTCTCATCTCTCATCTCTCGTCTGTCTGTCTGCCTGTATCTATCTATCTATCTATCTATCTATCTATCTATCTATCTATCTATCTATCTATCTATCTATCTATCATCTTTCCTTCTCTCTCTCTCATCTCTCATCTGTCTGTCTGTGTCTGTCTCTCTCTCTCTCTCTCTCTATAATCTTTCCTTCTCTCTCACCTCTGTGTCTGCCTGCCTGTCTGTCTGTCTGTCTGTCTATCTATCTATCTATCTATCTCTATCATCTTTCCTTCTCTCTTTCTCATCTCTCATCTGTCTGTCTGTCTGTCTGTCTATCTATCATCTATCCATCTATCTATCTATCTATCTATCTATCTATCTATCTATCTATCTATCTATCTATCTATCTATCTATCTATCTATCTATCTATCTATCTATCATCTTTCCTTCTCTCATCTGTCTGTCTGTCTGTCTGTCTATCTATCATCTATCTATCTATCTATCTATCTATCTATCTATCTATCTATCTATCTATCTATCTATCTATCTATCTATCTATCTATCTATCTATCTATCTATCTATCTATCATCTTTCCTTCTCTCATCTGTCTGTCTGTCTGTCTGTCTATCTATCATCTATCCATCTATCTATCTATCTAGCTATCTATCTATCTATCTATCTATCTATCTATCTATCTATCTATCATCTTTCCTTCTCTCATCTGTCTGTCTGTCTGTCTGTCTGTCTATCTATCTATCTATCTATCTATATCTCATCTTTCCTTCTCTCTCTCTCTCTCATCTGTCTTTCTATCTATCTATCTATCTATCTATCTATCTATCTATCTATCTATCTATCTATCTATCTATCTATCTATCTATCTATCTATCTATCTATCATCTTTCCTTCTCTCATCTGTCTGTCTGTCTGTCTGTTGTCTGTCTATCTATCTATCTATCTATCTATCTATCTATCTATCTATCTATCTATCTATCTATCTATCTATCTATCTATCTATATCTCATCTTTCCTTCTCTCTCTCTCTCTCATCTGTCTGTCTACTCTATCATTTATCTCTATCTATCTATCTATCTATCTATCTATCTATCTATCTATCTATCTATCTATCTATCTATCCATCCATCCACTTACCTACCTATATCTCTACCCCCCCGCCTCTGCTTACATATATGCTTACAAACTATGGTAATGTTGGGCTTCAGTAATGTTTGAAACTGATGAATCAGAACAGAGCTGGAAGGGACCTTGGAGGTCATCTAGTCCAGCCCTCTGCTCAGGCAGGAAACCTATACCATTTCAAATAGCTGGCTGTCCAGTCTCTTCTTAAAAGCCTCCAGTGATGGAGAACCCACAACTTCTGGTGGCAAGCTGTTCCACTGGTTAATTGTCCTCCCTATCAGGAAATTTCTCCTTAGTTCTAGCTTGCTTCTCTCCTTGATGAGTTTCCATCCGTTGTTTCTTGTCCTGCCTTCAGGCGCTTTGGAGAATAAATTGACCCTCTCTTCATTGGGGCAGCCCCTCAGATACTGATGAACGTACTCTCTTAAGCGATACTGTACAGTGTCCCAGCTTCCAACAAGCAAAGCCAAGGGAGGAAAGCCAGATGTGCTTAACAACTATGCAATTTGCTTAACAACTACAGTGGTTCCCTTAAGGCAGGCATGTCAAATGTGTGACATCACATGACGTCGCACAACGTATCGGGCCGGTTTTGCCATTGCCGGCAATGGGGTGGGCACGGCTTCCACATGACGCGTCTGGCCCGCAGGGTGGCAGTTTGACACCCCTGCCTTAAGGACTGCAGCCAATAACAATGGCCTCGCTTAGCAATGTCCATATTGCGGTTGTAAATCAAGGACTACCTGCATTGTAAATTATGTCTTTCTGGGGACTGGGCCTAGATGTAAAGACACATGAAATAAAATTACCATTCACTCTATTGCAGAGAATGCCTTATTCAGGATCAAGTGAGACATGCACTTGGGCCCAGTTCAGGAAACACAATCACAATGGGAGATTTTGATTTGTCAGCCCAATTTGGCTCTGGAGTCAGCAATGGGAATTATGACTAAGAAGAGATCATATCTCCTGCTTTGGATTACACAGGCCCAGCTGAGTTCAGCCAGATTTTGTGGTGACTCACTCAAACCCTCTCAACCTTTTCCACCCTGGAATTCCGAACAAAATGCTGCAATTCTCACATGTCTGTTGCACATGAGATGGCCACATCGCCACAATGTACAATGTTTTGGGATGGAAATTGGGGTTTATAGACAATGGGTCCACTTGAACGGCCAACGCCAAAAAGATCATCAAACTGGGGACAGTCGCATGGGGATCCGATTAACAACTTAATGACCGTAATTCTGTGCACAATTGTGGTTATACGTTGAGGACTATCTGTATTAAAGCCACCTCAAGTGTTTCACCAACTATCTAGTTCTTAGAGGCAGTCAAGCTATTCTCAGCGGCCGCCCCAAAGAGGGAGTTAGTAACTTGCAATCCTGGTAAGGATCCTGGTCGAGGACCAGAAAAACACGACAGGCCGTCCTCGGCTTGCAAAAGTCCGTTTAGTGACCGTTACAACGGCACTGAGCAAGGTGACTTAAGGCCGTTTTTCACACTTACAACCGTTGCAGCATTCCTAGCGTCGAGGGATCAAAATACAGAAGCGTCGCAACTGGTTCATCTTTCCGACGGTCACAGCGTCCCGAGGGGGGGGTCACGTTGACCCCCTTTTGCAAACTTCTGACAAGCAAAGTCAACGGGGAAGGCCGATTCACTTAACAACCGGGTGACTCCCTTCACAACTGCAGTGATTTACAAAACAAAAGCCGCCAGAAAGATCACAAAAGGGGGCACAATTCACTTAGCAACGGTCTCGCTTAGCGACATAAATTTCAGAATCCATCGTAGTCTAGGTCACGGACCACCTGTAGTGGTAGTCCTTGACTTATGACTGCAACCGAGCGCAGAATTAAGTGAATCGCTGCAGTTGTTAAGATAGTATCAGGGGGTTGGACTAGGGCAGTGGTTCTCAACCTGTGGGTCGGGACCCCATTTGGGGTCGAACGACCATTTCACGGGGGTCGCCAAACAACGCAGTCCGCCATTTTTCCCCCCTTTTCCTTAGCTGTGCTACTCCCTTTTATTCTATTGGCTTTTGAAAGCCAATAGAATAGACTCTCTTGAATAGAGTCTAATTCTATTGGCTTTCAAAGGCCAATAGGAATTGTCCAGGCTGTCTCTGCCCTGCTGAGCCCGCCAAAAGTCCCATTCTGCAAGCGGTGCTGCACCAGTTGAGTAGTCCTCAACTTATGACCGGTGGAGTAGTCCTCAACTTACGACCGGTTGGGGGTTGCGGAATTAAAAAGGTTGAGAACCATTGGACTAGATGACCTCCAAGGTCCCTTCCATCATCATCATCATTATTATTATCATCATTATCAATATCATTATTATCATCATTATCATTATTATTATTATCATTATTATTATTATCATTACTATGATCATCATCATCATCATCATTATTATTATTATTTCTATTATCATCATCATTATCATTATTATCATATCATATTATTATTATTATTATTGAGGATCATCGCACAGTCAGCCAGATTATTATTATTGTTGTTGTTGTTGTTGTTGTTGTTAAGGGAATATCACTTTCCCCATCTAGTGGGCTTGTCATAAAGTCGCTAAAAGGGGATCACATGACCCCCTGGGATGCTGCAATGCAACCATCATAAATGTGAGTCAATTGCCAAGTCTGAATTTTGATCGCGTGACCACAGGAACGCTGCAACGGTCGTAAGTGTGACGAACAGCTGTTTTTTCAGTGCCGTTGTCACTTCAGTCACTAAATAGACAGTTGTAAGTTGAGGACTGCCTGTAATCTTCCAAGAGGTCAGCAGGAAGTAGATTTCTGATTTCTGCAGCTGCTCGGGCGCAAAATTGCAAGGAATCTAGGAATCTGGTCGCAGCCCCCGGAGTGAGTTGGTCAGTGGGCGGCCACGAAGATCACGAGAAAGACGAGAAGGAGAATACCTCACCAGCGCTGGCAGCCGAGCCCCATCCCTTTGCAGCGGGTTGCTAAAAAAAGTCCAGAAGCAGGTCTGTGTGTGGGTGTGTGCAGGCACATGAGAGAGACATGTGTGAAGAACTGTGGGGATCCTGGCACACTCACCACACAAAGCAGGAGGTCCCTGAGGCCAAAGCAGATCGAGGCAGAGCCCAAATCTCTGCAGAGTTTTAATCTCTAGCCCTGGGAGAGTTTTCTGTTCCAAGTTGCATACGGCAGTCCTCAGTTTACAACAGTTCCTTTAGTGACCGTTCGAAGTTACAACAGCACTGAAAAAAGAGACTTATGACCGTTTTTTCACACTTAGGGCCGTTGCGGGCTCCCTATGGCTCCCTATGCATTCCTTTTTTTTTGTATCAGCCAAAAAAGCGAATACAATTCTTAGATGTATAAACTGAGAATCAAAATCAGGTGAAGTAGGAGCACCGCTTTATAAAGCCGTAGTAAGGCCACACACCTGGAATACAGCATCCAGTTTTGATCACCATCATGTAAATAAGATGTTGAGACTTTGGAAAAAGTGCAGAGAAGAGCAACAAAGAGGATTAAAGGCCTGGAGAGAAAAACATATATAAAGAACGGTTGCAGGATTTGGGTGTAGGCCAGTCTAGAGCAGGGCTTTTCAACCAGGGGTACGGGTACCACCTGTGGTCCATTGGCACCTGGCAGGTGGTACGCGACCATCCTAGAAAAGTGGTAGTAGGGGGGGGGAATGAGCTGAACTGGTGGCAGCACCGCACAAGCCTGAGCGAGAGACGGCTGGAGCTGCAAGGCTGTCGGGGCTCAGCGGAAGCGCCAGGATCAGTGCCGCTTTCCAGCTGATCGGTGCTTCTTCGGGGCTGTTGGGGCTCAGCGGAAGCGCCAGGATCAGCACCAGGATCCAGCTGGAGCTCAGCACTGATCCTGGCGCTTCTGCTGAGCCCCGAAGAAGCGCCGATCAGCTGGAATGTTGCAGCCTCTCCAGGGTCTTGTGATTTACATTCAGATGCTTGGCAACTGCTTCATATTTATGACGGTCACAGTGTCCCAGGGTGATGTGAAGTGACCAAAACCTGCTGCAACCACCCAGAAGATGGGGGGGGGGATAAAAACCAAACACCCCCACCCCACCCCCGCTGCCAATCCTCAACAGAAATGCTCACAACAATGAAAACCTCGGACAGGAGGAAGAGTGCAGATGGGCGGGCAGGCAGGTATCTTACTCGGCTATGGCTCGGAGGGCACTTTTTTCAGTGCCATTGTAACTTCGAACAGTCACTGTTGTAAGTCGAGGACTACCTGTACTTTATCACTTTTTTCCTTTTTTTTTTTTTTTTGGTCATCAAGTTTTTGACCCCTTGCTAGGCAACGGGTGGTACTCGGATGTTGCCATGTCCTAAAAGTGGCACAATGGGTGAAAAGGTTGAAAAGCCCTGGACTAGATGACCTCCAAGGTCCCTTCCAACTCCATTCTGATTGATCAAAATTGAGACGTTTGGCAACTGGTTCATATTTATGACGGTCGTAGTGTCCTGGGGTCGCGTGACCCCCTTTTGCGACCTTCTGACAAAGCAAAGTCAATGGGGGAAGCCGGATTCACTTAATGACGGTGTGACTCGCTTAACAACTGCAGTGCTTCGCTTAACAACAGTGGCAAGAAGGGTCATAAAATGGGGTATAATTCATTTAATAACTGTCCGGCTTAGCAACAGAAGTTTTGGGCTCCATTGTGGTCGTAAGTCGAGGACTGTCTGTTTTCAGGAAGCTGAACTGACCCTCTCTACAAATCTAACCTATAAGGAACGGTTGCTAGAATTGGGAATGTCTAGTTTAACAAAGAGAAGGACAAGGGGGGACATGATAGCAGTATTCCAGTATCTCAGGGGCTGCCCCAAAGAAGAGGGAGTCAAGCTATTCTCCAAAGCGCCTGAAGGCAGGACAAGAAGCAACGGGTGGAAACTCATCAAGGAGAGAAGCAACCTAGAACTAAGGAGAAACTTCCTGACAGTGAGGACAATTAACCAGTGGAACCGCCTGCCTCCAGAAGTGGTGAATGCTCCAACACTGGAAGTTTTTAAGAAGAGACTGGACAGCCACTTGTCCAAAATGGTGTAGGGTTTCCTGCCCGAGCAGGGGGTTGGACTAGATGACCTCCAAGGTCCCTTCCAACTTTACTACTACTACTACTACTACTACTACTACTACTACTACTACTACTATTATTATTATTATTATTATTATTATTATTATTATTATTATTATTATTATTATTAACCTTGAATGGTTAAATGAAACGTGAAGATATTACGGGACGATCCTTAATCGGATTCCCCTCCAGGACATTACGATCTTTGTGTCCCACGTTTCTCCCTTTTTTTGTTAACTTGAGACAACCAGCCCCCTGCGATTTTTGATTCGTTTTCTTGTTTTTTTGCAAAATCCATTAGAAAACATCTACCTTGTAAAATGAAACACAACCTCTAAAATAATTGTCCCTATTTTTGTCCTTCTCTTCTTCAGCCGGGGATCACAACGCTCCGTTTTTCAACTTTCCACACACGTCCTTGTGACTTTTTCAGTGATTTGGCGTTGAGCAAGTTATGTTGGACCTCACTTCCCTTCTGTGGCCTGGAATAGGCCTATATAGGTGGTCCTCGTTTAGTGACCGTCCAAATTGACAAGGGCACTGGCTGGGGAATTCTGGCCGTTGAAGTCCACAGGTCTTCAAAGTGTGGCCAAGGTTGGACCTCCCTGCTCTAAGCTGGACAGAATCAAAATTCAGAGGCCGAAACATCTGTCCAGTAGTTCCCTTGGTGGAGACCTATAGGACAACGCTGCTAACGTCGGATGTTCTTGCTTTGACAACATGGGGAGATGCAGCCTTATTCTTCCTTATGCTTTACTCTTACAAGTAGATGATGCTGAGGAAGGAGGAGGAATGTGATGGGAGTTAGTTAGACATAACACTATTGTGATAGGGTGTGAATTCAGGGCTTTTGAAATAAAGAGATGATAAGACATGGCGGAGTTGAAGAACTGGAGGGAAAGCCTGCATTTCAAGCTAATTGGAGGATGTGATTTATGACTGTTAATAATAATAATAATAAAGTTGGAAGGGACCTTGGAGGTCATCGAGTCCAACCCCCTGCTCATGCAGGAAACCCTACACCATTTCAGACAAATGGCTGTCTAGTCTCTTCTTAAAAACTTCCAGGGTTGGAGCATTCACCGCTTCTGGAGGCAGGTTGTTCCACTGGTTAATTGTTCTAACTTTCTGGAAGTTTCTCCTTAGTTCCCAGGTTGCTTCTCTCCTTGATTAGTTTCCATCCGTTGCTTCTTGTCCTGCCCTCAGGCGCTTTGGAGAATAGCTTGACTCCCTCTTCTTTGGGACAGCCCCTGAGATACTGGAACACTGCTATCATGTCCCCCTTCGTCCTTCTCTTCATTAAGCTAGACATACCCAATTCCAGCAACCGTTCCTCATATGTTTTAGCCTCCAGTCCCCTAATCATCTTTGTTGCTCTTCTCTGCACTCTTCCTAGAGTCTCAGCATCTTTTTTACATCGCGGTGACCAAAACTGGATGCAGTATTCCAAGTGTGTGGCCTTACCAAGGCCTTGTAAAGTGGTATTAATACTTCACCTGATCTTGGTTCTATCCCTCTGTTAATGCAGCCCAACATTGTGTTGTCTTTTTTGGCAGCTGCAGCACACTGCTGGCTCCTATTTAAGGGATTGTCCACTAGGACTCCGAGGTCCCTCTCACAGTTACTACCATTGAGCAAGGTACTCCCTCTACTATACCTGTACATTTGGGGTTTTTTGCCTAATTGGAGGAAAGAATTGTGCTTTGATACTATGTGCTCAAGGGGAGGGGAATTCAGATTTTGGCTTGGCCTATGTACGTGCTGATGCTATGCTGCTCGAATAAAGATTCTTTAAGGTAAACAATGCCTCAAAGTTCTTTGAAGAGTTTCATCTGTCGGAACCGTGATGCAACATCCCAAACCAGGTGTCCACTGATTCTAGATGACCTTCTCCATTTCTCAGAGACCTTTCCTTCCCTGGGCTTGTCCGGACACAGGAGAAGACATTTTCTCGCAAAAGAAGTGGAAAGGAAAGGTGCAGGTGAGAACTTACCCAGGTAAGCAGGCACCACACCAAGTGTCTGCAGTCGCCGTTCCGATGTGGAGGTGGACCCTCTTCTTGGCCTCGCAAGGAGTATGCAAGGAGCAGAATCCCAGCCCAGAGGTGGGAGAGAAGGAACCAGCCGGACACGGCTTGCAGGCCATCCCTAATCCTGGACCGTAACCGCATTTCTATGGGGGAAATGAAAGAAAAACATTGTTTAAAAGAAGGACGGCACCTCGACTGGGATAAGGCGTCCCTCAAACTCAGTAATTGGGGTTCATGTGGTGGGGTCCTGGGTGCTTCTCTGAGCTGGGTGGTTTTCTTGCAGATGTTTCATGACCCAACTAGGTAACGTCATCAGTGCTATGAGTGAGGGGGGGTTTGCTCTCTTTTATACGCTTGCCCTTTCAGTATTCAGGGCCACTTTCATTGTTATACAGAGCAAATATCTTCCTTCTCTAAACCAACGATGGTGGTAGCATTGTCAGGAATACCCTTCCTTCCTTCCTCCCTTCCTTCCTTCCTTCCTTCCTTCCTTCCTTCCCCTTCCTTCTTTTCGTCCTTCCTTGCCTCTCTCCTTCCGTTCCTCCTCCGTCTCTCCTTTCTTTTTATTCTCTCCCTTCCTTCTCCTTCCTTTTTTCCCTGTCTTCCAATCTTTCCTCCTCCTTCTCTCTGCCCTTCTTCTTTCCCTCCTCCCCTCCTTCCTCTCTTCCACTCGCCCTTCCTCATTTTCTCCCTTCCCTCTCTCTTGTTCCTCCCTCTCCCTCTTTTCTCTTTCTTTCTTTCTTTCTTTCTTTCTTTCTTTTTTTCTTTCTTTCTTTCTTCCTTTTTCTTTCTTCCTTCCTTCCTTCTCCTTTCTTTTTTCCTCCTTCCTTTCCTCTCTCCTTCTGTTCTTCCTCCCTCTCTCCTTCCTTCTTTTCATTCTCTCCCTTCCTTCTCCTTTCTTCTTTCCCTGTCTTCCATCTTTCCTCCTCCTTCTCTCTGCCCTTCTTCTTTCCCTCCTCCCCTCTCTCTTCTTCTTCCCTTCCACTCTCCCTCATTTTCTCCCTTCCCTCTCTTGCTCCTCCCTCCCTCCCTCCCTTTTCTTTCTTTCTTTCTTTCTTTCCTTCCTTCCTTTCTTCCTTTTTCTTCCTTCCTTCCTTCCTTCCTTCCTTCTCCTTCCTTCTTTTCCTCCTTCCTTGCCTCTCTCCTGTTCTTCCTCCCTCTCTCCTTCCTTCTTTTCATTCCCTTCCTTCTCCTTCCTTCTTTCCCTGTCTTCCATCTTTCCTCCTCCTTCTCTCTGCCCTTCTTCCTTTCCACTCTCTCTTCCTCATTTTCTCCCTTCCCTCTCTTTTGTTCCTCCCTCCCCTCCCTCCCTCCCTCCCTTCCTTCCTTCCTTCCTTCCTTCCCCCCTCCCCCCTCCTTCATTTGGGTAGTGAATTATCTCCCAGAATTCTCCAGCCAGCATGAATTCTGGGAGCTGAAGTCCACAAATCTTCAAGGTTGAGAAACACCGATTGGGTCAAACAGACCCACTTTCTGAGTTCACATGGGCCACTAAAGGAGTTCTACGGAAAAAATGATGCCGTGTTAACGGAGAGCCTCTGCAGAGGCCTGTAAAGACCATTTACTCACTCTGTCGGGCTCCTCTCCAGCTGGACACGTCTGGCAGAGGACACAGCGACCGTCCGCGCCCCGATACTCTTGGCCCCCACAGGCTTGAGCCCACGCTGGGTGCCAACAGAGAGCCTAAAATAAAAGAGCAGAGAGGAGAGAAAGCTTGTGATTCTCTTTTAGCATCACCCCCTTAGGAGGGAAGGATCCAGGAGGGATGAACAGAAGTGAAAAGATGTCTATTTTCTGCAGAAACGATCAAGGGTATTTATTGATTCATTCCAGCCTGTCCAATGCACTGCAATGCAGAGCTATTGCTTTCCCTCAAGTAGAACTGAAGGACTCTGAAAACATAATGTTTTAAAGAAAGATGGCGTGTAAGGTTTCCTGCCTTGGGCTGGGGGCTGGACTAGAAGGCCTCCAGGGTCTCTTCCATCCTTCCATGGTTCTGTATTGCCTTGAAACTTGCAAATGGTTGCTCCAAAGGATGTATTTGATCAAAGTAGGAGCTTCTTTCTTTCTTTCTTTCTTTCTTTCTTTCTTTCTTTCTTTCTTTCTTTCTTTCTTTCCTCCTTCCTTCCTTCCTCTTTCCTTCCTTCTTTCTTTCTTTCCTTCCTCCCTCTCTCCTTTTCTCCATACATCTCTCTCCCTTCTTGCCCTTCCCTCCCTCTCTCCCTCCTTCCCCTTCCTTCCTTTCTCCATTCTTTCCTCCTTCTATCCCTACAGCCATCCCTCCCTCACTTCCTTCTTCCCCTTCCCTCACACCCACTCCTTCCTTCCTTCCTCCCTTCCTCTTTCCTTCCTTTGCTCCTTCCTTCCTTGCTTCCTTTGCTCCTTCCTTCCTTCCTTTCTTCCTCTTTCCTTCCTTCCTTCCTTTCTTCTTCTTTCCTTCCTTTGCTCCTTCCTTCCTCTTTCCTTCCTTCCTTCCTTTGCTCCTTCCTTCCTTCCTCTTTCCTTCCTTTGCTCCTTCCTTCCTTTCTTCCTCTTCCCTTCCTTCCTTCCTCCTTCCTTCCTTCTTTCCTTCCTTTGCTCCTTTTCTTCTTCCTTCCGTCCTTCCTTCCTTCCGTCCTTCCTTCCTTCCTTCCTTCCTTCCTTCCTTCCTTCCTTCCTTCCTTCCTCTTTCCTTCCTTCCTTTGCTCCTTCCTTCCTTTCTTCCTTTTTCCTTCCTTCCTTTGCTCCTTCCTTCCTTCCTTCCTTCCTTCCTTCCTTCCTTCCTTCCTTCCTTCCTTCCTCCCTCCCTCCCTCCCTCCCTGCTTCACATGGGTATTGAATTAACACAGTTGCCCGAGCTTTGACACAAACCACGAACAAATATGCAATAGCATTTTAGATTTGAACAGCCCAAGAAACCTCAACCCCCCCCCCATTGAATCTTAGCTAAGCTTAGCATGTTGTGTGAATGCAGTCCCACAGATTGTAACTGAACTGCTCAACAGCCAAACAGAGCTGGGACTCTCACTTCTGCGTTTGCCCTCTAGTCATGCCCAGAAAAGAGGTGATCTATTTCCAACATCGACTCCTTGTGCAGGGAAACATCATGGCTGTCCCAAAGGGCAACTGGACTCCATTTTTTTTTCCTTTGAAGACATTTCACTTCTCACGCAAGAAGCTTCTTCGGTTCTGGCTGACTCCTTCCCTTCGGTCAGAACTGAAGAAGCTTCTTGGATGAGAAGCGAAACGTCTTCAAGGGAAAAAACAAAATCCAGTTTGCCTTTTGCAAAAGCACCTTTGGGACTTCTTGCTAAGGAGTTGCTTGCTAAAGCTTCTCGGCCACCATCGGTCTTTTCCTTCCTCTGCAAATGTTCCTGAACTGAACCGTTTGAGAATTGCACTCCCCGATCGATGCCAAACCTCAGCAAGTTAACAAGCCACAAAGGAGCCTGGCTGAGTTCTGCAACCTTTAAAAGCTGCAAATCATTTGGATGTGGAAGAATGAACTTTGCAGCCACCCTTCTCCCTAAATCAACTCCTGGCTGAGGCACGTGGGAGGAAAATGCAAAGGGAGAGAGGAATCATTTGCAGCCAAATCCGTCCTAATGGTGGACAAGGCCACCAGAGTCCTCCCCACCAGCTTTGTATCATCTGTGCGAAGAAGAGAATCACACCATCGGAAGGAACCTTGGAGGTCTTCTAGTCCAACCCCCTGCTCAGGCAGGAAACCCTATACCATTTTAGACAAATGGCTGTCCAGTCTCTTCTTAAAGACCTCCAGTGTTGGAGCACCCACAACTTCTGGTGGCAGGTGGTTCCACTGGTTAATTGTTCTCACTGTCAGGAAGTTTCTCCTTAGTTCCAGGTTGCTTCTCTCCTTGATGAGTTCCCATCCATTGCTTCTTGTCCTGCCCTCAGGCGCTTTGGAGAACAGCTTGACTCCCTCTTCTTTGGGGCAGCCCCTGAGATATTGGAAGACTGCTATTATGTCCCCCCTGGTCCTTCTCTTCATTAAACTGGACATCCCCAATTCCAGCAGCCGTTCCTTATATGTTTTAGCCTCCAGTCCTTTAATCACAATAGGGAATGCCAGAGCTGGAAGGGAACTTGGAGGTCATCTAGTCCAGCCCCCTGCTCAGGCAGGAAACCCTATACCATTTCAGACAAATGGCTGTCCAGTCTCTTCTTAAAAACTTCCAGTGTTGGAGCACCCACAACTTCTGGTGGCAGGTTGTTCCACTGGTTAATTGTTCTGACTGTCAGGAAATTTCTCCTTAGTTCTAGGTTGCTTCTCTCCTTGATTAGTTCCCATCTGTTGCTTCTTGTCCTGCCTTCTGGGGCTTTGGAGAATAGAATAACAGAATAAGAGAGTTGGAAGGAACCTTGGAGGTCATCTAGTCCAACCCCCTGCTCAGGCAGGTAAACCTATACCATTTCGGACAAAGGGCTGTCTAGTCTCTTCTTAAAAACTTCCAGTGTTGGAGCATTCACCGCTTCTGGAGGCAGGTGGTTCCACTGGTTAATTGTTCTCACTGTCAGGAAGTTTCTCCTTATTTCTAGGTTGCTTCTCTCCTTGATGAGTTTCCATCCGTTGCTTCTTGTCCTGCCTTCAGGCGCCTTGGAGAATAGCTTGATTGCCTCTTCTTTGGGGCAGCCCCTGAGATATTGGAAGACTGCTATCACCTCGTCCTTCTCTTCATTAAACTAGATATACTTAATTCCAGCAACAGTTCCTTATATGTTTTAGCCTCCAGTTCCCTGATCATCTTTGTTGCTCTTCTCTGCACTCTTTCTAGAGTCCCAACATCTTTTTTACATCGTGGGGACCAAAACTGGATGCAATATTCCAAGTATGGTTTTACTAAGGTTTTATAAAGAGGTAGTGGAACTTCACGTGATCTGGATTCTATCCCTCTGTTAATTAATGCAGCCTAGGACTGTGTTGGCATTTTTTGGCAGCTGCAGCACAATGCTGGCTCCTCTTTAAGTAAGAGGGCCAGTTTAGCAGCCCCTGTGCTTAGTGGGTGCCCTTTAATTTTCCACTGCTGTGACTCAGTTCTTCCAACGTGGGCCAACTTTCCACGCTAAGAAATCCTGTGATTCAGATACTGGGTAGAAGGATAAATCTGAGGAGGAAGATGGAATTTAAGGAGGTGATTTAAAGGGGCCACCTCTGAGTCTTACCCCTGGCTATAGAGCAGGAATCAAAATTCAATTATCCCTGATGCTGGTACAGATAATCCTCAGTTTACAACCGTCTGTTTATTTTCAAAGGATTTTTCAAAAAGAGACTAGACAATCACCTGTGTGGATGGTATAGGTTCTCCTGCTTGAGCAGGGGGCTGGACTAGAAGACCTCCAAGGTCCCTTCCAGCTCTATTCTGTTCTATTTTTTTATTTCTATTCTATTCTTTTATTTTTATGCTATTCTATATTCTATTCTATATTTTATTCTATTCTATTCTATATTCTATTCTATTCTTTTATTTCTATTCTATTCTATTCTATTCTATTCTATTCTATTCTATATTCTATTCTATATTCTATTCTATTCTATTCTATTCTATTCTATTCTTTTACTTCTATTCTATTCTATTCTTTTACTTCTATTCTATTCTATTCCATATTTTCTATTCTATTCTTTTATTTCTATTCTATTCTACTCTATTTCATATTTTCTATTCTATTCTATTCTATTCTACTCTATTCTATATTCTATTCTATATTCTATTCTATATTCTATTCTATTCTATATTCTATTCTATATTCTATTCTATTCTATATTCTATTCTATATTCTATTCTATATTCTATTCTATTCTATATTTTATTCTATTCTATTCTATATTCTATTCTATTCTTTTATTTCTATTCTATTCTATTCTATTCTATTTCTATTCTATTCTATTCTATTCTATTCTATATTCTATTCTATTCTATATTCTATTATATTCTTTTAGTTCTAATTCTATTCTATTCTACTCTACTGTATTCTATTCCATATTTTCTATTCTATTCTATTCTATTCTATTCTATTCTATTCTATTCTATTCTATTCTATTCTATTCTATTCTATTCTATTCTATTCTATTCACCATTCAAAGTTACAATTGCACCAAAAAAACCAGGGGCTTATGAATGTTTCTCACAGAACCGTTGCAGCATCCGCAGGGTCACATGATCAAAATTCAGACCCTTAGCCACGCACTCATATTTATGACGGTTGCAGTGTCCCGGGGTTATGTGATCTCCTTTTGCGACCTTCTAACAACAACCAAAGTCAACAGGGAAGGCAGATTCACAACAACCAAGTTGCTGACTGAACAAGTGCAGTGATTCACTTAATAACTGTGGCAAGAAAGGTTGTAAAATGGGTTTTTTAAACTGTAATTTCTACCTGTTGTAACAAGGCAGGTTACCTGCTCCTGATACTTTGTAAATTGGCTGCAGTTGGCAGAGTGGTGTTTCTACCTCTGATCATTAGGCAGGGTCTATTTCTGGGGTCTCCAAATGTGGCCACTTTAAGACTTTGGAATTCAACTCCCAGAATTCCTCAGCCAGCCATGCTGGCTGAGGAATTCTGGGAGTTGAAGGCAATCCAAGTCTGAACGTTGCCTAGTTTGGCTGGCTGGGGAATTCTGGGAGTTGACGTCCACAAAGTTGCCACGTTTGGAGACCCCTGCTCTAGCATGCCACATTTTTAGGAGCTGTGTTTTTTAACTGAGTCATAAAACTGCAGTTTACTTTGATGAGCTTCCACACTGTAATTTTGAGGTGAGTGTTGACACAGCTGAAATTCTAAACCTATTTGTGTTGAAATCTTTCAAAAATAGAGGAGCTAACACTTCATATAAGCAAACTCTGAGATCTGCCCAAGTTAGCAAAAACCCTCTGCTGCCTGTGAGTTGTCTACACGTCTTCAGGGCAAATTGGAGGGAGGGAGGGAGGGAGGAAGGGATAGATAGATAGATAGATAGGTAGGTAGGTAGGTAGGTAGGTAGGTAGGTAGGTAGGTAGATAGATAGATAGATAGATAACCTTTATCGTCATTTTTTTTCCTGTGGGCACAATAGCACGAAGGAAGGAAGGAAGGAAGGAAGGAAGGAAGGAAGGAAGGAAGGAAGGAAGGAAGGAAGGAAGGAAGGAAGGAAAAAGTAAAGGAGAAGAAGGGAAGGAACGGAAAGAAAAAAGAAAAAGATAGGGAAGAAAGAAAGAAAGAGAAAAAAGAAAAAAGAAAAGAAAAAGAAAAAAGAGAAAGAAAGAAAAGGAGGGAGGGAAGGAGGAAGGAAGGAAGGAAAGAAAAAAGTAAAGGAGAAGAATATAGGAAGGGAAGGAACAAAAGAAAAAAGAAAAAGATAGGAAAGAAAGAAAGAAAAAGAAAGAAAGAAAGAAAGAAAGAAAGACAAAAAAAGAAAAAAGAAAAAAGGTAAAAGAGAAAGAAAGAAAATGAGGAGGGAGGGAAGGAGGAAGGAAGGAAGGAAGGAAGAAAGGAAGGAAGGAAGGAAAGAAAGAAAGAGAAAGAAAAAAGAAAAAAGAAAGAATGAGAGAAGGAGGAAGGAAGGAAGGAAGGAAAGAAAGAAAAAAGTAAAGGAGAAGAATATAGGGAGGGAGGGAGGGAAGGAACAAAATAAAAAAAGAAAAAGATAAAGAAGAAAGAAAGAAAGACAGAAAAAAGAAAAGAGAAAGAAAAAAGAAAAAAGGAAAAGAGAAAGAAATAAAATGAGGGAGGGAGGGAAGGAAGGAAGGAAAGCAAGAAAGAGAAAGAAAGAAAGAAAGAAAAAAGAAAGAAGGAAGGAGGAAGGAAGGAAAGCAAGCAAGAAAGAAAGAAAGAAAAAAGAAAGAATGAGAGAAGGAGGAAGGAAGGAAGGAAAGAAAGAAAGAAAAAAGTAAAGGAGAAGAATATAGGGAGGGAGGGAAAAAAGAAAAAAGAAAAAGAGGGAAGAAAGAAAGAAAAAGAAAGAAAGAAAGAAAGACAGAAAAAAGAAAAGAAAAAAGGGAAAAGAGAAAGAAAGAAAATGAGGGAGGGAGGGAAGGAGCAAGGAAGGAAAGAAAGAAGAAAGAAAGAATGAGGGAAGGAGAAAGAAAGAAAGGAAGGAAGGAAGGAAGAAAAAGAAAAGAAGACAGGGAGGGAGGGAGGAAGCCATTGGGAAAGCTGAAAAAACAAAGAAACGACTACGCAGAGAGAGCAATGGGGCCCATATCAGAGCCCAAACCCACCCCCTGAATTTAACACACTTCCCCCAATTCACCCCATTTTGATTCAGATAATCACCAACCTGCCCTGTTTCAGAGCAGGCCCCTTTAAGAGGGGCGGACTTCAACTCCCAGAATTCCCCAGCCAGCGTGGCTGGCTGGGGAATTCTGGGAGTTGAAGTCCGCCCCTTCTTAAAGCGGCCAAGTTTGAAAAACTCTGCTGCGAGGGCGACGATTAATCCAGCCGTTAGCTTCCCGAGAGCCACCGATACCATCTCGCGGGATAGTATCTCAACACCCATCCTTCCCAGCCGCCGCTAGACACACCTCTGCAGAAAGGAAGGGACACTTACAGTTAGGAGACTGATCGCCCAGCAGAAATCCGGATGCCTTTTCATTTTGTCCACTTTCAGAGCAACAGGAGAGGCAGATAAATCTTCCGAGGAAGGCTGAAAGGATAGGAGAAGACCCGTTAACTGCGAGAAGGGCCAAGCTCAGAAACCTTATATTGCTTCCAAACGGTGGTTTGTCTCTCCATCGTGGTCTATGTTTACCTTCATCTTACATGTTATTTTGGAAGGGGGCGGAGAGCTGGGCTGTTTATCTCTGCAAAGGAAGTTTTTCTGGGGATGATTAAGTTAAAAGAAAAGGAAATCAGAGGTGTTGTGGGCTTCCAGCTGTGTGTGGGAACCGTCTGGTTTCCCGTGGGTGTGATTGATACTGAATGCAGCAAATGCCACATGTGCAAGCTTCCTTCCTTCCTTCCAGCTCCAAATGATAGTTTCTGAGCCCCCCCCCCACCGCCTCCCTCCCCCATCACAAGATGCTAAATGCCCCAGCATTAACAGGACCCTGAGATCAACTCAGAGTTGAGAAAGGAAAGTCCATCTTAGGAATTTCAAGTCAAAATGCCAAAGCCCTTATATATATATACCTTTGTGGGAAGTCAGCCCCCCAGAGAAGGAAATATTAAAAGGGCAGAAAAATATATTTCTTCAAAGGATCTTAAAGAGGCAGAAAAGCAGGCCCAAGTCTCTCTCCGCCAAGCAGAAACCAGCTCTGTAGAAATGCAGATGTGATAATCCATTCAGGAAGGCTGGAGGCCTCCAGCTAGAAGCTTAGGAAGACAAAGACACCTAAAATCTACATAATTCCCCCCCCCCCCAAAAACTCTAATTCAGGACATAATAGGATTAAACCACAAATGCCAAAGAGGCACACTCAGACTCAGGTCAAAGTACATGACACAGGAAATACAAAGCCTCAAAGAGGAACAGGAAACAACTCCAAACAAAAAGCTCCAGAGGGTATAAACAGCCACTCCCCACATGTGCTCAGCCCGTTTTTCTCTCTCTCTCTTTTCTTCCAGAGCCATCTTCCTGTCGGGCTCTCCTCTTCAATAAACTGCAACCTTCTTTCTAAAGTAGTCGCCATCTTGTTTATTCTCAGCTTGAACTCAACCACTATGAAGACTTTTCCTTCAACACCTTGTTACATCAGGCTCTAGAAAACAGGAACAACACCTTGTCGACTTACAACCATTCGTTTAGTGGCTGTTCAAAGTTACAACGGCACGGGAAAAAGGGACTTAGGACTGTTTTCATACTTATACCCACGGTCACGTGATCAAAATTTGGACACTTGGCAACTGGCATGTACTTAGGACGGTTGCAGTGTCCCGAGGTCATGTGATCCTCTTTTACGGCCGTCCAACATGCAAAGTCAATGGGGGAGCCAGATTCGCTTAACAACTAGGGTACTGACTTAACACCTGCAGTGTTCTGCTTAACAACTGTGGCGAGAAAGGTCTTAACCTGGGACAAAGCTCACTTAACAACTGTCTCGCTTGGCAATAGAAATTTTGGGCTCAGTTGTGGTTGTAAGTTGAGGACGTACTAGATCAACAATCAAATGAACTATAGCCCAATCAAGGAATGACCAACTCAGAAAAGCAAGCTAACAGTAAGCAGCAGCCTGATCAAGGAACTATAATCAAGACTGATAAGGCAAATCACATATATATAAAAGAGAGAACAAGCCCCATTTCACTTCTAGCACTGATGATGTTACCTAGTTGGGTCATGAAACGTCTGCAAGAAAAACATTAATCGCAGAGAGCACCAAGGATCCCACAGTCGTTGTCGACGTCCTCCTCCTCCTCCTCCACAACCACACTCCCTTCTAACACTGATGATATTATCTAGTTGGGTCATGAAACGTCTGCAAGAAAACAACCAAGCTCAGAGCACCAAGGACCCCACAGTCCTCCTCCTCCTCCTCCTCCTCCTCCTCCTCCCCCCTTCTAGCACTGATGATGTTCCCTAGTTGGGTCATGAAACATCTGCAAGGAAACAACCAAGCTCAGAGAGCACCAGGGACCCCACAATCTTCCTCCTCCTTCTCCTCCCCCCTTCTTCTAGCACTGATGGCGTTACCTAGTTGGGTCACGAAACGTCGGCAAGAAAACCTCCCAGCTCAGAGAAGCACCAAGCACCCCTCTTTTTCACCCCGAAATATGAATTTTCTCTTCTGTCTTCCACAAGCAAATTCAGTATTGAGTGACCCTGATTGCTCTGAAGACGGCCCTAAGCCCAGGGGTTTTCTCCCCCCCCCCCAGGAGCAGAAAACGCTCCTTTTTATTAAGGAGTCATTTCCGGCTGGATACCGATTCTCCCTGAAACACAAACCAAACCGCCTCAAAGTCACCTTCAAAGCGATCACAAGAGAGGCTTTTTTTTTTTTTAAACCAAAACAAAAAGTCATTTCCCAAAAAAACCCTCCTGGCTCACTCTCCCTGCTATTTAAAGAAATGCTGCGCTATTCAGTCTGACTTAAGCCACGTGCTGCGGTGCGGCTGCAGGCAGCAAATTGCGCAGAGAAGAAGAATAGAATAAAATAGAATAGAATAGAATAGAATAGAATAGAATAGAATAGAATAGAATAGAATAGAATAGAATTAGAATGGAACAATAGAATTAGAATTAGATTAGAATAGAATAGAATAGAATAGAATAGAATTAGAATAGAATAGAATAGAATTAGAATGGAACAATAGAATAGAATTAGAATTAGAATTAGAATTAGAATTAGAATAGAATAGAAAATATGGAATGGAATAGAATAGAATGGAATGGAATAGAATAGACATTCAGAATAGAATGGAATGGAATGGAATGGAATAGAATAGAATAGAATAGAATAGAATAGAATAGAATAGAATAGAATAGAATAGAATAGAATAGAATATATGGAATGGAATGGAATGGAATGGAATAGAATAGACATTCAGAATAGAATAGAATAGAATAGAATAGAATTAGAATGGAACAATAGAATTAGAATTAGAATAGAATAGAATTAGAATTAGAATTAGAATAGAATAGAATAGAATAGAATAGAATAGAATAGAATAGAATAGAATAAAATAGAATAGAATAGAATAGAATAGAATAGAATAGAATAGAGTGTGTGTGTGAGGGAACTGTGCATCAGGGGTCCAAAATGGAGTCAGAGACGTTGACACAAACTGGTACAGCCGGTCCTCGACTTACAACAGTTCATTTAGTGACTGTTACAATGGCACTGAAAAAAGGAACCAATGACCATTTTTCCCATTTACGACTGTTGCGAAGGGTTGTAAGTTGAGGACTACTCGTAGTTGATAACCCTTAGGGCCGGGGTAGGCAAGCTTGGCTCTTTTATGACTTGTGGACTTCAACTCCCAGAATTCCTGAGCCAGCATGGGGGAACTATGGCCTCTTTATGACTCATGGACTTCAACTCCCAGAATTCCTGAGACAGCATGGGGGAACTATGGCCCCTTCATGGCTAGCTCAGGAATTCTGGGAGTTGAAGTCCACGAGTCATAAAAGAGCCAAGGTTGCCTTCCCCAGCCCTAGGGCCATTTGAGGCCGAGACAGATTTCATCCGATTCGTTTAGTGACCGTTCAAACTTACAACGGCACTGGAAAAAAAATGACCCATGACTCGTTTTTCACACTTATGACCGTTGCAGCATCTCTGTAGTCACGTGATTTACATTCGGACACTTGGCAACCTGATTCAGAGTTATGACGGTCACAGTATCCCAGGGATCACGTGATCCCCTTTTGTGACCTTCTGGCAAGCAAAGTCAAAACCAGATTCGCTTCACAACCGTGAGACTAAACAACTGCAGTGATTCACTTAACGAATGTGGCAAGAAAAGTCGTAAAATGGGGCAAAACTGACTCAACAACTGTCTCGCTTAGCAACAGAGATGTTGGGCTCAGTTGCGGTCGCAAGTCGAGGACTACCTGTTGTTTTATAGAAATAAATGTAAATATAAGTAATACAATTATTATTTATAAATACATTTTACATCTCTCTATATATATACAGCAAACAAGCTAGTCAGGCCCATCATGAGGTAAATCGTGAGGTAAATCACAGGACAGCATCCAGAGCATCCATCCTTGCTGTGCATGCTGGGAAATGAAGTCCACGCTTCCCTGGACCGCTGCAAGTCCAAGGGCACCCCTCTTGTTTGAAGCCGTAAGCAACTTTGCACACTCAGCCAAACAGAAGCAAAGCGTGCTGGGCTTGGCTTGCAAAATTGAAGTCTCTTCTTGAAATGCGCTGGGATGACAGTACCCATCATCCCCCAGAGAGCCCAGCCACTGGGAAAGACCACACCGCCTTTAGCATCCCAGATCCCTGGAGAACTGGACTGCTTAACAGAAAACCGATGCTCACTCGTTAATGAGGCATTGCGACCTTTTTTTTGTCTAGCCCAGCAATTTGGATGCAAATCACGTCCAATTAATTAAGCATCTCCCAGAGAAGAGTGTTTTTTTTTTCATTCACAGAACTACAGGGAGTCCTCGACTTATGACCATTATTGGGGCGAGAATATCTGTCAATAAGCAAGGGAGTTGCATCCGGTTTTACTACCTGTTTGCCACCGTTGTTAAGTAAATCACAGCGGTTCTGAGGTGAATCATAGGGTTGTTAAACAAAACCAGCTTCTCCTATTTTTTTTTAAATGACCTCTTTTGCTACAGTTGTTAAGAGGACCACGGCAGTTGCTAATTGAATCCTGCGGTCATTAAGTGAAGCCGGCTTCCCTTACTGATTTTGCTCGGTGGAAGTGCGCTCCGCGGGGAAGGTCACGATCATGTGACCTGGGACGCTGGAACTGCAAATAGTCCTCAGCTTCTGGCCCCAATTGAGGTCAGTCTCATTTTTGTGCAAAACCAACCCCTTTGCTCTGCCTGGAGGTCAAAAAAGTCAAGATGGCGGCAATAAGGCATGCAACTGAAGTTCCCCCCCTTTTACAGTGCACCTGAAAGGGTGTGGGGCATTGATTACCTCATCTTTTTTGACTTTTTTTATGCCCCCCTTTGCAAAAAGGCCTGGGTCTTTCTCAAACATGCTGCCTTGGGAGAAATGTGTGGACTTCAACTCCCAGAATCCCCCAGCCAGCATGTATTTCTTAATTGTGAACAGGGGATTAATTATATTAAACTCCTAGGGCAGGGTTTCCCAACCTCAGCCATTTTAAGAGGGGTGGACTTCAACTCCCAGAATCCCCTAGCCAGCAATTCTTCCCAATCTAAATTAACCCTTCAGACAGCCATAGAAAACCAAGATCACATCCTGGTTTGCTAGTTTGCAAGCTCACAGCCCAGATCGCTCCGTGTGTGCTCAGAGAAAGCTACCTTATTCTAGGGATAAGAATAGATCAATCTCGGGGGATCTTGTTACCCTGGAATATTTAGCACCTGGCATCTCCCCACTGGGAAAAATAATGCTAAGAACAGCAGCCCCAATTGTTTCGCCCCGGGATCCTCTGTCAAAAGATCTCTGGTTTGTTGAAAATGCACCTAACAAGCCACAAAGTTTTTGATGAGGTTGGGAAACTAGGAGAATGGCTAGCTTCATCTGCATTGTGCTAGGGCAGGGGTAGGCAACCTTGGCTCTTTTATGACTCGTGGACTTCAACTCCCAGAATTCTTGAGTCAGCATGGGGAAAACTATGGCCCCTTCATGACTTGTGGACTTCAACTCCCAGAATTCCTCAGCCAGCATGGGGGAACTACGGCCCCTTCATGACTGGTGGACTTCAACTCCCAGAATTCCTGAGCCAGCATGAGGGAACTATGGCCCCTTCATGACTTGCGGACTTCAACTCCCAGAATTCCTGAGCCAGCATGGCGGAACTAAGGCCCCCTTCGTGACTCGTGGACTTCAACTACCAGAATTCCTGATCAGCATGGGGGAACTATGGCCCCTTCATGACTTGTGGACTTCAACTCCCAGAATTCCTCAGCCAGCATGGGGGAACTATGGCCCCCTCACGACTTGTGGACTTCAACTCCCAGAATTCCTGAGCCAGCACGGCTCAGCTTGGAAACCTCTCCCTTTCCCCTCAGCATGGCTGGCTGAGGAATTCTGGGAGTTGAAGTCCATGAGTCATAAAAGAGCCAAGGTTGCCGATCCCTCTGCTAGGGACTAACTTGAAAATACAGATAATCCTCAACTTTAAAGCATTTACTTAGTGACACCTAGGGTAGCATTTCCCAACCTCAGCCATTTTAAGAGGGGTGGCCTTCAACTCCCAGAATCCCCCAGCCAGCATGTGTGGACTTCAACTCCCAGAATCCCAGCTCTTTTGATGACCGTGGCAGCATCCCTGTGGTCACGTGATCAAAATTCAGATGCTTGGCGACTGACTCATATTTATGACGGTCGCCCTGTCTTGGAGTCATGTGATCCCCTTTTGTGACTTTCTGACCAGCCAAGTCAATGGGGGGAAGCCAGATTCACTTAACAACTGTGTTACCAATTTAACAACTGCAGGGATTCACTTAACAACGGTGGATGAGAAACGTCGTAAAATGGAGCAAAACTCACTTAACAACTGACTCTTCCTTAGCAATAGAAATAGAAATCAAGGACTTCTTATAAAAAAACAGTTTATGTACAAACCACTCCAGATTAGTAATAGTAATAGTAATAAAGTTGGAAGGGACCTTGGAGGTCATCTAGTCCAACCCCCTGCTCAGGCAGGAAACCCTGTTCCATTTCAGACAAATGGCTGTCCAGTCTCTTCTTAAAAACTTCCAGTATTGGAGCATTCACCACTTCTGGAGGCAGGTAGTTCCACTGGTTAATTGTCCTCGCTGTCAGGAAGTTTCTCCTTAGTTCTAGGTTGCTTCTCTCCTTGGTGAGTTCCCATCCATTGCTTCTTGTCCTGCCTTCAGGCGCTTTGGAGAATAGCTTGACTCCCTCTTTTTTGGGGCAGCCCCTGAGATATTGGAAGACTGCTATCATGTCCCCCCTCGTCCTTCTCTTCATTAAACGGAATAACAGAGTTGGAAGGGAGCTTGGAGGTCATCTAGTCCAACCCCCTGCTCAGGCAGGAAACCCTATACCATTCTGGACAAATGGCTGTCCAGTCTCTTCTTAAAAACTTCCAGTGTTGGAGCATTCACAGCTTCTGGAGGTAGGTTGTTCCACTGGTTAATTGTCCTCACTGTCGGGAAGTTTCTCCTTAGTTTTAGGTTGCTTCTCTCCTTGATTAGTTGTCATCCGTTGCTTCTTGTCCTGCCTTCAGGCGCTTTGGAGAACAGCTTGACTCCCTCTTCTTTGGGGCAGCCCCTGAGATACTGGAACATCCCATCAAGCAGTTAATCCTGGTTTACAAACATCCAAAACAGGGCAGGGCTTTGCTTGTGGCTGCCATCTTGACTTTTCAGACCTCTTCTTGCCAACAACCCTCCCTCCATACAACTGTCTCGGGAATACAGGTAGTCCTCGGCTTACAACGGTTCATTTAGTGACTGTTTGAAGTTACAATAGCACTGAAAAAAGGGATTTATGACCGTTTTTCACTTCGTGGCCGTTGCGAAGGGTTGTAAATCGAGAATACTCGTAGTTGAGAGACAAGGTTGCCAGCTTATCAACCTCAGGAGCCTGGAAGGAACTTACAAGGAGTTGCAATGCAAAGATCTGATTTGCTCCTGCAGGAAAGGATGTTTTGCTCAGACTCCACCCAGGGGTGACCCCCTGGTTGGGGGGGGGGAACGAGCTTCAACTCCCCCAGAGATGGTTGCTTAGTTGTGTAATTAGGCCAGTGTCCCCTTCTGGGAAGTCAAGAAGAGTTGTGAGTCAGAAAATGGAGGTCAAGGTGGCACCATCACCAGAGATAACGCGGCTCCATGAACTGAGCTTCTGCAAAGAGCTTATTTTGAAAGTTTGCAATCAAGAAAGTGACTGAACTTGGGACTTTTCCCTTGGTGCCGCTGTTGTAGGCCAGGGGTCTCTAACCTTAGTTATTTTAAGATTTGAGGATTGCAACTCTCAGAATTGAGGTCTGCAAGTCTTAAAGTGGCCAAGATGTTGAGAGTTTGGAAAAAGTGCAGAGAAGAGCAGCTAAGATGATCCAAGGCCTGGAGGCTAAAACATACAAAGAACGACTGTGGGACTTAGGTTTGGCTGCTAGTCCAAAGAAAAGAAGAAATAGGGGAGACATGAAAACAGTGTTCCAGTATCTGAGGGGCTGCCACAAGGCAGAGGGGGGCAGGTTGTTCTCCAAAGCACCAGAGGGAAGAACGAGAAACAATGGTTGGAAACTGATCAAAGACAGAAGCAACTTGGAATTAAGGAGAAACTTCCTGACAGTGAGGACAATCAACCAGTGGAACAGCTGGCCTCCAGAAATCGTGGGCGCTCCATCACTGGAGGTTTTTAAGAAGAGGCTGGACAGTCACCTGTCTGAGATGGTATAGGTTCTCCTGCTTGAGCAGGGGGCTGGACTAGAAGACCTCCAAGGTCCCTTCCAGCTCTATTCTATTCTATTCTATTCTATTCTATTCTATTCTATTCTATTCTATTCTATTCTATTCTATTCATTGGTTATTCTATTCTATTCTGTATTCTATTCTATTCTTCTATATTCTATTCTATTCTTATTCCTATCCTATCCCATACCATCCCACTCTTTTTATCTCTTTATTCCATATTCTATTCTATTCTATTCTATTCTATTCTATTCTATTCTATTCATTAGTTATTCTATTCTATTCTGTATTCTATTCTATTCTTCTATATTCTATTCTATTCTTATTCCTATCCTATTATATCCCATACCATACCATTCTTTTTAATCTCTTTATTCTGCTATTCTATTCTATTCTATTCTATTCTATTCTATTCTATTCTATTCTATTCTATTCTATTCTGTTCCCATCATCATCCCTATTCTATTCTATTCTATTCTATTCTATTCTATTCTATTCTATTCTATTCTATTCTATTCTATTCTATTCATTGGTTATTCTATTCTATATTCTATTCTATTCTATTCTATTCTTATTCCTATCCCATCCCATCCCATCCCATTCTTTTTATCTCTTTATTCTGTATTCTATTCTATTCTATTCTATTCTATTCTATTCTATTCTTGCAAAATCGGGCACAACTCACTTAATACACACACACCTTGCTTAGCAATGGAAATCCTGGTTCCCACTGTGATCGTAAGTTGAGAACCATCTGGGTTTATCACCAGCTAACTGGAATGGATTCACACAGAGGTTGAATTGGACTGGATTTTGGCCCGGTCTGAAGTTGACGTTATTAGGCTGCATATGAAAAAAAAAATAATGTTTTTTCTCTTTAAAAGAAGGCTTTTCCAGGAAATTTGGGGCGTGCTCTTCCCAGAGCAGGATGAACGTTGCTCAGTGATGTGTCACAAAGGGAAGAATTCAGGATTTCCATAAACAATTTCAACCAAATTGCAAATCGGAGGAGTTTTATCTCAAGAGGCAAGCGAGGAAGAATTGCACAAATTTCTAGGAATTGCTTTCAATGCCAGATTTGGGGGTCAGCTGCCACAGGTTCTTGGAAACCGGAATAAAATCCCCAGCCTTTTTTTAATGATTGGGCTTACTGGGGTGTAATTTCCTTGAAGAATCTGAAATTCTTCTTCCAGGCATCCCTCTCAGGACGAGACGCTCCGAATTTATGAATAAAGTTTTTATGGCTATGCTCCTTCTATTGCTAGTCCTTGACTTACAACCGTCCATTCAGTGACTGTTCGAAGTTACAACAGCACTGAAGAAAGGGATCGTTTATGACCGTTTTGCACATTTACAAAACTTGCAGCATCCCCATTGGTCACGTCATCAAAATTCGGACGCTTGGCCAACTGACTCGTATTTATGACGGTCGCAGGGTCCTGGGGTCACGTGATCCCCTTTTGCGACCTTCTGACAAGCAAAATCAATGGGGGAAGCCGGATTCACTTAACGACCGTGTGACTGACTTAACAAGTGCAGTGATTCGCTTAACGACTGTGGCAAGGAAGGTCATAAAATGGGGCACAATTCGCCTAACTGCTTCCTTTAGCAATGTAAATTTTGGGCTCAGTTCGTGGTCATAATTCAAGGACTACCGGTATTTATTAACAAATTCCTCTTGTTACACTCTATTTTCCCAGCCTCCCCACAATCTCGGAATCCTAATGACACTTGAGAAACTAGACAGAGAGAGAGGGGGGAGGGAGGGAGAGGAGGGAGGGTGGGAGAGGGAAGGAGGGAGAGAGAAAGAGAGGGAGAGAGGGAAGGAGGGAAGAAGGGAGAGGAGGGAGAGGGAAGGAGGGAGAGAGAGAGAGGGAGAGAGGGAAGGAGAGAAAGGAGGGAGGGAGAGAGGGAGGGAAGGAGGGAGAGAGGTAGAGAGGGAGAGAGGGAAGGAGGGAAGAAGGGAGGGAGAGAGAGGAGGGAGGGAGGGACAGAGGGAGGGACAGAGAAGAGAGGGGGAGAGAGAGGTAGGAAGAGAGGCGGGAGGGAGGGAGAGGAGGGAGGGAGGGAGAGGGAAGGAGGGAGAGAGAAAGAGAGGGAGAGAGGGAAGGAGGGAAGAAGGGAGAGGAGGGAGGGAGGGACACAGGGAGGGACAGAGAAGAGAGGGGGGAGAGAGAGGTAGGAAGAGAGAGGGGGGAGGGAGGGAGAGGAGGGAGGGAGGGAGAGGGAAGAGAGAGGGAGAGAGGGAAGGAGAGAAAGGAGGGAGGGAGAGAGGGAAGGAGGGAGAGAGGTAGAGAGGGAGAGAGGGAAGGAGGGAAGAAGGGAGAGAGAGGAGGGAGGGAGGGACAGAGGGAGGGACAGAGAAGAGAAAGGGAGAGAGAGGTAGGAAGAGAGAGGGGGGAGGGAGGGAGAGGAGGGAGGGAGGGAGAGGGAAGGAGGGAGAGAGAAAGAGAGGGAGAGAGGGAAGGAGGGAAGGAGGGAGAGAAAGGAGGGAGGGAGAGAGGAAGGGAAGGAGGGAGAGAGGGAGAGAAAGGAGAGAGGGAGAGAGGGAGGGAAGGAGGGAGGGAGAAAGGGAGAGAGGGAGGGAGGGACAGAGAAGGGAGAGAGAGGAGGGAAGAAGGGAGAGAGGGAGGGAAGGAGGGAAGGAAGGAGAGAGGGAAGGAGGGAGGGAGGGAGAGGAAGGAGGGAGAGAGAGAGGGAGGGAGAAGGGGGAAGTGAGAGGGAGAGAGAGAGAGGAGGGAGGGAGAGAGACAGAGAGAGAGGGAGGGAAGGAGGGAGGGAGAGAGAGAGGGGGGGGAATTCTGGGAGTTGAAGTCCACAAGCCATAAAAGGGCCAAGTTTGAAGACCTCTGATCCACAGCAACATTTCCTTGTTATTACAACATTTTGCAAAACACGGTCCTCACTCTATCCTGCCTCTTATAATGCCGGTTTCTTTTAGACTACCTTTGCAAGCATGTTAGGCTGGTTTGAATGTGTTATGTTCTCTGTGTTATCCCTGAAAACACGACTTACAATCATTCATTCAGCGAGCATTTGAAGTTACAACGGCACAGAAAAATATGACCGGTTCTGGCCCTTAAGCCACTGCCCCAGCCTCCCCACGGTCACGTGATCAAAACTCGGAAGCTGGGCAACTGACATGTACTTATGACAGCTGCGGCATCTCAAGGTCACACGATCGCTGTTTGTCAGCTTCCCAGCCAGCTTCTCACAAGCAGAGACAACGGGGGAAGCTGGTTCCGCTTAGCAACCACGTGATTCACTTAATGACTGCGGGTAATTCGTTTAACAACCGTGGCAAACCGGCGGTGAAATTTAGACGTGACTCATTTAAGATCACAAAAATTCTGGTCTCCGTTGTGATCCTGTTGAGGGCTACCTGCAATGCGATAAATCGGTAAATAAAATATAACTGTGTGAACCGAAAAGATGTCGCTATTCTCTCTTTATACGATTGACACACACACACACACACACACATCAACTAGTCAAACTGTTTTCCGAACAGCAAGTGGCAGCAGAGTCTAACCTGGAATCTGTGCTTGCCTACCTTGCAAAGTTACCTCAAAACTTATATATATTTTTTTTTATTGAAAAATTTTTAAAAACTTTTACAAAGACAGAAAAAAAACAATAACAACAACAACAACAAAAACAAAACAATACAACCCTCCCCCAGCCCCTCCCAAACCACCCCCTCCCTCCCCCCCCCGGAGCTTCCCAGAGCAGAATATAGGCTTAATTAAGAAAAAAAAATTAACAAAATTATAAAATAATTAAAAATAAAATATATATGAAAAAAGAGTTATAATCCTTAAAAAGAGAAAATATTTAAAATAGAAAAATACAGGTTATAAAAAAGCTAAATGATATTTTTCCAAATCCAGTTTAAATTGTATGACATTTATCCATTTTTCCCATACATCAAAAAATTTCTCTTGCGTTTGCTCTTTTAAAAAAGCCGAAATCTTTGCCATTTCCGCCAAATAAGATACTTTAAAAAACCACTCTTGCAAAGTAGGCAAAGATTCCTTCTTCCAGTATTGACCTACTAAGAGCCTTGCGGCTGTAATCAAATTCAACATCAATATAACCTCCTTAGCATCACAATCAGTAACAATGCCAAGCAAAAACAATTGTGGAGTAAATTTTACCCTCTTTCTAAAAATTCTCTGAATGTTCCACCATATCTTAATCCTCAAAACTTATATTTTAACACCTCCGTTCCGAACAGTGGCTCTCTCTTCCGTTGGACGCAATTCTGTTCTATTCTGAGTTGTAATTCCGTTTTAAGCTGTAATTCTATTCTGAGTTGTAATTAAGTTGTAATTCTCTTCCACAGGGACCGCTGGAATAGACCAGCCGGGACAGGGACTTTGGAATAAATCTACATGCAGTTAAGCAATCTTGGGTTTATGAGATGACAGGTTAGAAGGCCGTCAATCATAAGGTTCAAAGCTGCTTGTGGAGCGACGGAGAATCTTCTAGATAACTTGGGGCGACGGGAAAGTTCTAGCCCCTGTAATCATATATAAACGGATCCATTCCTCTAAAGTATTTTGTCCTATAATTAACTGAGGACAGGTAACTTTGGGGAGAAAGCAAATAAAGTTGGATTATTGCACAGGCAATCCTCGATTTAAGACCAGCTGCTGGTTGTTGTACAGCACCCTTTCTGGGTGGTGTTTTATAAAATTATCCCAATGACGGATCGAAATTGAATTTTTTGTGTGGCTGCCAGAGTTCTGATGGATGAAGCTTCCTGGATGGGAAGCAAAGCATCCTTGGGACAACTAGGACCTAGATAACGGAGATACTCCACAGTTAAACCTCCAGTGCTGGAACACCCACGACGTCTGGAGGTAACCCATCCCACTGATTAATTATTCTCAAGGACAGGAAATTTCTCCTTAATTCCAGGTTGCTTCTCTCCTTGATGAGTTTCCGTCCGTTGCTTCTTGTCCTGCTTTCAGGGGCTTTTGGAAAATAAGTGGACCCCCCCTCTTCTTTGGGGCAGCCCCTCAAATATTGGCATGTTCCAGAGAAGGGTCCGATGAATAGAATAGAATAGAAATATAGAATAGAATAGAATAGAATAGAATAGAATAGAATAGAATAGAATAGAATAGAATAGAAAATATGGAATGAAATAGAATAGAATAGAAATATAGAATAGAATAGAAATATAGAATAGAACAGAATAGAATAGAAATATAGAATAGAATAGGATAGAAATATAGAATAGAATAGAATAGAATAGAATAGAATAGAATAGAAATATAGAATAGAATAGAAAATATGGAATGAAATAGAATAGAATAGAAATATAGAATAGAATAGAAATATAGAATAGAATAGAATACGTAGATAGAATAGAAATATAGAATAGAATAGAATAGACCAGAATAGAATAGAAATATAGAATAGAATAGAAATATAGAATAGAATAGAAATATAGAATAGAATAGAAATATAGAATAGAATAGAATAGACCAGAATAGAATAGAAATATAGAATAGAATAGAAATATAGAATAGAATAGAATACGTAGATAGAATAGAAATATAGAATAGAATAGAATAGACCAGAATAGAATAGAAATATAGAATAGAATAGAAATATAGAATAGAATAGAAATATAGAATAGAATAGAAATATAGAATAGAATAGAATAGAATAGAATAGAATTACAGAATAGAAATACAGAATAGAAATACAGAACAGACTAGACTAGGCTAGACTAGAATAGAATAGGTCTTCTAGTCCAATCCCCTGCTCAAGCAGGATACTCTACCACAGTGATGGCAAACCTTTTAGAGTCCGATGCCCCAAGACTGCCCCCGACCCCATCCCACCCGCCTGCAGGGCCACCCACTGCTTCCACGGCCCACCACAGATCGCCCAGGCGGCCTAGCAGTGCCATGTTGCCCACGCCCTCCGCCCGTGCTTGCAGGATCACCTGCTTGTGACAGGGTGCAAGGGTGGAGTCGTCCTCGCTGCCTGGCTGCCATGTCCTTGGCTGCGCTGCTCTGCACAGCCCGCGCCCGGGGGTGACTCTCCTCTGGGGGGCTGTTGGTGAGGAGGGGGCCATGGGGGAGGTAGGGCTGCGGCGACAGCATGCATGCCCACAGAGAGGGCTCTGAGTGCGCCCTCTGGCACGCGTGCCATAGGTTCCCCACCACTGCCCTACCATTTCAGACAAGTGACTGTCCAGTCTTTTCTTAAAAACCTCCAGTGATGGAGCACCCACAACTTCTGAAGGCAACTTCCGTTCCACTGGTTAATTGTCCTCACTCTCAGGAAGTTTCTCCTTAGTTCCAGGTTGCTTCTCTCCTTGGTTAGTTTCCATCCGTTGCTTCTTGTCCTGCCTTCAGGCGCCTTGGAGAATAGCTTGACTCCCTCTTCTTTGGGGCAGCCCCTGAGATATTGGAAGACTGCTATCCTGTCCCCCCTCATCCTTCATTAACTAAACATAATGATGATGATGATGATGATGATGATGATGATGATGATAAAGTTGAAAGGGACCTTGGAGGTCATCTAGTCCAAACCCTTGCTCAGGCAGGAAACCCTACACCATTTCGGACAAATGGCTGTCCAATCTCTTCTTAAAAACTTCTAGTGTTGGAGCATTCACCGCTTCTGGAGGCAGGTGGTTCCACTGGTTAATTGTCCTCACTCTCAGGAAGTTTCTCCTTAGTTCCAGGTTGCTTCTCTCCTTGATGAGTTTCCATCCGTTGCTTCTTGTCCTGCCTTCAGGCGCTTTGGAGAAGAGCTTGACTCCCTCTTCTTTGGGGCAGCCCCTGAGATATTGGAAGACTGCTATCCTGTCCCCCCTCGTCCTTCTCTTCGTTAAACTAGACATACCCAATTCCAGCAACCGTTCCTTATATGTTTTATCCTCCAGTCCCCTTTGTCGCTCTTCTCTGCCCTCTTTCCAGAGTCTCAACATTTTTTATATCGGAGGCAAACGATAACTGAATGTCCCTGCAGTGGTTTGGAACTGAAAAGATCTCTTGTTTTTAAGGCGCCCTTCTGTTTCTTATGACGCACGATTAGCTCAGCCTTGCACTGGCTGACGCCTCTGCCAGGGTTCCCACACGAGCGTGGCCCAACGTGGCACGTGGCCGAAACAGCAAGCCTCTTATTGTTTGGGTACCAACGTCTGCCAACCCCAGGATCGGGCCACATGGCAAAAGAATATATATATATTTTTAACCGCACTCAGACAAAACACAAAGCTATTCCTCCTTTATTCTTAACACTACTATACAGCTGTGGTCCTCGACTTACGACCGGAAATTTCTGTTGATAAGCGAGACAGACTTTAAATGAGTTTTGACCCATTTGGCGACCTTCAAAGGGGGAACGCTGCAACTGTCGTAAATATGAACCAGTTGCCCAACGTCTGAATTTTGATTGCGTGACCGTGGTTGATGTTGCAACAGTCGCAAGTGTGAAACACTGTAACGAGTCACTTTTTTCCAGTGCTGTTTTGTAATGTCAAACGGTCACTAAGCGAAGTGTTGTAAGTGGAGGACTATCTGAAGTTGCAACCAAAGCTTCCCCAAATATCTCTATTGTTTATCTACATCAGGGATGTCCAACCTTAAGTGATTTTAAAGATTCTGTGGACTTCATTCCCCAACCTTAAGCCACTTTTTTTCTGTGCTGTTCCACACTTATGACCGTTGCCACCTCCCCATCGTCACATGATCAAAATCCAATATGGCAACCGACTCATATTTATGACTTTTGCAGCGTCCCAGGGTCACATAGTAATAGTAATAGTAATAGTAGTAAAGTTGGAAGGGACCTTGGAGGTCATCTAGTCCAACCCCCTGCTCGGGCAGGAAACCCTACACCATTTTGGACAAATGGCTGTCCAGTCTCTTCTTAAAAACTTCCAGTGTTGGAGCATTTACTGCTTTTGGAGGCAAGCTGTTCCACTGATTAATTGTTCTCACTGTCAGGAAGTTTCTCCTTAGTTCTAGGTTGCTTCTCTCCTTGATTAGTTTCCACCCGTTGCTTCTTGTCCTGCCTTCAGGTGCTTTGGAAAATAGCTTAATTCCCTCTTCTTTATGGCAGCCCCTGAGATATTGGATGATCCCCTTTTGCGGCCTTTGGACACGCAAAATCAATGGGGAAGCCTGACTCACTTAACAACTGTGTTACTACACAGCCGCAACGATAACTGTGGTAAAATGGGGCAAAACTCACTTCAAATTTTGTCTTGCTTAGCAATGGAAATCTGGGGCTCAACGGTGGTCATAAGTTGAGGACTAACTGTACAAGCCACAAAGGACAACCAGAAAGTGAATTTGAGACCAAGAGCTAAGTGAAAGACAGCAGAGAATTTTACACATTTCAGCCTTTTTTGGATACGACTGTAAATGTATAACATTGAGGATGCAAAGGAATTTGCCAATAAGTTGATCTTTTTCAACTTCTTTGCATCAGCTTGAATGTCGGAGCCAAACCATATTGAAAAATGCATGGGGGAGGCTTTCAGTCCTGTCTGCCATAGGTGTGTGCACGCACCCATACAACACACACACACACACACACACACACACACACACAGACATGTGCAAAGCGGCAGTGAGCCAAAACCGGACAAAGCAGACCGGGGTGCAGTTATGAAGCACCACAAACTGCAAATGATAATCTAATTTAAACGGAGACCGAAATATTTCGATGCAAAGGGCGGACCATGCAGGATTAGGAAAGATTGAAAGCACACCTGGATGCCTAGTTTGCTGAGATGTGAGAAGCATCTCGTGTTTTCGGCTCAGGAGAACTGGGAAATGTTTATTATATCGGTTTATATTCCAGCGTTCGGCCTTTATTGGCGCTCAATAGCTCAGACGATTAAGAATCGCTCAACCGTCTCCACGAGTTTTTTTCCAGGCAGGTCAATGTTGTTGAACCGTAACAACTTTAAGATATAGTAATAATAATAATAATAATAATAATAATAATAATAATAATAATAATAATAATAATAATAATAATAATAATATGAATAGTGGACGTGGCAGTGCCTGGAGACAACAGAATAGAGAAAGAACTGGAGAAGATAACAAAATACAAAGACCTACAAATAGAAATAGAAAGACTGTGGCAAAAGCAAGCAAGGGTAGTACCAATAGGAATAGGCTCCGTGGGTGCAATCCCAAAACAACTGGAGCACCACTTGAACACAATCGGCATTGACAAATTCGCTATTAGTCAATTGCAAAAGGTGGCCCTACTAGGAACTGCTTCCATCCTGCGACGAGATCTGTAATACCATCAAACATCCACATCTGCCTATCCCAGGTCCTGGGTAAGGACTCGATAGGTAGACAAAATGCCAAATCCAAGGCAGGACAAGAAGCAATGGGTGGAAACTAATCAAGGAGAGAAGCAACCTAGAACTAAGGAGAAACTTCCTGACAGTGAGAACAATTAATCAGTGGAACAGCCTGCCTCCAGAAGCAGTAAATGCTCCAACACTGGAAGTTTTTAAGAAGAGACTGGACAGCCATTTGTCCGAAATGGTGTAGGGTTTCCTGCCCGAGCAGGGGGTTGGACTAGATGACCTCCAAGGTCCCTTCCAACTTTACTATTATTATTATTATTATTATTATTATTATATATTAATAATAATAATATAGTAGTAATAATAATAATAATAATAAAGTTGGAAGGGACCTTGGAAGTCATCTAGTCCAACCCCCTGCTCAGGCAGGGAATCCTATAATAAAGTGGGAAGCTGGAAAAATACTGATTGTCCGACAGAGATTGGGGGTGAAAGGGAAGTTTTCCTGCTTACTAGACAACCCTTAAAATTAGAATGGCCAGACATCCTGTTCTCAGCTCTGCACATGATATATTGCGAACCGTTTATCACATGGTATATTGAAAACTGCTTAAGAGACTCAAGTCTCTCACTTCTACAACATTATCAGTTCAGACAAATGGCTGTCCAGTCTCTTAGAATAGAATAGAGCTCAAAGGGACCTTGGAGGTCATCTAGTCCAACCCTCTGCTCAGGCAGGAAACTCTACACCTTTTCAGACAAATGGCTTTCTTAAAAACTTCCAGTGTTGGAGCATTCACCGCTTCTGGAGGCGGACTTCAACTCCCAGAATTCCCTAACCAGGAGGCCTACCTGAATAAAGATTGGTACAGGTAGTCCTCGACTTACAATAGTCCATTTAGTGGCCACTCAAAGTTACAGTCACACTGAAAAAAAGTGACTTATGGCCATTTTCACGCTTAGCGACCACTGCAGCATCCCTACGGTCGTATGACCAAAATTTGGACCCTTGGCAACTGACTCGCATTTACGATGGTCGCTGTGTCCCGGGGTCACGTGATTCCCTTTGGCAACCCCCGGACCAGCAATGTCAACGGGGAAAGATGGATTCGCTTAACAAACGTGTTGCTAACTGAAAAACTGCAGCGATTAGCTTAACGACGGTGGACCAAAAGTTTGTTAAATGGGGCAAAACTCCTTTAACCAACGCCTGACTTAACAACGCCTCTTGGGGGCTCAAATTATCATCACTTATTGTTACTGTTCCCCATCAAGAGTCGGCCTTTGGATAGTTGAGCTGGAGGTTGACACCAGGGTGGAAGAACGGGAACGTGACCAAGCGGAAAATAAAGGAAATAGCACACAATCGACCAAGCCAGACGGAGGAAGATGGAACTTCCTCGGTTTTGAAAGAAAAGTGTGATTTTGAAATAAACAGCAGGATGTGTGGAAAACTAAAAAAAAAAAAATAGTAAAAAAAAAAAAGACAGCGCCGAAATAAAGACGTTAGAAAGCTAGAGTCTGTAAAATAGAGATTTGGGTCAATAAATAGGTGTAAAATGGAAGTTTGGGCAGCAAAAGTATGACAAATAGGCTTTCTCATAACTAGAACAATTCACCAGTGGAACCACCTGCCTCCAGAAGCGGTAAATGCTCCAACACTGGAAGTTTTTAAGAAGAGACTGGTCAGTCATCTGTCTGAAATGGTATAGGATTTCCTGCCTGAGCAGGGGGTTGGACTAGATGACCTCCAAGGTCCCTTCCAACTTTACTATTATTATTATTATTATTGATCATCGCACAGTCAGCCAGATGTTCAGACTGGATTTGGCATTTTGTCTACCTATCGAGTTGTTGTTGTTGTTGTTGTTGTTGTTATTATTATTATTATTATTATTATTATTATTATTATTATTATTATTATTATTATTATTATTATTGGTAGACTAGTGTCTGCCAAAATTAGCAAATTTAAGATAGCTGGGCTTCAACTCCCAGAATTCTCCAGCCAGCAGAGAATTCTGGGAGTTGAAGTCCAGCTATCTTAAATTGGCTAATTTTTGACAAACGGCGATTTAGAAAAAAAAACAACAACAACTTGATCCCTAGACTCAAAATTCTGCATAGTTGTCTTGACAACAGGATAGAAAAGGATCAAATAAGTCTCCTTCGGAGATGATCCCGAGGTTGTCCTCGACTCATGACCACAACAGAGCCCAAAATTTATATTACTAAGCGAGACCATCGTTAAGCGAGTTTTGACCCATTTTATGACCTTTCTGGCCTCCGTCGTTAAGCAAATCACTGCAGCTGCTAAGTTAGTAACCCCGCTGTTAAGTGAATCTGGCATTCCTCATTGAATTTGCTCGTCCGAAGGTCACAAAAGGGGGAAATCACGTGACCCCGGGACACTGCGACCGTCATAAATGCGAGGACAAGCGGCTGAACTTGGAACGCATGACCAATGGGGATGCCGCAACGGTCGTTAAGTGTGAAAAACGGTCGTAAGTCGCTTTTTTCAGTGGCCGTTGTCACTGAATGAGCTGCTGTAAGTCAAGGACTGCCTGTAGTAGCTTGGGGTTTCCTGCTGATCAACAACTTTTCAGCTCCCCCAGTCCCCAAATAGCTGCCATTGTGTCACCAGGGCCTCAACACACACACACACACACACAAACACATACACACAAACCCATTCACAAGATCACAGCTGCGAAATCAAGATGGAAATTTCTTTGCGTTGCTCCCATCTCCCACAGCTTCAGGGCGGGCTCTGTGCCAGCACATTCTCTCCAGCGGATTTCTTTATTTTGTTTTTATCCGTACAGATTTGTTTTCTTCGGGGAACAGAGATGAATTTTCCCTTCAGAAGGCTCTTTGTGGAACAACTGGCCTCCAGAAGTTGTGGGTGCACCGACACAGGAGGTTATTTACCAAGAGATTGGTCAGGCATTTGTCTGAACTACTCTAGGGTCTCCTGCCTGAGCAGGGGGTCAGACTAGAGGACCGCCAAGATCCCTTCCAACTGTTGTTATTCTGCTGTTGAAAGCCCAGCGAAGCAGACCATGCCATGAAGGCAGAATTTGCAGCCCTCCTCTTCTTTGGGGCAGCCCCACAAATATTGGAAGACTGCTACCATGCCCCCCCCCCATCCCTCCCGGCCCTTCTTTTCATTAAACTAGACAAGTTTAAAGTTTACTTGGCAACTTTAAGACTTGCGGACTTCAACTCCCAGAATTCCACAAGTCTTAAAGTTGCCACGTTTGAAGACCCCTGAACTAGACCAGGCGTCTTCAAACTTGGCCCTTTTATGATTTGTGGACTTCAGTTCTCAGAATTCCTGTGTCAGCATGGCTGAGGAATTCTGGGAGTTGAAGTCCACAAGTCATGAAGGGGCCAAAGTTTCCCCCATGCTGGCTGAGGAATTCTGGGAATTGAAGTCCACAAGTCATAAACGGGCCATGGTTCCCCCATGCTAGCTCAGGAATTCTGGGAGTTGAAGTCCACAAGTCATGAAGGGGCCATAGTTCCCCCATGCTAGTTGAGGAATTCTGGGAGTTGAAGTCCACGAGTCATGAAGGGGCCATAGTTTCCCCATGCTGGCTCAGGAATTCTGGGAGTTGAAGTCCACAAGTCATGAAGGGGCCATAGTTTCCCCATGCTGGCTCAGGAATTCTGGGAGTTGAAGTCCACGAGTCATGAAGGAGGCCATAGTTCCCCCATGCTGGCTGAGGAATTCTGGGAGTTGAAGTCCATGAGTCATGAAGGGGCCATAGTTTCCCCCTGCTGGCTCAGGAATTCTGGGAGTTGAAGTCCGCGAGTCATAAAGGGGCCATAGTTTCCCCCTGCTGGCTGAGGAATTCTGGGAATTGAAGTCCACAAGACATAAAAGGGACATAGTTCCCCCATGCTGGCTGAGGAATTCTGGGAGTTGAAGTCCACAAGTCAAGAAGGGGCCATAGTTTCCCCCTGCTGGCTCAGGAATTCTGGGATTTGAAGTCCACGAGTCATGAAGGGGCCATAGTTTTCCCCATGCTGGCTGAGGAATTCTGGGAGTTGAAGTCCACAAGACATGAAGGGGCCATAGTTCCCCCATGCTGGCTGAGGAATTCTGGGAGTTGAAGTCCACAAGTCATGAAGGGGCCATAGTTCCCCCATGCTGGCTGAGGAATTCTGGGAGTTGAAGTCCACAAGTCAAGAAGGGGCCATAGTTTTCCCCATGCTGGCTGAGGAATTCTGGGAATTGAAGTCCACAAGTCATGAAGGGGCAACCTTTGAAGACCCGTGAACTAGACATACTCACTTCCTGCAAATGTTCCTTGCATGTTTTAGCCTCCAACCCAGTAATCGTCTTTATTGCTCTTCTCTGTAGACACCTCCATTAAGAAACCATCTTTTTTGTAATCCACCAGTCCTGCAACTTCCTTGCTTTGGGATCAGTTTCAACCAAGATTTGTCAGTAATTAAATGTTCTACACCCCCCCCCCCTCCTTAGTTGCCGTGTCTAGAATTCTTTCAGTCCCGTAAATATGGCTTTGCCTCCTCAAAGCAAGCTAAATGCTAAGCTATCAACCAGTCTGGGTGGAAAGAGATGGAAGGGGAGCCCAAATCACTGCTTCTAAAAATAGACTTCCTGCAGCTTAATTCAGCCAGCCAAGCTGCAATCAAGAACCCAAAGGCAAAGCAATCTTTAGCAGACCCCAGCTGCAATTTGATTGGCATCTGCAGAGTTTTTTCCCCTCATCGTACGCTGGATCTTCAGCCTAATTCCTATCTTGCTCAAGGAAATCCCAACCTGGCCTTTTTTTTTTCTTTTTTTTTTTAACCTAGTCATTACCTGGAGGTCTTGCCAAAAATGCACACGAGGCAAGCCCACCTCAAAAGTAAAGGATAAAAAAAAAAGAGCAGGTGCTCATTTTTAAAAAGTAGCAAACCGGATGAACCCGTACCCGGTAATTTAGATGGGCTGCAATTTCCCAGGTTTAAAAGTACGGCCTAATTGGGGCAGTTGAGACTTGCTAGGAGAGAATGTGTGTCCTTAAGACCGGCAAACTCAGGAAGAAGGCGTCCTGCGTCTTAGGTATTGGAATTAAAAAACCCCTTGATGAGGGTGAAAAAGGAAAAGTGGAAAAGTTGGCTTGAAACTCCAACATTAAAATAAACTAAGATTGTGGCCTATGTGGCTGGGTGAGACACATTTGTTAAGTGAGTTAAGTGGACAGCCATTTGTCTAAAATGGTGTAGGGTTTCCTGTCTGAGCAGGGGGTTGGACTAGATGACCTCCAAGGTCCCTTCCAACTCTATTCCACTCTAAGAGACGGGACAGCCATTTGTCTGAAATGGTGTAGGGTTTCCTGCCTGAGCAGGGGGTTGGACTAGATGACCTCCACGGTCCCTTCCAGCTCTCTTATTCTATTCCAGTCCTCAACTTACAACCATTTGCTTATTGATCTTTCAAAGTTACAACGCCACTGAAAAAAGGGACATATAACCAGTGTTACACACTTAACGACTGTCACGTGATCAAAATTCAGACGCTTAGCAACTGATTCATATTTATGACGGTCGCAGCATCCTGGGGTCACGTGATCTCCTTTTGCGACCTTCTGACAAGCAAAGTCAGTGAGGGAAGCCAGATTCACTTAACATCCGTTGTCTGAAATGGTATAGGGTTTCCTGCCTGAGCAGGGGGTTGGACTAGATGACCTCCAAGGTCCCTTCCAACATTATTATTATTATTATTATTATTATTATTACTACTACTACTACTACTACTACTACTACTACTACTACTACTACTACCTGAACTGCAGTGATTCACTTAACGACTGGGGCAAAAAGTTCGTAAAATGGGGCAAAACTCAATAAATGTCTCACGTAGCCTCAGAAATGTGGCGCTCGATTCTAAGTCGAGGACAGCCTGTTTTAACTTTTCCAACAATCTTACAAGAGACCCGGACCCTCTTTGTTATTCTCACAACACAGTTGGAGGCCCTCCCAAAATTGTAAACCTTCCAGATATCAGGAAAGCAGCAATTCTGATTTAATTTGCTCTCTCTACCAATAAACTCCTGACAGACAAGGAGCAGCAAAAATAAGGGAATAATACATATGAAACCCATCCAAATTCATCTGCCAGTTTTCGAAAGCTTCCCTTTGATCCATCAAGGCACAGTAAACACACTGAATAATTAAAACTAAATCAGCAAGCGGGGTAAACATCAAGCTCAGCATCCTGACATCACATTAAAAAGACAAAAATAATAAAAATAACTTCAATCATTAAAGCGTCACCCTCTTTCCGTTGGCCTCTTAGAGATCCAACTTAAACAGAATAGAAATTTCACCAGCACAGTTAGTCCTTAGCCAAGGGAATTTTGGGCTCCCTTGCGGTCATAAGTTGAGGCAGTCCTCAATGTCTGACCACAACTGGAACAGAAACGTCCGTCACTAAACAATGCGGTTGTTTAAGTGAGTTGCTCTCGATCTTGCAACAAACTGTGGTTATAAATCGAGGTTTACCTGCAGTACAGACTCAAAGCATGTTGGATTACATCTCCAAAAGGCACTTGAGAATGCAGAGAAACAAAAACATTTTGTGCATGCACAGAAGTTACTTTTCGGAGAGCCAAGCGCCCATAGACCAGGTCTGGCAAACATGAAAAGGGATGGTGAGTTCTAGTCCTGCCTTAAGCATGAAAGCCAGCTGGGTGACTTTGGACCGTTTACCAGGAGGTGGCGAGTTCTAGTTCAGCTTAGGCATGAAAGCAGGCTAGGTAATTTTGGGCCAATCACCAAGAGACGGTGAGTTCTAGTCCCGCCTTAGGCATGACAGCCAGCTGTCCCTCCCTCTCAATCCGAACCCACCTCACTGGGTTGTTGTGGGGAAAACAGGAGGAGGAAAGAGTCTTAGATTTGTCAGCCAGCTTGAGCGGTTTATACAAAGGTAGTCCTCGACTTACAACGGTTCATTTAGTGACCGTTCGAAGTTTCCTGCCTGAACAGGGGGGTTGGACTAGAAGACCTCCAAGGTCCCTTCCAACTCTGTTATTCTATTCTAATCCTCAGCTTACAACAGTTTGTTTACTGATCTTTCGAAGTTACGGCGGCACTGAAAAAAAGTGGCTTACGATCATTTTTCACACTTAACGACCGTTGCAGCATCCCAGGATCACATGATCAAAATTCAGACACGGCAATGACTTATATTTATGACCGTTGCTATGTCCTGGGGGGGGGGGTCACGTGATCCCCTTTTACAACCGTCTGATAAGCAAAATCAATGAGAAAGCCAGATTCACTTAACAGCTACTACCTTAAGCCACCACAGTGATTCACTTAACAACTCTGTCATAAAATGGGGCAAAACTGTCTCGCTTGGCAACAGAAATGCTGGCCTTAATTGTGGCTGTAAGTCAAGGACAGGGGTAGGCAACCTGGGCTCTTTTATGACTGGTGGACTTCAACTCCCAGAATTCCTGAGCCAGCATGGGGGAACTATGGCCCCTTCATGATTCGTGGACTTCTACTCCCAGAATTCCTGAGCCAGCATGGGGGAACTATGGCCCCTTCATGATTCGTGGACTTCTACTCCCAGAATTCCTGAGCCAGCGTGAGGGAACTATGGCCCCTTCATGACTCGCGGACTTCAACTCCCAGAATTCCTGAGCCAGCGTGAGGGAAACTTTGGCCCCTTCATGACTGGTGGACTTCACCTCCCAGAATTCCTCAGGCAGCATGGGGGAACTATGGCCCCTTCATGACTCGGGGACTTCAACTCCCAGAATTCCTGAGCCAGGATGGGGGAACTATGGCTCCCTTCATGACTCGTGGACTTCAACTCCCAGAATTCCTCAGCCAGCATGAGGGAACTATGGCCCCCTCATGACTCGGGGACTTCAACTCCCAGAATTCCTGAACCGGTATGGCTCAGCTTGGAAACCTCTCCCTTTCCCCTCAGCATGGCTGGCTCAGGAATTCTGGGAGTTGAAGTCCACGAGTCATAAGAGAGCCAAGGTGGCCTACCTCTGGCTCAAGGACTACCTGTATATACTTAAATAAAACAATAAACAATAATAATAATAAAAATAAAATACTGGATCAATGCTAGCAAATATTTATAACCTCCATACCAATAATCCTGCTAACTTGCTGGAAAGAAGCTTTACTGCTTCCAGTGGATTTAGAGATAAGATACCCTTTATTTTCCTTTTTTTTACTGTGGGCACGACGACACACATCAAAAATGAAATTTACTTGCCCGCTCTCAAAGTGAAGCACATACATGACACACAGCTCTGAAGTGAGCGGCGCAGGGCTGGCTGACGGAGGCGATCTGTCAAGAGGGATCTTCTCCTGCGGTGATCTTGTTTACTTCAATGGGGGATTCAGAGGGAGAGTTTCTAGGGAACAAACCCCAAGAGGAGATTGCAAGCTAGAACAGTTTGTTGTCCTTTCTGCTGTCTTCCCAGTTTGCCTCTCCGCAGAATTAAAACCGATTTAAGTCTGCAAATCCCCCTTCAAAAAGCTTACGAGTCAGTCCTTGACTTACAACGCTTCGTTTAGCGACCGTTCAAAGTGACAACGGCACTGTAAAAAGGGACTTACGACCGGTTTTCAACCTTAACGACCGTTGCAGCATCCCTGTGGTCACATGATCCAAATTTAGATGCTTGGCAACTGGCAGGTACCTACAACGGTTGCAGTGTCTTGGGATCATGTGATCCCCTTTTGTGACTTTCCGACACGCCATGTCCATAGGAAAGGCAGATTCACTTAACAACCGTGTGACTAAGTTAATATCTGCAGTGATTCACTTAACAATGGTGGCGAGAAAAGTCGTAAAAGGGGGCGAATCTCACTTAGCAACTGTCCCGCTTAGCAAAAGAAATTTTGGGCTCAGTTCTGGTCGTAAGTCCGAGGACAACCTGTATACAGCTGAATCCCCACATTCTATTATTCAGTTCTAGCTGGATCCCCACATTTCTCAGGCACTGTTTAACTAACCACTCTTTTTAAAAAATAAACCACAATCAGTGCGAAACACAGAACACACAAGCAGCAAACCATGATTTTTTTGAGTTACAAAATAACTGGGTTCCTAGATCACATTGAACCTCAGCTGAAACAAACCGCATGCTAGTTTAGTGTGATATCTCAACCAGCTCACGGTTCCACAGGCAAAAGCTGGCTTACCACAATTTTAGGGGATGTGTTCAGAATCTCTGAACCTAGTCTAAAAAAAAAAAAAAAAAAGGAGGAATTTGTTACTGGAAACCCTAATTGGTTGTTAACTCTGAAACTCTGTCAAGTTTTGAGCTAATTAAACGGCATGACGGCGATGGAATAGAGATGCATTATATAACACCGAATTGGGGTTTAGCATTTCATAAGAAATGAATTCCCAATGCATTAATAATGAATCACATTCTCAGTGCTTATTAGTGTTTATGCAGACATTTTTTTAAAAAAGTATTTTGGTTGGTATATGCTGACATCTCAATAGAAGATTTGCGTTTACTTATATAATGGCTGGGTTTACCAGACGATCTACATCAGGGGTTCTCAACCTTGGCAATTTTAAGACTTGTGGACTTCAACTCCCAGAATTCTTCAGCCAGCAAAGCTGGCTGAGGAATTCTGGGAGTAGAAGTCCACAAGTCTTAAAGTTGCCAAGGCTGAGAACCCCTGATCTACATTAATTGATTAGATATCCTCTGGTCATTTCCAGTACAAATTAAAGACGATGGGAGTGTTTTACAACATGGTTTGTCAGCCTCAGATGTGTGGACTTCCACTCCCAGAATCCCCCAGCCAGCATAATCATATTTAAGGTATTTAGGATACGTATAAGCTAAAAATGATTGATAAATGTAAGAATGTTATTTTTATTTCATTGATATCATAAGAATTGTATTAAGAGTAAATATTGAGCGGAAAAGAGGAAATGTTTAATGTGGTAGTTTGAGACTTGTACTAAAGGTACTTTGTATGTCATTGAATTATCGATTAACTCAGCCGCCCCGTTGCTTTTTAAAATACTTAAATGTAAAATTAGAAAAAAATCAATAAAACATTATAAAAATAGTAAATAAATAATAGTTAAGGTATCAAACTCAGGGCTCTTAATATAGTCCAGATTTTCCCAAACTTAGCATTTTGGTATTTGGACTTCAGCTCCCAGAATTCCTCAGCCGACATTCTCACAGTATCTTCTAGTCGGGACATGTGGACTTTGGACCAATCACCAGGAGACGGTGAGTTCTAGTCCTGCCTTAGGCATGAAAAGCGTCTGGGTGACTTTGGGCCAATCACCAGGAGACGGTGAGTTCTAGTCCCGTCTTAGGCTGACATGAAAGCTGGCTGGATGACTTTGGGCCAATCACCAGGAGAAGGTGAGTTCTAGTTCCACCTTAGGCTGACATGAAAGCCGGCTGGATGACTTTGGGCCAATCACCAGGAGACGGTGAGTTCTAGTTCCGCCTTAGGCATGAAAAGCGTCTGGGTGACTTTGGGCCAATCACCAGGAGACGGTGAGTTCTAGTCCCATCTTAGGCTGACATGAAAGCTGGCTGGATGACTTTAGGCCAATCACCAGGAGATGGTGAGTTCTAGTTCCGCCTTAGGCTGACATGAAAGCCGGCTGGATGACTTTGGGCCAATCACCAGGAAACGGTGAGTTCTAGTTCCGCCTTAGGCATGAAAAGCGTCTGGGTGACTTTGGGCCAATCACCAGGAGATGGTGAGTTCTAGTCCCGCCTTAGCCATGAAAGCCGGCTGGGTGACTTTGGACCAATCACCAGGAGCCGGGGAATTCTAGATCCGCCTTAGGCATGAAAAATGGCTGGGTGACTTTGGGCCAATCACCAGGAGACGGGGAGTTCTAGTCCCGCCTTAGCCATGAAAGCCGGCTGGGTGACTTTGGACCAATCACCAGGAGCCGGGGAATTCTAGATCCGCCTTAGGCATGAAAAATGGCTGGGTGACTTTGGGCCACTCCTTAATCACATCCCAATCACCAAGGGTTGGTGAGTTCTAGTCCCGCCTTTGGCATAAAAAGCAGCGTCATGATTTGGGGCCAATCACCAGGAAACAGTGAATTCTACTTCCGCCATAGGCATGAAAAGCCTTTTGTACAGACGACAGACAGGAGGGTGCAAGGTGCTGTTTTGCTGTCCAGCCCCTTCCAAACCCTGGGTGCCAGTTTGGTCTAGTGGTTTAAAGGCATCAGACGAGAAACTAGGAGACAGTGAGTTCTAGTCCCGCCTTAGGCTGACATGAAAGCTGGCTGGATGACTTTGGGCCAATCACCAGGAGACGGTGAGTTCTAGTTCCGCCTTAGGCATGAAAAGCGTCTGGGTGACTTTGGGCCAATCACCAGGAGACTGTGAGTTCTAGTTCCACCTTAGGCTGACATGAAAGCTGGCTGGATGACTTTGGGCCAATCATCAGGAGACGGTGAGTTCTAATCCCGCCTCAGGCATGAAAAGTGTCTGGGTGACTTTGGGCCAATCACCAGGAGGCGGTGAGTTCTAGTCCCGTCTTAGGCTGACATGAAAGCTGGCTGGATGACTTTGGGCCAATCACCAGGAGACGCTGAGTTCTAGTCCCGCCTTAGGCATGAAAGCCAGCTGGGTGATTTTGGGCCAATCAGCCTCTCTCAGCCCAAACACCTCACAGGGTTGTTGTTGCAGGTAAAATAGGAAGAGGGAAGAGTATTATTAGGTACGTTCACCACCTTGAGTTACTTATAAAGTAATAAGGGCAGGAGAAAAACAAAATCTGATAAATGAAATGATCTCTTTTCTTCAAAGTAATTGGGACTGCCACTTACAACAACACGGATTTGCCTCCATGTATTTGTCCAAGAGACACCCGAGAAGCTCAAAGTCCCTTTGCTGTGTCCTTCGAAACAACCAGCCAGGCCACCGAAATAACAGCAATAACAACCGCCACGGATCCTTTGCACTCCGTGGCCAGCGCTTCTCCTTCCATAACCTCCGGCTTTACTCCCAGAGACAGGACAAATGTCAGTTCAGCTGGAAAATATTCCGTTAAACCTTTTTGGAGCCAGGCAGCTTTAAATTTGATTTAATCGAATCAATAAAACCCAGTAAAAAAATGCCAGCAAAGAGAGAGGGGGGGAGAGGGGGAGAGAGGAAAGAAGGAGGGAGGGAGAGAGAGAAAGAGAGAGAAAGGAAGGAAGAAAGGAAGGAAGGAAGGAAGGAGAGGGGGGAGAGAGGAGAAAGAGAGAGAGGAGGGAAGAGAGAGAGAGAAAGAGAGAGAAAGGAAGGAAGAAAGAAGAGAGAGGGGAACAGGGGGAGAGAGGAAAGAGAGAGAGAGGAGGGGAAAGAGAGAAAGAAAGAAAGAGAGGGGGGAGAGAAGAAGAGAGAGAGAGAAAAGAGAAAGAAAGAGAGAGGGGGGAGGGGGAGAGGAAAGAGAGAGAGAGGAGAGAGAGAGAAAGAAGAGAGAGGGGGAGAGAGAAGAGATAGAAAAGGGAGAGAGAGAGAGAAGGAGGGAGGGACAGAGAAAGAGAGAGAGAGAGAAAGAAAGAAAGAAAGAAAGAAGGAAGGAGAGGGAGAGGGCGAGAAAGGAGAAACAGTGAGGAGGGAAGAGAGAGAGAGAAAGAGAGAGAGAAAAGAAGAAAGAAAGAAAGAAAGAAGAGAGAGGGGGAGAGAGGAAAGAGAGAGGAGGGGAAGAGAGAGAGAGAGAGAAAGAAAGAAATAGGATGGATTAGAGAGGAAAGAAGGAGAGAGAGAGAGAGGAGGGAGAGGAGAGAGAAAGAAAGAGGGAGGGAGGGAGAGAGAAAAGAGAAAGAAAGAAAGAAAGAAAGAAAGAAAGAAAGAAAGAAAGAAAGAAAGAAAGAAAGAAAGAGGGAGAGAGGGAGAGAGGGGGAGAGGGGGAGAGGGGGAGAGGAAAGAGAGAGGAGAGAGAAAGGAGAGAGAGAAGAGAGAGAAAGGAGAGAGAGAAAGGAGAGAGAAAGAAAGGA